>CM042688.1:465626535-466109400 GCA_023614405.1 Avena insularis
CCTTGATATCGAATATAATGCATAAGAGGATCCATAACGAACCATATAGTTTTCCGAAAAAAACTAGGGTACATTATCCCAATATGTTCCATCTTCCTAGAAAAGATGATTCGTTCCAGAAAAGTTCCAGAAGATGATAATGGTAAGCAAGAAGATTGTTTACGAAGAAACACCAATAAAAATTCATATTCTGATACATAAGAATTATATAAGAATCGAAATAGTCTTTTATTTTCTTTTTTAAAAAGAAAAATAGATTTCATTAAAGTAATAAAACTATTCCAATTTGAATAGTAGTTGAGAAAGAATCGCAATAAATGCAAAGACGGAACGTCTCGTATACGGTATTGAAGAAGTTGCACCAAGATTTCCAAATGAATAGGATAGGGTATTTCTATATGTGAAATAGAATCCAAATGCAAAAATTTGTCTTCTAAAAAGGGAAATATTGAATGAATAGAGCGTAAAATTCTGAAACTTTGGTATTTCTTTTTCTTTCGGACAAGATAATTCTCGTAGCGAGAATGGGATTTCTACAACAATCGAAAACCCCTCAGGTAGAATCTGAGAATAAAACTCAGAATAAAAACCAATTTTGTAATCCAACAATCGATCTTGGTTAGGATGATTAATCGAGTTAATCCAAAAATTCTGCTGATACATTCGAGTAATTAAACGTTTCACAAGTAGTGAACTAAATTTCTTGTTATTACAACTAATAATTTCCACAGGTTCGGAATCATTTAATCCATAATCGTGGGCAAATGCATAAATATACTCCTGAAAGAGAAGTGGGTAGACAAAGTATTGTTGACAAGATTTATGTTTTTCTGAATACCCTTCGAATTTTTCCATTTGTATTTCTACTTGAATCAGAGACAAGAAGCATTTCTCGATTTATCAAATGATGATACATAGTGCAATATGGTCAGAACAGGGTGTTGGATTTTTTAATACAAACCTTGGAAAGAAAGGGAGTCTAATCCACAGATCTTTTTCCGCTCCTTTTCTACACAATTAGTTTATGTTTGTTCTAAATTACAAAAGAGAACAGAATCAATTTTTTATTTTTGCAGGCCCATCGCTCTTTTGACTTTGGAATGGAATCCCTTTATCAATATACTGCTTCTTTTACACGTTCAATCCATAATCAAGAATAATTAGGATTTCTAAAAAAAAAGGTCGACTCGAAAATCCAACCTTTCCCCGCATCCGGCACTAATCTATTTTTAACGTCTAATTAGAGCGGGGAATTATTCCAATTAGGAAGTTAAGCTCGTTGCTTTTTATTTTACCAGAATTGGAGCCAGGCTCTATCCATTTATTCACTAGACCCAGAAAATCGTAATTTTTATTCGATTTTATTACGACATGCTATTTTTTCCATTCATTACCCTTGAGGATCAGTCGTGGTCTTATAGACTCTACCAAGAGTCTGGACGAATTTGTTGCTCCATCCAAATGTGTAAAAGATCATAGTCGCACTTAAAAGCCGAGTACTCTACCATTGAGTTAGCAACCCAGATAAAAAAAGATCTTAGATACGATCGAAATCAAAAAATCAATGGAATTACACCGGGCGCTTCTGTCAAAACATTGAACTAGCAAGACATCAAAAGAAAGATTTTATCGACCATGAAAAACACTCAAATGGCAAAATGAACAGGTCTAGTTAAATTCCACTAAGATTAGAGCGACTCCAATCACGATGGCAAAATGCTGCTTCTTTTAGCGATTTTTAGTTTAAAGAAATAAAAATATTGTATGAAAATACATGCACATGCAAGAGAGACAGAGACACCCTTATCATTTGAGCGAAGTGTAGGCAGAAAAATCGAATATGGAGTGAGGATTAAAGAGACCCATCTATCTACAAATTCTATTTGTTCAATAGACCTTTGTCAATGGAAATAGAATGATAAGAAAACAAATTAGATAGAAAAAGTAAATAAAATAGGGGCTTATGTTGGATTGGCACGACATAAATCCAAATAGGACTAAGAAAGAGGTAAATTGTATCTAAATAATTAGAGAACGAGGAATACTGGTGATCTTCTCCTACTTTTTTATTTATTTAGTTCTTCAATTCACTCAAAATTCTTTCTTTTTCTTTAAATAATTCTGCCTTCCTTAAAATATCATAAACAGTTCTTGTCGGTTGAGCATCCTTTTCAAGGAAATAGAGAATAGCTGGAACATTTAAACAAGTTTGATTTTTTATCGGATCATAAAAACCGACTTTTCGAAGATCTCTTCCCTCTCTTCGAGATCGAACATCAATTGCAACGATTCGATAGACAGCTTATTGGGATAGATGTAGATAAACAACGCCCCCCCTAGAAACGTATAGGAGGTTTTCTCCTCATACGGCTCGAGAAAATGATTCGAATTTCTGTCTATAATAATAGAAATAAGACTATTACGTGCATTAATTTCCTTACAGAAAAAACAAATTTCATTTATACTCATGACTCAAGTTGGCTAATTTTGACTGACAGACTTCAAAGGCGAAATCCTTCGAAAATTTTTGAGTCGTCTCTAAACTCTTTTCGTTGTCTCATTTCGAACGAATTGACTTTTATTCCTTATTCTGATCCAATTCTGCTGTTGAGACAATTGAAAATTGTGTTTACTTGTTCTGGAATCCTTTATCTTTGATTTGTGAAATCCTTGGGTTTAGACATTACTTCGGGAATTCCTATTCTTTTTTCTTTCAAAAGAGTAGCAACATACCCTTTTTTCTTATTTCCTTCGATAAAGCATCTCCCTCTTCTATAGAAATCAAATAAGGAGGATTTATTCTGATATACTTTTAATTGAAAGAGTTTTCCCTATCTTCCAAAATGGGGCTTTTTTCTTATTTTAACCTTTCGATTTCTATATTAAGGATAGACTGACAAAGTTGGCCTAATTTATTAGTTTTCACTAACCCTAGATCCTTTCCCTTGATAAAAAATCAATTATATCCTCTCGAGCTCCATTGTGTACTATTTACTTAAAAATAAACAACCCAGCGCAAATTAGGTTCGGGACGAATAGAACAGACTATGTTGATCCAAGAGCATTTTCATTACTATGGAAAATGGTGGATAGCAAAATCCACAATCGATCATGTCCTTCAAGTCGCACGTTGCTTTCTACCACATCGTTTTAAACGAAGTTTTACCATAACAAACATTCCTCTTTTCATTGCAAAGTGGTATAGAGAATTGATCCAATATGGATGGAATCATGAATAGTCATTGGTTTAGTTTTGTGTATACTAATCCAAACTTGCTATCTATGGAGCAATATGGATAAAAGAAAGTTAAGTATTTATCGGGGAAGCCCCCACGAAAATCCTATTTATTTAAACCCATATTCTATCATATGAATGAGAATGAAACATAGTTCGAAAAACATTTTAATGAAACATAGTTCGAAAAAGACGACTAAACAGGTTTGTTTAAGACTTATTTATTATGAAATTTCCATTCTCAACGGATGGCTCGAGATCATCAATTTTAAAGTGTAGAAGAGAAGGATCAACTCTTCCCCAATAAATAAACTATCAACCTCCAAAAAAGTTTAATAAAATTAATTACTAAGTAATTTTATTACTATATTAGAATTAGATTAGCAATATATTTTTTACGTAACAAAAAAAATTAACTATTAACTAAAAAAGTATTCCAATGAAAAGATTGAAAGTTTTTGGTAGTTATAGAATTCTCGTACTTCCATACTTCTTCGACCCGAATACAAAAAAAAAGTAAGAAAAAAATATGACTAAGTAAATAGCGTAGGCATATCCTGAATGTGCCTGATAGACACAATTTTTTCATAAAATAAAGATATTCAATTTGATTGGACTTAAGACTTTATTATGTTTTCTGAGAAAGAAAATGAATGCTTAGAAATGCATCTAATCTAAGAGTTCATAAGATATCATTATTATCTTTAATAAACTTTTGTCTCGTGTAGAGTACTGTACTATCCGAAACAATCTGGGACGGAAGGATTCGAACCTCCGAGTAACGGGACCAAAACCCGCTGCCTTACCACTTGGCCACGCCCCATTTCGGGTTTTATGCGACACTAATAAACAGTATTATGTTTATTTGTTATTCGTCAATCCCATTTCAATTACATAAAAAATGAGGGATATTCTCTTGCTAGTATTCTAGACATGCGGATAATATAGAATCAAAAAAATGCATTGATCATTACATGGAATTCTATTAAGATATTATATGAAAGTCGAATTTATTCCACTCTCATTTGAGAGTGCAAATACAAGGAGGTATTTTGTGTTTGGGAAAGTCCGAAGAAAAAAGATTTAGAATCTGCCTTTTCCTTATTTCCCTTAGAAAAATAACTCAATCAAAATCCAATTATTTACTCTACAAGAATGAAATGCTTGTTATGCCTAATATACTTAGTTTAACCTGTATCTGTTTTAATTCTGTTCTTTATCCGACTACTAGTTTTTTCTTTGCCAAATTGCCCGAAGCTTATGCTATTTTCAACCCAATCGTGGATGTTATGCCTGTCATACCTCTATTCTTTTTTCTATTAGCCTTTGTTTGGCAAGCTGCTGTAAGTTTTCGATGAAATCTTTAGTACTCTGCTCTGCCTGCTAAATTAAATTATGTATTAATTCCAAAAAATTATTCTAATAAAAAAATGGGTAAAAGCATAGAACTTTTCTATTTTTATATTATGAACCTTCGATTCTAAAATGAAAATTCTTCTACATTGAATAGATAGCTGCAGCAATAAATTTGGATCAGCCTTTCTACCCTTCTGCACTTACGTTGAGCAGGTACCTACACAATACCTAACTCTATTTTGATATTGATAAGAGTGCTTATTATAAATGAATTCTTGCAAAAAAAATTCAAGAATTCTTTTTTGCATTTTTAGGTATCAAAATAAAAAAAAATCCATCCTAGTGGATCCGTGTGGTAAGGAAAAACAGGTTCTCTATTCCTTAAAAAAAAATCTTGGAGATTATGTAATGCTTACTCTCAAACTTTTTGTTTATACAGTAGTGATATTCTTTGTTTCCCTCTTTATCTTTGGATTCTTATCCAATGACCCAGGACGGAATCCTGGGCGCGAGGAGTAAAAATTCCATTTTTTTTGCATTTTTTCTTACAAATTGGATTTGTTTCTTACATTTATCTATGAGAAAATCCGGGGGTCAGAATTCCTTCCAATTCGAAAGTCCCAAATGATCCGAGGGAGCGGAAAGAGAGGGATTCGAACCCTCGGTACAAAAAAATTGTACAACGGATTAGCAATCCGCCGCTTTAGTCCACTCAGCCATCTCTCCTCGTTCCAAATCCAAAGGTTTCCGTGATATGATAGAGACAAGAAATAATGATTGCAAAAAACCTTTTTTTTCTTTCAAAAGTATATAAAAATTATATTGCCAATTCCATTTTAGTTATATTCTTTTTTCTTAATGTTAATAAAAAAAGAAGAAAATTGTTGTTTTTTCTTTCTAAAAATTGATATTGGCCGAGAGAGAATGAGATAGATTTTCTCTTTAGTGGGCATTTCCCTATAGGACTTGTTATAATAAAACAAGCAGGTTATATAAAAAAAGAAAAAACGCTTTTTTTTGTTGATTATTTATCAAGAAAGCAAAAAGGGTTCTTATCAAACCCAACATAAAATTGGAAAGAACCATAAAGTAAGTAGATCTGACTCCTTGAATGCTGCCTCTATCCGCTATTCTGATATATAAATTCGATGTAGATGAAATTGTATAAGCGAATTTTTTGTATTTCCTTAGACTTAGACCGCGCAAGACAAGAATTTTTTTTGTTACGATTTCATATTCTTGTTACTAGATGTTCTATAGGAATAAGAAGAAACCGCAACTCCTTTCCGCTACACATAAAATAGATTTCGAAAATCCATTTTTTTAAGAATCCTCTTTTTGTTCTTCCACCCATGAAATAGAGAGAGGAAACGAGAATTGAGGGTTTACTTTTATTTTCATTTTTCCCTTAAAAGATAGGCTTTTAAAGTAGGAGTCATGGAATAATGCTGAATTGAAATGTTGATTTCTATAGTATAAGAAAAACAAACCGAATCAAATTCATGGATTTACCACGACCTCGGTTGTGACTCCCTAGATAAAAATAAAAAATTTCTATCTTCGAGACCATTGAAAAAGGGCATTGAACGAGAAACAAATCGTCCACAGATAAGAAAACTATCATATGCCTTGGAAGTGACATGAGGTGCTCGGAAATGGTTGAAGTAATTGAATAGGAGGATCACTATGACTATAGCCCTTGGTAGAGTTCCTAAAGAAGAAAATGATCTATTTGATACTATGGATGACTGGTTACGAAGGTACCGCTTCGTTTTTGTAGGATGGTCCGGCCTATTGCTCTTTCCTTGCGCTTATTTCGCTTTAGGGGGTTGGTTTACAGGGACAACTTTTGTAACTTCTTGGTATACCCATGGATTGGCTAGTTCCTATTTGGAAGGTTGTAATTTCTTAACCGCAGCAGTTTCTACCCCTGCCAATAGTTTAGCACACTCTTTGTTGTTACTATGGGGTCCGGAAGCACAAGGAGATTTTACTCGTTGGTGTCAATTAGGCGGTCTATGGACTTTTGTAGCTCTCCACGGGGCTTTTGCACTAATAGGTTTCATGTTACGCCAATTTGAACTTGCTCGGTCTGTTCAATTGCGGCCTTATAATGCAATCTCATTCTCTGGTCCAATCGCTGTTTTTGTTTCTGTATTCCTTATTTATCCACTGGGGCAATCTGGTTGGTTCTTTGCGCCGAGTTTTGGGGTAGCAGCGATATTTCGATTCATCCTTTTCTTCCAAGGATTTCATAATTGGACGTTGAACCCATTTCATATGATGGGAGTTGCCGGAGTATTAGGTGCGGCTCTGCTATGCGCTATTCATGGAGCGACTGTAGAAAACACTTTATTTGAGGACGGTGATGGTGCAAATACCTTCCGCGCTTTTAACCCAACTCAAGCTGAAGAAACTTATTCAATGGTTACTGCTAACCGCTTTTGGTCCCAAATCTTTGGTGTTGCTTTTTCCAATAAACGTTGGTTACATTTCTTTATGCTATTTGTACCCGTCACCGGTTTATGGATGAGTGCTATTGGCGTAGTTGGCCTGGCTCTGAACTTACGTGCCTATGACTTTGTTTCCCAGGAAATCCGTGCAGCGGAAGATCCTGAATTTGAGACTTTCTACACCAAAAATATTCTTTTAAACGAGGGTATTCGTGCTTGGATGGCAGCTCAGGATCAGCCTCATGAAAATCTTATATTCCCTGAGGAGGTTCTACCACGTGGAAACGCTCTTTAATGGAACTTTCGTTTTAGCTGGTCGTGACCAAGAAACCACTGGCTTTGCTTGGTGGGCTGGGAATGCCAGACTTATCAATTTGTCCGGTAAGCTACTTGGAGCTCACGTAGCCCATGCCGGATTAATCGTATTCTGGGCCGGAGCAATGAACCTATTTGAGGTGGCTCATTTCGTACCAGAAAAGCCCATGTATGAACAAGGGTTAATTTTACTTCCACACTTAGCTACTCTAGGTTGGGGAGTAGGGCCAGGGGGAGAAGTTCTAGATACTTTTCCGTACTTTGTATCTGGAGTACTTCACCTAATTTCCTCCGCAGTCTTAGGTTTCGGTGGCATTTATCACGCGCTTCTGGGACCCGAGACTCTTGAAGAATCTTTTCCATTTTTTGGTTATGTATGGAAAGATAGAAATAAAATGACTACAATTTTGGGTATTCACCTAATTTTGTTAGGTCTAGGTGCTTTTCTTCTAGTACTCAAGGCTCTTTATTTTGGCGGTGTATATGATACCTGGGCCCCTGGGGGGGGAGATGTAAGAAAAATTACCAATTTGACCCTTAGCCCCAGTGTTATATTTGGTTATTTACTAAAATCCCCTTTTGGGGGAGAAGGGTGGATTGTTAGTGTGGATGATTTAGAAGATATAATTGGTGGGCATATATGGTTGGGCTTCATTTGTGTATTTGGCGGAATTTGGCATATCTTAACCAAACCCTTCGCATGGGCTCGCCGTGCGTTTGTATGGTCTGGGAAGCTTACCTGTCTTATAGTTTAGCTGCTTTATCTCTCTTTGGTTTTATCGCTTGTTGTTTTGTATGGTTCAATAATACGGCTTATCCGAGTGAGTTTTATGGACCCACCGGGCCAGAAGCTTCTCAAGCTCAAGCATTTACTTTTCTAGTTAGAGACCAGCGTCTTGGAGCTAATGTCGGATCCGCTCAAGGACCCACAGGTTTAGGTAAATATCTAATGCGTTCGCCAACTGGGGAGGTTATCTTAGGAGGAAACTATGCGTTTTGGGACCTTCGCGCTCCATGGTTAGAACCTCTAAGGGGCTAACGGTTTGGACTTGAGTAGGTTGAAAAAAGACATACAACCTTGGCAAGAACGACGTTCAGCAGAATATATGACCCACGCGCCTTTAGGCTCTTTAAATTCTGTGGGTGGCGTAGCTACCGAGATCAATGCAGTTAATTATGTCTCTCCTAGAAGTTGGTTATCGACTTCTCATTTTGTTCTAGGATTCTTCTTTTTTGTGGGCCATTTGTGGCATGCAGGAAGAGCCCGAGCTGCTGCAGCAGGTTTTGAAAAGGGAATCGATCGTGATTTGGAACCTGTTCTTTACATGAACCCTCTTAACTAAGATTTTCTTATTTATACCTGTTCTAATGTTTTCTTTTTTTTCTGTTCTGGCTCGGTTATTCCATCTAGCCGAGCCATTCATTCCTTTTTATGAAAGAAAGATAAGGGACAGAATAAAGAAAAAAAAAATTAAAGAAACAAACATATTCAATAAGCAAAAGGAGAGAGGGATTCGAACCCTCGATAGTTCCTAGAACTATACCGGTTTTCAAGACCGGAGCTATCAACCACTCAGCCATCTCTCCACAACCTAATCCCTATTTTACTCCTACAAATAGAACATAGCCATATAAAAAGCTCTACTAACCTATAGAAAGATCTCAGATTCAAGTCCCTTTTCGACATATCTCTGTATACTGTATACACGGATACATGATCCGCTATACCCGCTTGTGAAATTTGTGAAATAAAGACTAAACCCCCTCTCCTCACCCCCATATCCAAATAAAAAAAAGCGGTAAGTAAAAATAAGTTTTAATTAAAGAGAAGAATCAATGGATTCATGATTAAACCCCTCCTACTTCTTGTATTTTTTTACAATTTTGGTTAAGTGAGGGATCAAATATGTAGTCAACTTTATTTGATGGTAGCTTGGAGGATTAGAAATATGACTATTGCTTTCCAATTAGCTGTTTTTGCATTAATTGCGACTTCCTCAGTCTTAGTAATTAGTGTACCCCTTGTATTTGCTTCTCCTGATGGTTGGTCAAATAATAAAAACGTTGTATTTTCCGGTACATCATTATGGATTGGACTAGTCTTTCTCGTAGCTATTCTTAATTCTCTCATTTCTTAAATTTGTTTAGTATTTAGTAGGCAGGTACAAAAAAAATAAAAAGGGCATTTCTTCGAAAACATTCGAATAGTGAGACGCATTAAAATTAAAACGCAATTTGCGTTCCGAATTGCTACCTCTTCTCTTTCAGTATTATGAAATTCCATTCCTATTAGAATATTCATTTTAGAATATTCATTGACAGACAATAAAAAAAAGGAAAACTCTAATATAATAGAAAATGAAACGAAACGGTCGACCCAGACATAGACGGTCGACCCAAGCGGATATACGCTATAAAATATATAGCGTAGCGAGCGTAGTTCAATGGTAAAACATCTCCTTGCCAAGGAGAAGATACGGGTTCGATTCCCGCCGCTCGCCCCCTTAATTTAGTAAGGTACTATTACCGTATCCCTTACTATACTTATCCTTCCTTTGCATCCCACTCAAAAAAAGGGGTACGCTACGGAGCCAGAAAGGGCTCCGTAAATCGGGTATTCACTGAGACAAAGAACTCGCAAACTTCTTTTAAAGGGAAGGGAGAAGTAGACTGTGCCTTTCTTTCATTTCATTTTTCTTTTACGCGGAGTCGGGAGGAGGCTTGCGCGTTCTGAGGGCAAGTGCCTTCGCAAACTGCTCAATTTTTCCCTCTAGGGCCGGGAACTAATGAATAAAAAAAGTTGGATACCACCCAACCCTCTACCATACATATCTAGAGAAATAGAAGAGTCCTTTTATACAGACTGCTAAGTGCGGAGACGGGAATCGAACCCGTGACCTCAAGGTTATGAGCCTCGTGAGCTACCAAACTGCTCTACTCCGCTCTAGAGTACCAAAAACTGGTTGACAAAGAAGGTTGAATACAGGCCTTTACCTTGTCTAGACAAAAAGAATACTCCTTTTATTTTTATAGAGATAGAGAATGGAGCGGGTAGCGGGAATCGAACCCGCATCGTTAGCTTGGAAGGCTAGGGGTTATAGTCGACGTTGGTTTATTATTTTTAACGTCTCTAATTCAAAACCGAACATGAAATTTTGATTTCATTCGGCTCCTTTATGGATATTCTCACCACTTAACATCTATGTCAGCTTTTCTATTTGAATGGAACCAAAGCTCTCCGCTTTCTAGATGATCCTTATAGAGTAGGAAATAGAACTTCGATCTAAATCCATCTAATCTACTTACTTCGTTCCCTAATTTCATTCAAGAGATCCTCGAGGAAAAGAATTTGGTTTCCACCGAGCTGAAACAATATGCTGATGGTTCTAGTAAACCAAAACTATCGTTTTTTAGCTATTTGGCTTCCTTATTCCTTTTTTAACAAAAGAAGATTTAGTTACGATTGGAAATAAACTTTTTAGTATCTTCATCCATAGATCCTTTACTCATATTTAAATTATGGGAATAATTACTCCAATGCAAAATTATGCTTCGCGACTCTGTACTCCTAATCTAATTTGTATTTTGGATGCAATTTCAATTAGTCTTTGGATACAAATCGCGAGAATTTATATTCTTCCTCAATATGCTATTGAGAGGAAAAGGATTAAATCCTTTATAAGAACTAAAGTTTTCATCGGAATATAAAAAACTTAAAGATGCCTTTAAGTATCTCATTTCAAATTCCGTTATTAATAGAACGAATCACACTTTTACCACTAAACTATACCCGCTACATGTAGATTATGATATAAATAGTACCTTTTGTCAAGGATATCCATTGGATGGAGAAGGAGGCTAATTCCCCCTTATTGAATCAGATGGAGAAAGTTCATGACGCTGAACGGTTGGTACTTCTATTTTGATCGCTGGCCTTTACTTTAGGATTTAGATAGCCACTCTCGTCTGTAAAATACATTCCATCTCTTCTTAACCAAGCCAATAGCGTCTGAACCAAATGTATGTATTTCGATTAGGATCCTATCCTATTCTACGGTTATAACTACAATGATCATTATTTACTTTGCGAGACGGAATAGTTTTATTATTCCTACAATATACACTAGGGGATAAGACTGTCCCTATAAATTCCTTTTTTCCTTTTCTTTTTTGTTCAATTCTAAACAAAAAAATTATGGAAGATGTTTCCTTCCCCCACTTATCATTAAGTCCGAGCCGTAGAGAAAGAGTGAGATGCTTTTTTAAAATTCATCATAGACTTTCCTTCCCTATGGCTTGATAGAAGTAAGAAACAAAGAGTCATCAGTTAAAGAAAAAACGGACAAGACCGACAGATTTACCTGATGTAAAGAAGATCCTAAAAGTCTCTGCTTAGTCGATTCTCTCCATTTACCACTTTCCTCTCTCTCCTTTTTTCCACTCACTCAATTCTATTTTATTAGATTCTTGTTTAAAAGAATAAAAATAGAACTAAGAACGCATAAAAAAGAACATAGAGTATCAAGACCATTACCAAATGTTCCTTCCACGAATCATATTGGGTAATTTAATTCTTAGGGTTCCAGAATCCGCCTATTTTACTAGTCTTCGGAAACAGAAAACCCTGAACCAGGAAGAGTTAAGTTATGTAGGGTATGGCTTTTTTTTATTGTGTCCACTCTTTCTTCACGTATTTTATTATATAAAAAAACCTCTACTTTAGTTTTGTGCAAGTTATAAGAGAGAATAGGAAATATTTTCTTATTTCTTATTTTTCTTAATTTTCTCAATATTTTGAGCTCGCAAGATTTTGAACCTCGCCATGACTAAACTTCTATATTTCTATATATCGATATATACATATATAATCTCTACATAATATCTCTCTCTATACATATAATATGTACATTATGCAGTAGACCCATAATGGGAAATCAAAGTGTCAAATTTTTGAATTAAATAAAAAGCCCTTTTAACTCAGTGGTAGAGTAATGCCATGGTAAGGCATAAGTCATCGGTTCAAATCCGATAAAGGGCTTTTAAAATTAGTGGTAGAGTAATGCCGTGCTAAGACGTAAGTCATCGGTTCGAATCTGATGGAATACTTTTCTACTAAAATTCATTCACTTTTTTCTTTGTTTTTGAAACTTTCTCTATTTTTTATAGAATTTTATGACTTAGTGCGGGATGTATGCATTTTTGGTCTGAACACTAAATAAAGCACCAAATGTAAATTCCAAAAAAGAAATGAAATTGGACTATTTTTCATCTTAGATCAATCAAATAACTACCTGTACTGAACTAATATGGATAGAGAATCCCTATTTAGTAATCCATTCTTATTCTATACCCTTTTAATGAATTTCCCTAATAAAGTAGGGGATGATCCATGAATTAATCTAATCAGCAACTAAAAAAACTCCTAGATGAAAACATAACAGAAAAGTAGGAAAAACTCTTTACTTTGGATCTAGTTATACTTTTCGAGTATATTGACAATTCCAAAAAACTGCTCATACTATGATTATAGTATAATCACGAGCGGTTGTATATGGCCTTATCGTCTAGTGATGCCCCTATCGTCTAGTGGTTCAGGACATCTCTCTTTCAAGGAGGCAGCGGGGATTCGACTTCCCCTGGGGGTAGGGAGTATTTTGAAAGGAGGTTAATCATAGATTATAAAAAAACCTAGAATAAATTCTTCCTGGGTCGATGCCCGAGCGGTTAATGGGGACGGACTGTAAATTCGTTGACAATATGTCTACGCTGGTTCAAATCCAGCTCGGCCCAAAAATCTAGGACTTCGTGAATATGAACTAAATCCTTTTATTTTTCTTCCATAAAATAAAATGTCTGATATGATCTATAGAAAAAAAAGATAAAGAAAAAAGGCAGAAATTTTATTTATAACCCATATCTCTCTCATTCCTTTCTTACAAACAAAAGAGTTTTTCTTATTGAAGGGTGGATTATTATCCATTTTTAGTGATAAAAAAGTACGACATACTAGGTATGTCGCTCTCACTATACCCACATATAATATGTAGGTATGTAGCATATGAATGGTTCTATTTAAGAATAAATAGGTATGCCATACATCCCGCGGGGATTGTAGTTCAATTGGTCAGAGCACCGCCCTGTCAAGGCGGAAGCTGCGGGTTCGAGCCCCGTTAGTCCCGAACTAGGGTTCAATGAAATGAATGGATAAATTCATATTTCCCTTTTCCATGAAAAAAAGGGGAGGAAGCAAGATCAAATACCCATAGCCATAAGGCACCCTTACTTCGCTTTTTTATTTTGCATCTCTCATTAAAGAGGGAGGGGAAGCATATAGGCATTTTTTTTTTCACTACTCCCGATCGATAAAGAAAGACACACATATGATATAGAATACCGCTATTTTATCGGAATCCATACATAAATAGTATTCCCTTTTTATTTAAGATCTCTTTTACCCATGTCAGTTCTACTGCTTATTTGGATGTCCATGTGACCCATATAAAGTTGGTCATATAATACATACATACATAATTGTATGTATAACTATAATAAAAAGGAAGGGAAATTGGATAAGATTAAGAAAGATCATGGGTTAGAGGTATAGAAAAGAAAAAGGAGAAAAGGATTAAAAAAAGAAAAGAGGGAATTCCTAATCCAATCAAAAAAACCATTTTGGTCTTAGTATGGATAAAGGGTCTTCCTATGTTATAGTATTCCCCTCTCAACTATGAATTGATTTGATAGATCCGATATTCATAATATTGAATTGATTCAGTATTATCAGACTGCAAGCTCTACCCTTGAATTTACAGGATACCCCTTTTTCCTCCCCATGGGATTATATCCCCAGTTATTGTGAAAATAAAAAATAAAGAGGTTATGGAAGTCAATATTCTCGCATTTATTACTACTGCACTGTTCATTCTAGTTCCTACTGCTTTTTTACTTATTATTTATGTAAAAACAGTCAGCCAAAATGATTAGTTGGAATTCCAATTAATCATTGAAGAAATGCAAAAGGGATTAAATAAAAAAAATCCAAGTCTTAAATGAAAGGATCTGGTTGGAATCTTAAAGTGTGGTAGAAAGAACTACATATAGTTTTTTCTACGACACTTTAGAGTCTTTCTATTATATTATCGGAGTGAAACAAAACAAAAAAAAGATTAAAGAATAACGTTTGACAAAATAATTAATGCAAAACGATCAATTAAAGAAAAGAGTTGATACAACAATTTGATTATTCAATCAATTAGTAGTATCCCTAGAGTCCACTCCTCCCCCATACTACTAGTGAAAGAGAGAATGTAAAGACTACCATTAAAGCAGCCCAAGCGAGACTTACTATATCCATCTAAATTATGTCTCCTATTTCTATAAAGGAATTATTCTACTATTGATCAATAATCATAGTGGAATCAAGGGTACAGAGTCAAAAAGGGATTCTACGCTAAAGCTACGGATCAATCAGTTCAAGGAATTTACTCCTAACAAATTCTTATTCTTATAGGAATTCCAGTAGAATTAGAGAGCATTAAGTATAAATATGATACATAGCATAGCCCTTTTACTTAAAAAAGAGTACGGGAATGATGTCCTAAATACTGAATAGAAGAAGCGGGAATAGGAAGATTTTTGATTCCTTTTGTTACTCTATTTTTTTTATAAGCAAATGACACCCGCGTATAGCATAAAATTATGGACAAATAAATATTTTTTGGATACCTACCTTACCTATATTTATTTTTGACCTAAACCCTACAGCCCTGCTTTCTATCATTCTATGAAAGAATGAAGAAACTTTATCCACAACTCCTAAATTAACTTAGGATCGGCCTATTTAATCTGATTCTCGCTAGAATAAGTAGTCCTTACTTTAAAGTGTATGTAGATAAAATAAGATGTACGATAATGTATGATAATTAGGAAGTCTTGATATTCCTTCGTGGAACCCCTTCTTCAATCTTAAATTGAAAAAAAAAAATAAGGAATGCCCCGTAGGAACCTTTCTTTGGATACCAAGATTTCTGACATCTTATCCTCGTAGTTTAAAATTCTCAAATCGAATCAATATCCCTATTGGTAACCCTTTTTTTTTGGCCACTACCGCCAAAGCAAACCCTAGTTTGAGGATAGAACTATGCTATGGTTTGGTATGGATTCTAAAAACAGAGTATCAGCAGGCCTAGTTACTCTCTTGCCCAAACTTATGCGGAGTACAAATTTATCGAGTTCGATCAGTACTATAAAACCCAAGTATTTTATTGATCAGGCGGCACCCAGATTTGAACTGGGGATAAAGGATTTGCAGTCCCCTGCCTTACCGCTTGGCCATGCCGCCAAAAAATCCGAGCGAAAATCGAGAAAAGAGCAACTATTCATGCACGTTTTCTTACGAAAACCCCCTTTTTTATTTGGAATATAATTCCCCTTACTTTTTCCAATCTTTTTAAAAAAATTTATTCCTGCTTTTTTTGATCCTGTTTCTATTATTCTCTTCGATAGATTCTATCTTAAAACGGATACTGCTAATACAATAAAACTTTCTGTTTCTTTCTATTAAGATGGAAAAGGAGAATAAAGTGGATTTCTAGTCACAGGCTGCAAAATTCAGAACGAATTGGAACCGTTAACTAGAATTCTCTCTTTTTTTTGCAGTAGTGAACGACTCTTAAATAGGTATTCTCTCCCCTTTCTTTTTAATGGCATAATAAAATATTATGGCTTTATGCCTAATCCGTGTATAGGTAAACTGCAGGTCCGAACAGCATTATTATCCAAAGATCCCCCTTATGTACATATCTCTATGGGGAATCGTGCTTTAATTTTTCAAAGCATTAAATATCTTGAATAAAAAAGTGACTTACTTTATTTTGAATTAAAGTAAGCGTGCTATTCTAAATCAAAGTAAAGTCAAACTTTCTAGTGTATTTATTATATTATGGCTTTATTACATTAATAATAGAAAGGAGATAAAATGAGAAATCTTTGCCATCCAATCTGATTAGAATATCATGAAAGTATAAGTAGCAGAATTTTTTTCTAGGAATGTTTTATCAATTCATTTTCATTCCATTTGTACCCCTCCCCTGGAAAACTGGAACTTTCGTCAAAATAGTCTCTATTCATATGTATGAAATACATATATGAAATACGTGTGTGGAGTTCCCTAGAATTTCATGTGATTCAGTAAACAGAATATAGATTCCATGATTGCTAGATCAATCCATAGGGATTGATTAAGAGTGAGCTGATAATGGAATTTTTCTTTGATAAACAGGAAACTTAAGATTAAGATGCTCCGGAATGGAAACGAGGGAATGTCCACAATACCCGGATTTAGTCAGATCCAATTCGAGGGATTTTGTAGGTTCATTAATCAAGCCTTGGCAGAAGAACTTGACAAGTTTCCAACAATTAAAGACCCAGATCACGAAATTGCATTTCAATTATTTGCGAAAGGGTATCAATTGCTAGAACCCTCGATAAAAGAAAGGGATGCTGTGTATGAATCACTCACCTATTCTTCCGAATTATATGTATCCGCGAGATTAATTTTTGGTTTCGATGTGCAAAAGCAAACCATTTCTATTGGAAACATTCCTATAATGAATTCCTTAGGAACCTTTATTATAAATGGAATATACCGAATTGTGATCAATCAAATATTGCTAAGTCCTGGTATTTACTACCGTTCGGAATTAGACCATAAGGGAATTTCTATCTACACCGGAACTATAATATCAGATTGGGGAGGAAGATCGGAATTAGCAATTGATAAAAAAGAAAGGATATGGGCTCGCGTGAGTAGAAAACAAAAGATATCTATTCTAGTTCTATCATCAGCTATGGGTTCGAATCTAAGAGAAATTCTAGATAATGTTTCCTACCCTGAAATTTTTTTGTCTTTCCCGAATGCTAAGGAGAAGAAGAGGATTGAGTCAAAAGAAAAAGCTATTTTGGAGTTTTATCAACAATTTGCTTGCGTAGGTGGAGACCTGGTATTTTCGGAGTCCTTGTGTGAGGAATTACAAAAGAAATTTTTTCAACAAAAATGTGAATTAGGAAGGATTGGTCGACGAAATATGAATCGGAGACTTAATCTTGATATACCTCAGAACAATACATTTTTGTTACCACGAGATGTATTGGCCGCTACGGATCATTTGATTGGAATGAAATTTGGAACGGGTATACTTGACGATGACGATATGAATCACTTGAAAAATAAACGTATTCGTTCGGTTGCGGATCTGTTACAAGATCAATTCGGACTGGCTCTTGGTCGTTTACAACATGCAGTTCAAAAAACTATTCGTAGAGTATTCATACGTCAATCGAAACCGACCCCCCAAACTTTGGTAACTCCAACTTCAACTTCGATTTTATTAATAACTACTTATGAGACCTTTTTTGGTACATATCCGTTATCTCAAGTTTTTGATCAAACGAATCCATTGACACAAACTGTTCATGGGCGAAAAGTGAGTTGTTTAGGTCCTGGAGGGTTGACTGGGAGAACTGCAAGTTTTCGGAGCCGAGATATTCATCCGAGTCACTATGGGCGTATTTGTCCAATTGACACGTCCGAAGGAATCAATGTTGGACTTACTGGATCCTTAGCAATTCATGCGAGAATTGATCACTTGTGGGGATCCATAGAGAGTCCGTTTTATGAAATATCTGCTGAGAAAGAAAAAAAAAAAAAAGCGAGAGAGGTGGTTTATCTATCACCAAATAGAGATGAGTATTATATGATAGCAGCAGGAAATTCTTTGTCCTTGAATCAAGGTATTCAAGAGGAGCAGGTTGTTCCAGCTAGATACCGCCAAGAATTCCTGACTATTGCATGGGAACAGATTCATGTTAGAAGTATTTTTCCTTTCCAATATTTTTCTATTGGAGGTTCTCTCATTCCTTTTATTGAGCACAATGATGCGAATCGGGCTTTAATGAGTTCTAATATGCAGCGCCAAGCAGTTCCCCTTTCTCGGTCCGAAAAGTGCATTGTTGGAACTGGATTGGAACGCCAAACAGCTCTAGATTCGAGGGTTTCCGTTATAGCCGAACGCGAGGGAAAGATCGTTTCTACTGATAGTCATAAGATCCTTTTATCAAGTCGTGGGAAGACTATAAGTATTCCTTTAGTTAACCACCGTCGCTCGAACAAAAATACTTGTATGCACCAAAAACCCCGGGTTCCCCAGGGTAAATCCATTAAAAAGGGACAAATTTTAGCAGAGGGAGCTGCTACAGTTGGGGGGGAACTTGCTTTAGGAAAAAACGTATTAGTAGCTTATATGCCATGGGAAGGTTACAATTTTGAAGACGCAGTACTAATTTGCGAACGTTTGGTATATGAGGATATTTATACCTCTTTTCACATCCGGAAATATGAAATTCAGACGGATACGACAAGCCAAGGCTCTGCTGAAAAAATCACTAAAGAAATACCACATCTAGAAGAACATTTACTCCGCAATTTGGACAGAAATGGAGTTGTTAGGTTGGGATCCTGGGTAGAAACTGGTGATATTTTAGTAGGTAAATTAACGCCTCAGATAGCGAGTGAATCATCGTATATCGCGGAAGCTGGATTATTACGGGCCATCTTTGGCCTTGAGGTATCCACTTCAAAAGAAACTTCTCTCAAATTACCTATAGGTGGAAGAGGGCGCGTTATCGATGTGAAATGGATCCAGAGGGACCCCCTCGACATAACGGTTCGTGTATATATTTTACAGAAACGTGAAATCAAAGTTGGGGATAAAGTAGCCGGAAGACATGGGAATAAGGGGATCATTTCCAAAATTTTGCCTAGGCAAGATATGCCCTATTTGCAAGATGGAACACCTGTTGATATGGTCTTCAATCCCTTAGGAGTACCCTCCCGAATGAATGTGGGACAAATATTTGAAAGCTCGCTCGGATTAGCGGGGGATCTGCTAAAGAAACATTATAGAATAGCACCCTTTGATGAGAGATATGAGCAAGAGGCTTCAAGAAAACTTGTGTTTTCAGAATTATATGAAGCCAGTAAAGAAACAAAAAATCCATGGGTATTTGAACCCAGTACCCGGGAAAAGCATAATATTTGATGGAAGAACAGGAGACCCCTTCTAACAACCTGTTCTAATAGGGAAGTCCTATATCTTAAAATTAATTCATCAAGTTGATGAGAAAATTCATGGGCGTTCTACTGGGCCCTACTCACTTGTTACACAACAACCCGTTAGAGGAAGAGCCAAGCAAGGGGGACAACGAGTAGGAGAAATGGAAGTTTGGGCTTTAGAAGGATTTGGTGTTGCTCATATTTTACAAGAGATACTTACTTATAAATCCGACCATCTTATAGCTCGCCAAGAAATACTTAATGCTACGATCTGGGGAAAACGAATACCTAATCACGAGGATCCTCCAGAATCTTTTCGAGTGCTCGTTCGAGAACTAATATCAAAGGATCTATAACTGAAACATTTAATTGTATCTGAGAAGAACTTCCATATTAATAGGTATGAAGTTTGATTTGATCGGAATAAATATAAATTATTTTCTTATTTCTATTTTATGATTGACCAATATAAACATCAACAACTTCAAATTGGACTCGTTTCCCCTCAACAAATAAAGTCTTGGGCTAACAAAAACCTACCTAATGGAGAAGTCGTTGGCGAAGTCACAAGGCCCTCTACTTTTCATTATAAAACCGATAAACCAGAAAAAGATGGACTGTTTTGCGAAAGAATCTTTGGACCCATAAAAGGCGGAATTTGCGCTTGTGGCAATTCTCGAGCGAGCGGAGCTGAAAACAAAGACGAGAGATTTTGCCAAAAATGCGGGGTGGAATTTGTGGATTCTCGGATACGAAGATATCAAATGGGATACATCAAACTCGCATGTCCCGTGACTCATGTGTGGTATTTGAAAGGTCTTCCTAGTTATATCGCGAATCTTTTAGATAAACCTCTTAAGAAGTTGGAGGGCCTAGTATACGGCGATTTCTCTTTTGCTAGGCCCAGCACTAAAAAACCTACTTTTTTACGATTACGAGGTTTATTCGAAGAGGAAATTTCATCCTGTAACCACAACATTTCTCCCTTTGTTTCTACCCCAGGCTTTGCAACATTTCGAAATCAGGAAATTGCGCCAGGAGCAGGTGCTATTAGAGAACAATTAGCAGATTTGGATTTGCGAATTATTATAGAGAATTCCTTGGTCGAATGGAAGGAATTAGAAGACGAGGGGTATAGTGGAGATGAATGGGAAGATAGAAAAAGACGAATAAGAAAAGTTTTTTTGATTAGACGCATGCAATTGGCAAAACATTTTATTCAAACAAATGTGGAACCAGAATGGATGGTTTTGTGCTTATTACCCGTTCTTCCTCCCGAATTGAGACCCATTGTTTATAGGTCTGGAGATAAAGTAGTGACTTCGGACATTAATGAACTTTATAAGAGAGTTATCTTTCGGAACAACAACCTTGCCTATCTATTAAAAAGAAGTGAATTAGCGCCTGCAGATTTAGTAATGTGTCAGGAAAAATTGGTACAAGAAGCCGTGGATACACTTCCTGATAGTGGGTCCCGCGGGCAACCGATAAGGGATGGTCACAATAAAGTATACAAATCACTTTCAGATGTAATTGAAGGTAAAGAGGGAAGGTTTCGTGAGACTCTGCTTGGGAAACGGGTCGATTACTCGGGGCGTTCTGTCATTGTTGTGGGTCCTTCGCTTTCATTACATCAATGTGGATTACCTCTAGAGATAGCAATAAAGCTTTTTCAGCTATTTGTAATTCGCGATTTAATCACGAAACGCGCTACTTCTAATGTCAGGATTGCTAAAAGGAAAATTTGGGAAAAGGAACCCATTGTATGGGAAATACTTCAAGAAGTTATGCGGGGACATCCTGTACTGTTAAATAGAGCACCTACCCTGCATAGATTAGGCATACAGGCCTTTCAACCCACTTTAGTAGAGGGGCGTACTATTTCTTTACACCCATTAGTGTGTAAGGGTTTCAATGCGGACTTTGATGGGGATCAAATGGCTGTTCATCTATCTTTATCCTTGGAAGCTCAGGCGGAAGCCCGTTTACTTATGTTTTCTCATATGAATCTCTTATCTCCCGCTATTGGAGATCCTATTTGCGTACCAACCCAAGACATGCTTATCGGGCTTTATGTATTAACGATTGGAAACCGCCGAGGTATTTGTGCAAATAGATATAATAGTTGCGAAAACTATCCAAATAAAAAAGTCAATTACAATAATAATAATTCTAAGTATACGAAAGATAAAGAACCCCACTTTTCTAGTTCTTATGATGCACTGGGAGCTTATAGACAGAAACTAATCAGTTTAGACAGTCCCTTGTGGCTACGATGGAAACTGGATCAACGCGTCGTTGGGTCAAGAGAAGTTCCAATTGAAGTTCAATATGAATCTTTGGGGACTTATCATGAGATTTATGCCCACTATCTAATAGTGGGAAATAGAAAAAAAGAAATTCGTTCTATATACATTCGAACCACTCTTGGTCATATTTCTTTTTATAGAGAAATAGAGGAAGCCATACAAGGATTTAGTCAGGCCTATTCATACATTATCTAAACAAGGAAGTTAGATTCATGATGCCCTCCCCTTTTGGGGGGCATTCCGATTTCCGTAGTATCATCATTTTTGCCACGCGAATGCAGATTGAGATTAAGTAAATGAAGTTAATTAAATTTTCGAATCACTGACTCAGGCCCATTGTCGAATCCTACTCAGCAATTGTCGAATCCTACTCAGCCGAAAAGGGGGTACTTATGTATGGCGGAACGGGCCAATCTGGTCTTTCATAATAAAGAGATAGACGGAACTGGTATGAAACGACTTATTAGCAGATTAATAGATCATTTCGGAATGGGATATACATCCCATATACTGGATCAACTAAAGACTCTGGGCTTCCATCAAGCCACTACTACATCGATTTCGTTAGGAATCGAGGATCTTTTAACAATACCCTCTAAGGGATGGTTAGTCCAAGACGCGGAGCAACAAAGTTTTCTTTTGGAGAAACACTATTATTATGGGGCTATACACGCGGTAGAAAAATTACGCCAATCCGTTGAGATATGGTATGCGACAAGTGAATATTTGAAACAAGAAATGAATTCGAATTTTCGGATAACGGATCCTTCTAATCCAGTCTATCTAATGTCTTTTTCAGGAGCCAGAGGAAACGCATCTCAGGTACACCAATTAGTAGGTATGAGAGGATTAATGGCAGACCCTCAAGGACAAATGATCGATTTACCTATTCAAAGCAATTTACGCGAGGGGCTTTCTTTGACAGAATATATAATTTCCTGCTATGGAGCCCACAAAGGGGTTGTAGATACTGCTGTACGAACAGCAGATGCTGGATATCTTACACGTAGACTTGTTGAAGTAGTTCAACATATTCTTGTGCGTAGAAGAGATTGTGGTACTATCCGAGGTATTTCTGTTAGTCCTCAAAATGGGATGACGGAAAAACTTTTTGCCCAAACACTAATTGGTCGTGTATTAGCAGACGATATATATATCGGTTCACGATGCATTGCCGCTCGAAATCAAGATATCGGAATTGGATTAGTGAATCGATTCATAACTGCCTTTCGAGCACAACCATTTCGAGCACAACCAATATATATTAGAACCCCCTTTACCTGCCAAAGCACTTCTTGGATCTGTCAATTCTGTTATGGCCGAAGTCCTACTCATAGCGATCTCGTAGAATTGGGAGAAGCCGTAGGTGTTATTGCAGGTCAATCAATTGGGGAGCCCGGGACTCAACTAACATTAAGAACTTTTCATACTGGCGGAGTATTCACAGGGGGTACTGCCGACCTTGTACGATCCCCTTCGAATGGAAAAATCCAATTCACTGAAAATTTGGTTCACCCCACACGTACCCGCCATGGACAGCCTGCTTTTCTATGTTATATAGACTTGCATGTAACTATTCAGAGTCAGGATATTCTATATAGTGTGAGTATTCCCTCAAAAAGCTTGATTCTAGTGCAAAATAATCAATATATAAAATCCGAACAAGTAATTGCGGAGATTCGTGCCGGAACGTCCACTTTGCATTTTAAAGAAAGGGTACAAAAGCATATTTATTCCGAATCAGACGGCGAAATGCACTGGAGTACTGATGTTTACCATGCGCCCGAATATCAATATGGTAATCTTCGTCGATTACCAAAAACAAGCCATTTCATTTATGGATATTGTCAGTAAGTATATGCAGATCCAGTATAGTGTCTTTTTCACTCCACAAGGATCAAGATCAAATGAATACTTATGGTAAAAAAGATAGGGAATTTTTTGATTATTCAAGGTCGGATCGAATCGTGGCCAACGGCCATTGGAATTTGATCTATCCTTCTATTTTTCAAGATAATTCGGATTTGTTGGCAAAAAAGCGAAGAAATAGGTTCGTCATTCCATTACAATACCATCAAGAACAAGAGAAAGAACTAATATCATGTTTGGGTATTTCTGTCGAAATCCCCTTTATGGGTGTTTTACGTAGAAATACTATTTTTGCTTATTTTGACGATCCACAATACAGAAAAGATAAAAAGGGTTCGGGAATTGTTAAATTTAGATATAGGACCCTAGAGGAAGAATATAGGACTCGAGAGGAAGACTTAGAAGACGAATATGAGACCCTAGAAGACGAATATAGGACCCGAGAAGGCGAATACAAATATGAAACCCTAGAAGACGAATACGGGAGTCCAGAGAACGAATATGGGAACCCAGAGAACGAATATAGGACTTTAGAGAAAGACTCAGAAGACGAATATGGAAGCCCAGAGAGCAAATATAGGACCCGAGAGGGCGAATATGGAACTCTAGAGGAAGACTCAGAAGATGAATATGGGAACCCCGAGGAAAGCTCAGAGGACAAATATGGGACTTTAGAGGAAGACTTAGAAGAAGACCCCGAGGACGAATACGATAGTCCAGAGGAAGATTCTATCTTAAAAAAATAGGGTTTTATTGAGCATCGAGGAACAAAAGAATTTAGTCTAAAATACCAAAAAGAAATGGATCGGTTTTTTCTCATTCTTCAAGAACTGCATATCTTGCCGAGATCTTCATACCTAAAGGTACTTGACAATAGTATTATTGGAGTGAATACACAACTCACAAAAAATACAAGAAGTCAACTAGGTGGACTGGTCCGAGTGAGGAGAAAAAAAATCCATACAGAACTCAAAATATTTTCCGGAGATATTCATTTTCCTGAAGAGGCAGATAAGGTATTAGGTGGCTGTTTGATACCACCAGAAAGAAAAAAAAATATTCTAAGGAATCAAAAAAAAAGAAAAATTGGGTCTATGTTCAACGAAAAAAAATATTCAAGAGCAAGGAAAAGTATTTTGTTTTCGTTCGCCCTGCAGTCGCATATGAAATGGACGAAAGGAGAAATTTAGCAACACTTTTCCCACAAGATCTCTTGGAAGAAGAAGATAATCTCCAACTTCGACTTGTCAATTTTATTTCTCATGAAATAGCAAGTTAACTCAAAGAATTTATCACACAAACAGTCAATTTGTTAGAACTTGCTTAGTAGTGAATTGGGAACAAGAAGAAAAAGAGAAGGCTGGTGCTTCCCTTGTTGAGGTAAGAGCAAATGACCTTATTCGCGATTTCCTAAGAATTGAGTTAGTCAAGTCCACTATTTCATATACACGAAAATGTATGATAGGACAAGTGCAGGACCGATTCCCCATAATAGGTTAGATCGCACCAATATCAATTCCTTTTATTCCAAGGCGAAGATTGAATCACTTAGCCAACATCAAGAAGCTATTGGCACATTGTTGAATCGAAATAAAGAATACCAACCTTTGATGATTTTGTCGGCATCCAACTGTTCTCGAATTGGTTTATTCAAGAATTTAAAACACCCCAATGCGATAAAAGAATTGAATCCTAGAATTCCTATTCAAGAAATTTTTGGGCCCTTAGGCGTTATTGTACCTAGTATATCGAATTTTTCTTCATCTTACTATTTACTAAAGTATAATAAGATCCTGTTAAAAAAATATTTGTTCCTTGCCAATTTGAAACAAACCTTCCAAGTACTTCAAGGACTTAAATACTCTTTAATAGATGAAAATAAAAGGATTTCTAATTTCGATAGTAACATAATGTTGGATCCATTACTTTTGAATTGTCGCTTTGCCCATCATGATTCTTGGGAAGAGACATCAGCAATAATTCACCTTGGACAATTTATTTGTGAAAATGCATGTCTATTTAAATCGCACATAAAAAAATCTGGTCAAATTTTCATTGTTAATATGGATTCCTTTGTTATAAGAGCAGCTAAACCTTATTTGGCCACTACAGGAGCAACTGTTAATGGTCATTATGGAGAAATCCTTTACAAGGGGGATAGGTTAGTTACGTTTATATATGAAAAATCGAGATCTAGTGACATAACGCAAGGTCTTCCAAAAGTGGAACAAATCTTTGAAGCGCGTTCAATTGATTCATTATCCCCGAATCTCGAAAGGAGAATTGAGGATTGGAATGAGCGTATACCAAGAATTCTTGGGGTCCCATGGGGATTCTTGATTGGAGCTGAGCTAACCATAGCCCAAAGTCGTATCTCTTTGGTTAATAAAATCCAAAAGGTTTATCGATCCCAAGGGGTACAAATTCATAATAGACATATAGAGATTATTATACGCCAAGTAACATCAAAAGTGCGGGTTTCTGAAGATGGAATGTCTAATGTTTTTTCACCTGGGGAATTAATCGGACTATTGCGAGCGGAACGAGCAGGGCGAGCTTTGGATGAATCGATCTATTATCGGGCAATCTTATTAGGAATAACAAGGGCTTCCCTGAATACCCAAAGTTTCATATCTGAAGCAAGTTTTTAAGAAACTGCTCGAGTTTTAGCAAAAGCTGCCCTATGAGGTCGTATTGATTGGTTGAAAGGGTTGAAAGAAAACGTAGTTCTGGGGGGATTATACCTGTTGGTACCGGATTCCTAAAATTTGTGCATCGTTCCCCACAAGACAAGAACCTTTATTTCGAAATTCAAAAACAAAATCTATTCGCGTCGGAAATGAGAGATTTTTTATTTCTCCATACAGAATTAGTTTCTTCAGATTCTGACGTAACAAACAATTTCTCTGAGACATCAGAACCCCCATTTACCCCCATTTATACGATTTAAGGATACATAAAGCAGATTTTTTTTACTTTACTAGACTTTTGAACTTTAGAACACTAAGAGGTCAAATTTTATATTTTTATTTAAAATTTTAAAATTTTAAAATAAGTAAAAGAAGTCGGTTAATACATTTAAGGTTATGTTTATACAATGTATCAATGGCCAACTCTCAGTAGAAGGGAAGGTTCCTTCGGAACAATTATTATTTATTTCAAGCTATTTCGGATCTTTCTTAATCTTCAAAAAGAATAAAATTCCGTAATGGAATGGTAGGATGAAAAAAAAAAGAAACAATCAAAAGGAAGTGTGGAAAAAATGACAAGAAGATATTGGAACATCAATTTGAAAGAGATGATAGAAGCAGGAGTTCATTTTGGTCATGGTATTAAGAAATGGAATCCTAAAATGGCCCCTTACATTTCGGCAAAGCGTAAAGGTACTCATATTATAAATCTCGCTAGAACGGCTCGTTTTTTATCAGAAGGTTGTGATTTAGTTTTTGATGCAGCAAGTCAGGGAAAAAGTTTCTTAATTGTTGGCACAAAAAAAAGAGCAACGGATTTAGTAGCATCAGCTGCAATAAGGGCTCGTTGTCATTATGTTAATAAAAAGTGGTTCAGTGGTATGTTAACTAATTGGTCGATTACGAAAACTAGACTTTCTCAATTTAGAGATTTAAGAGCAGAAGAAAAAATGGGAAAATTCCAACATCTCCCAAAAAGAGATGTGGCAATCTTGAAGAGAAAATTATCCACTTTGCAAAGATATCTCGGCGGGATCAAATATATGACGAGATTGCCAGACATTGTGATCGTCCTTGATCAGCAAAAAGAGTATATAGCTCTTCGGGAGTGTGCCATTTTGGGGATTCCTACTATTTCTTTAGTCGATACAAATTGCGACCCGGATCTCGCAAATATATCGATTCCAGCCAACGACGACACTAGGACTTCAATTCGATTGATTCTTAACAAATTAGTATTTGCAATTTGAGAAGGGCGTTCTCTCTATATAAGAAATCGTTGATTAAGAAGAATAGTGAATTCTTGGGCAACTGCGTAGATTTATGGAATCACTTACTATTCTTTTTCGTTTTGCATAGAAAAAAGAAGGGGAATATTGATATATATTAGAGGGTATTGATATATATTATGATCTGATGTGCTTTCTTGGTATCCTAAATATAAGATTAATACTTCAAGTTGCTGAGTTGAGAAAGAGATGGTTGAATCAAAAGAATTCCTTTTTTGAAGTTCAATTTTTATCAGAGGACAATATGAATATTATACCTTGTTCCATTAAAACACTCAAGGGGTTATACGATATATCGGGTGTAGAAGTAGGCCAACACTTCTATTGGCAAATAGGAGGTTTCCAAATTCATGCCCAAGTACTCATCACTTCTTGGGTCGTAATTACTATCTTGTTAGGTTCAGTTGTCATAGCTGTTCGGAATCCACAAACCATCCCGACCGACGGTCAGAATTTCTTTGAATATGTCCTTGAGTTTATTCGAGACTTGAGCAAAACTCAGATTGGAGAAGAATATGGTCCCTGGTTCCCTTTATTGGGACTATGTTCCTTTTTATTTTGTTTCAATTGGTCGGGTGCTCTTTACCTTGGAAAATTATAGAGTTACCCCATGGGGAATTAGCAGCCCATGAATGATATAAATACTACTGTTGCTTTAGCTTTACTCACGTCAGCAGATATTTTTATGCGGGTCTTAGCAAAAAAGGATTGAGCTATTTAGAAATATATTAAACCAACCCCAATCCTTTTACCAATTAACATCCTAGAGGATTTCACAAAACCATTATCGCTTAGCTTTTGACTTTTCGGGAATATATTAGCGGATGAATTAGTCGTTGTTGTTCTTGTTTCTTTAGTCCCCTTAGTAGTCCCTATACCTGTCATGTTTCTTGGATTATTTACAAGCGATATTCAAGCTCTTATTTTTGCAACATTAGCCGCAGCCTATATAGGTGAATCCATGGAGGGTCATCATTGAATTGACTAGTTTTGGAAATAGTATTTTTTTTTCAGCTTAGCTCAATTCATGTGTGGTTCCAGATAATCCGCTTGGTTGCAAAAAAATAGTTAGAAATGCGTATGAATATACAACCTAGAGTTGTAGGAGAGAAAATAGACTATAACTATATTATGGAATTGTCAAAGTATAGATGCAGTAAAGAGTTATCGTGGAGTCAGACTGGATCTATACTATATATCCTTAATGTCTAGAAGTGGAGTGGAGTCACCTTTTATACGGTTTTCTGCGTTAAGCAATGATTTTAGAATCCAATTCAATAGAAAATGAGAAAATACGCAAACAAAATAGAAGAAACAAATGTATATAGGGTATTATATATTCCTAGGTTAGATTCATTATCTAATCCGAGATATGGAATTCCCTTCTATGTAGTTCGGACAATTTACATTATAATTTCAATTTGTACTTTTTTAGTTACTTCTCCTCAATAGAGATAGAGCTTAGAAGTAAGAATTTCTTGGTTGATTGTATCCTTAACCATTTTTTTGACACGAGGAACTCACCATGAATCCACTAATTGCTGCTGCTTCTGTTATTGCTGCTGGATTGGCCGTAGGGCTTGCTTCTATTGGGCCTGGAGTTGGTCAAGGTACTGCTGCAGGACAAGCTGTAGAAGGTATTGAGACAGCCAGAAGGTAAAATACAAGGCACTTTATTGCTTAGTCTAGCTTTTATGGAAGCTTTAACAATTTATAGACTAGTTGTGGCACTAGCGCTTTTATTTGCGAACCCTTTTGTTTAATCCTAACAAATAAAATAAGCTCTTTCGATTAGATACCTTTTTTCTTTTTTTAGTTAAATGGGTATTTGCTTCTGCAATTTCAATTATATCAATACTTTACTTTATTTTATTTACTCCTATTTATTACTGCTAGAATTAGCTATTTATCGGGACAGACAATATCCCACCCCAGGAAGGGCTGAGTTGAGTATGATTAATTTAGAAGATATGCTCCCTTCTTCCTTCCGTCCTTAGTTTAGGAAAGTGGAAAGTTTTTTTCCTTTATTTTAGGAATTTTGGGAACAGAACATTTCAACAAAGGAGGTCTTTCACAGTCAAAGAAGACCTAAGACTTAATCTAAAAGAAATTACTAGATTGAATCTATTTGCATTAAAAAACCGATCAAAAAGGCGGCGAAGTAAGTGATCTAAAAACTTTGTTCTAAGAATGTACTATCTATAATAGGAGATCATATGAAAAATGTAACACATTCTTTCGTTTTTTTAGCTCATGGCCATCCGCTGGCAGTTTCGCTTAATACCGATATTTTAGCAACAAATCTAATAAATCTAACTGTAGTGGTTGGTGTTTTGATTTTTTTGGAAAGGAGTGTGTGCGAGTTGTCTATTTCAAGAATAGATTGGATCTATCCGGCTGCACTTTAGAATATTTTTTAGTATTTTTCGGATAAATAAGAAAAGGGTGCACGATCTCGACGAATTACTTCTGAATAAATTCAGAAATCATATGGAAGAACCATAGCATTTCGCGACTCATTGGTAAATCAACTTTGATTCTTTATAAACCAATAATGTGAGACTATTAACACGGTTAAAGCTAAACTGCTTGAAGTCCAGGCAAAAAGAGGTACTCTTTCTACAACTATATTAGTATTAGTACCTAAATGCTTTAAATGGGAAATGACTAATGTAGAATTTATCTGATATAGAACACTCATATCGATAAAATGGTTTGAACTATTTACTAGAAAAAGGAGCACCCTGCCCTTTTTTATCCAATGCCGAGTCGACGACCTATCTATAAAAAAAGAGAAATTTTTTGGATTTGAAGAAAAAAATTCTATTAATTTTCATTTTCCATTTATTTGGTTAGTTTTTCTTAATGAAATTGAAATTATTAACTAAAGGGCAAATAGAAATAAAGAAACAACTTTGCTGACCATGATAGATTTTTATCTAGGAAGAAGAGTCCTCTTAATATTTATCTAGTCTTATATGGGTTTCGGTATATTGAAATATAAACAGAAAAGAGAAAATAGAGGATAGGCTCATTACTTAACAAAAAAGGATATGGAAATAGCAAAAGCAAAATAAAGAAAAAAAGAGCGTGAGAGCCAAATGAATCGAAAGGTTCATGTTTGGTTCGGGAAGATTCACTTGGAAGTAACTATTTCCTAGATACCTATGCACGGTACTTCACGGTTGAATGAATCAAAAAATACCTAAAAAAGACCTAAAGTTAAAGATTTATCAATGGGTAATGTTGCTCCAATACCTAACCAAAGAGCTACTGCAGTACCGATTAAAAAAACGGTCGTAGCTACTGGGCGACGAAAGGGATTTTGGAATTTATTCACATTCTCTAGAAAAGGTACTGTCAATAAGCCTGTCGGCACAGAAACCATTAAGAGAACGCCCAATAACTTATTGGGTACCGTACGGAGTATTTGAAATACAGGAAAGAAGTACCACTCAGGTAATATTTCCAGAGGAGTTGCAAATGGATCCGCCGGTTCACCAATCATTGATGGCTCGAGAACCGCTAAACCTACATTACATGCAATAGTACCTAGAATTACTACTAGAAAAATATATAAAAGATCATTGGGCCATGCGGGTTCCTCGTAATAATTATGTCCCATCCCTTTAGCTAATTTAGCTCTTAATACATGATCATTTGAGTCTGGTTTCTTTGTTATTGGGATAGGCGAACTCTTTAGGATCCATCCCCCAAAGGAACCGGACATGAGAATTTATCATCATCCGGCTCGAGCAAGAATGAAAGAAATAAGACCGCGGAAGATCCTTAATAGAATTATGGTATATAATGACTCAATGACTCTAGGCAAGAAAAGCTTTATCATATTATCTTTTCCGAAGTTGAATCTAGAACTACTCATTGAAAAGAATCCTATTCTTATGCGTAAATGCTCAATATCCAAGTGGGCTTACAAATTTGATCATGATCAATTGCTTTCTGGATTGTCTCATGTCTCTTGATTAGTTGGTGTTTATCCCCCCAATATCGCAAGTTTCTTACCTCCAAACAAAATATTTACTTGTTACTAATAAAAAATAAAAAAGTTTAGCCTACATTTTTCCTTAGATCCCTTCTTTTACTCCGATAGTATTGCGGATCACAATCGATGCAAAGAAAATGAATGCATTTCCATACTATAATAAAAAAGGGTAAGTGTAATATTGGATCATGTCACATGACTTATTCCATTTCTACTCTATGGGATCTTACGGAGCCTGTTCATGGATGACATGGTGGGGTATGATCATAGAAAATATTCTCCTCAAGTGAACCAGCCTATCCTTCCTAGGTAGGAGACTTACGTGTTGATTGGATGCGGAGACACCTTTGATTGTGAATTCTAATGTGGCAGATCCAATTCTTTATCTGCATGGCCAAACCAATAATTCAAGTCACACACTCCCATAATCCGCCTTTTTTTCTTTCAGAAATTAACTTCAACTATTTGTATTGTATCAAAATACTTGAGTTGAAGAGAAGTATCAAATGACATGTGTTATTTTACAATAACCCATGTTTGTAGCAATGAAATACGATAACCTACCCGATATGATATATGAGAATTCTAATTCTATAGATATGCCTTCCTATAAAGGACCCGAAATACCTTGCTTACGTATCATTGGAAAGTGCATTAACATAAATACGGCAGTAAGCAGAGGCAGTACAAAGGTATGTAAACTATAAACACGAGTCAAAGTGGATTGACCCACACTAGCACTTCCACGTAATAACTCCACTAAAGGCGATCCTATTACCGGAATGGCATCAGGTACACCTGTCACAATTTTGACTGCCCAATAACCAATTTGATCCCAAGGCAACGAATAACCAGTTACACCAAATGATGCAGTCAAAACAGCTAAAACCACACCTGTGACCCAAGTTAATTCAGGGGTTTTTAAACCCACCGTGAGATACACACGAAATACATGCAGGATCATCATTAGAACCATCATACTTGCGACCATCGATGAACTGATCGGATTAACCAACCAAAGTTGGCCTCGGTCATTATGTATTGAACCAAAGAAAAAGCCTCTCAGAATCGTTACGGTAGTAAAAAGTCATAGCAAAACCGGTAGCGACTTGTACTAGAAAACAAGTAAGTGTAATTCCCCCTAAACAATAAAATATGTTGACATGGGGAGGAACATATTTACTAGTTATATCATCTGCAATTGCCTGAATCTCAAGACATTCCTCAAACCAATCATATACTTTATTGAGATAGGTAACTAACCCAAGCCCCCCCGATAAGAGCCGTATATGCAAAGTTCATCTAGTTCGGCTCAAGCAGAAACACCCACATTTTAAACGAATATTAGAAAAAAAAGTTCAAAACTTCATCAGCCACTGGATTGGGTCGATTTGCCTTGAAGATATGAAATAAGAAAAATTCGGAATATATTCTTTGTTATGATAATGCCAAAAAATCTCAAGTTGGCTCATATGTCTTTCTTCCGTTCCCTTATGCCGGTCATTCGAGGCCTCTTGACTTTTCTCTTCCCTATTTTGGATTTGTTTTTTTTGTGCGTAATCGTAATATAGAAATTATCTTGTTGCGATCCTATGAATCAGTTCAATTAAAACCTTAGATTCATACTAGAGCCACGATGATTGAGTCTCAAGCTAACCAAAAGGCAAGGGTTCTTCGAATAAGAACCACTTGATAATCATTTATGGAATCGGTGCAATGACTCGGCAAAATCGAGAGAAAAAAGTTGTCTTTTGGGCAAACAAAATTGGAAGGAAGAAAATTTCTTTTTTATTTTTATTTAAGAACTACTTGAATTTTTCAGTCTGGTTGCGAGGTCTTAATAGTGATTATGAATCATAGTTCCATTTTTTTGATCCACTCTATCTATTTCGTGTTCCAGATACTAGAATAAATAATATCTCATTTAATTAGAATCATCTTGATAGAGATAACAGGCCCTTTCTATGTATTATCAATAGGATCAATTCTAACAAGTCACACACTCATATTCCAGAGATACCGAAACAAAAAAAATACGCGGTCGAACTACCATAATGTCTAGAAATATAGAGCTTAAACTAGAAAAGCTTTTTTGGATGGAAAAACTATGACTTCCTTTTTTTTTAGATTAGTAGAAACCTAATTGGTTAAAATTCCGTCCATTATAACATATGAATTATAAAGTTCTAAAATGATAGATAGGTATATAGCGAATAACGCCATTGCGACTCCCCTAAAAGGAGATGTACCCCAACCCGGAGCTACTTTCCCATATTCCGAATTCAAGGGTTTCAATAAACTACCTGCACCAGTTCGTTTTGGCCTAGGTTTAGAACTATCTTCAATGGTTTGTGTAGCCATAAATTCTATTTCATCATTGGTGTTGACTTTGTATACTATTCCGTTGTAGTTGTAAATACACGATCTTTTCGTAGATCCATTGTAATCTTGAAATTCTATAAAAATGGAAACAGCAACTTTAGTCGCCATCTCCATATCTGGTTTACTTGTAAGCTTTACTGGGTATGCCTTATATACCGCGTTTGGGCAACCCTCTCAACAATTAAGAGATCCATTCAAGAACAGGGATTAATTGAAGTAAGAAGTCTACCAGATGGGTAGACTTCTTACTTCAATGAAATTATTTTATTCTTTAGTTGGAGTTGGTTGAACCTTAGGTGGTTCTCGGAAAAATATAGCGAAAAAAATTATCCCTAAAGTAGAAACTAAAAGGAACGTATAAACCAATGCTTCCATAGATTCGATCGTGGTTTATTTACAATTATAACTTACACACCTATTCATTTGTCATTTGGGAGAATTTCCCATATAAAGAAAGAAAAAGAGTTAAAGAAAGGATGGGAGATGTTTCCCAAGCCAAATCAAAAAAGAGAGGTCAAAGATACCATAACAATGTGTATCAGATCGCCTGCTTCCTTGTAGTTGGATCTCCCACTTTTGGAATGTTCCAAATTCCACTTGAGCATCCAAATCTGGATCAATACCAGCAAAACATCTCGAACAAGGTTCTAGCGCCATGCCAAATGTGTCCGAAAAAGAAGAGCAAAGCAAAGGTAGCATGACCAAAAGTGAACCAACCCCTTGGACTGCTGCGAAAAACACCATCTGATTTCAAAGTAGCTCGATCTAATTCAAAAATTTCCCCTAATTGAGAACGCCTCGCATATTTTTTTACAGTAGCAGGATCAGAATAACTTACTCCATTAAGTTCGCCACCATAGAACTCCACCGTTACCCCTACCTGTTCAACACTATATTTGGATTCTACTCTTCTAAAAGGAACATCCGCTCTCACAATTCCCTCTTCATCTACCAAAACAACTGGAAATGTTTCAAAAAAAGTAGGCATACGGCGTACAAAAAGCTCACGTCCTTCTTTATCTCTAAAAACGGGATGTCCTAACCAGCCAACAGCTATTCCATCCCCATTGTCCATTGAGCCCGCTCTGAATAATCCCCCTTTTGCCGGATTATTACCAATATAATCATAAAAGGCTAATTTTTCGGAAATTTTAGACCAAGCTTCTGATAAACTAAGATTTTCGGCTAAACCATTGCTAACTCTTCGATATATTTCTTGCTGAAAGTATCCTTGATCCCACTGATAACGAGTAGGCCCGAATAATTCGATTGGGGTCGTTGCTGACCCATACCACATAGTTCTAGCAACTACGAAAGCTGCAAAAAAAACAGCAGCGATACTACTGGAAAGTACAGTTTCAATATTGCCCATACGTAATCCTTTGTATAGACGTTGAGGCGGACGGACACTAAGATGGAATAAACCCGCTAATATACCCAACGTACCCGCAACAATATGATGAGAAGCTATTCCCCCCGGAACAAAAGGATCAAAACCTTCTGCACCCCACGCTGGATTTATAGCTTGTACTTTTCCAGTTAGCCCATAAGGATCGGATACCCATATCCCAGGACCATACAAACCCGTTACATGAAATGCGCCAAAGCCAAAGCAAGCCACCCCTGCAAGAAATAAATGAATTCCAAAGATTTTGGGCAAATCTAAAGAGGGTTTTCCCGTCCGCTCATCAGAGAATATTTCTAGGTCCCAATATACCCAATGCCAGATCGCTGCCAAGAAACACAAACCAGAAAACACAATATGTGCACCTGCCACACCTTCATAACTCCAAATACCCGGATTTGTTACAGTTCCTCCTGAAATACTCCAACCACCCTAGGAATCCGTTATTCCTAAACGAGTCATGAAGGGAATGACAAACATACCTTGTCTCCACATTGGATCCAGAACAGGATCAGAGGGATCAAAAACTGCTAATTCGTATAAAGCCATCGAGCCAGCCCAACCAGAAACTAGAGCTGTGTGCATTATATGCACCGCAAGTAATCGACCCAGATCATTCAATACGACAGTATGAACACGATACCAAGGTAAACCCATGGAAATACCCCTTTAGCAAAGAAAAATAGACACGATGTCGCTTTATTTTATCGCATTGGAAAAGACTATCCATATCCTATGTACCTAACCCTTCTAGGGGATTCTGTGTCAGAAAGCGTTAATATTTATTTCATTTCATTAAAAATAAGAAGCCAATTCTGTTCATAAGAAGAAAGAGAAGCAGATCTATTCTATACTCGATAAGTGCCAATATGCAATGGGTAACTTGGCCAATTTTGAAAAATGAAGAATAGATCCCTACCCCTCTTTGTTTATCATTTGAATCGCCGATTTCTTTTTCTTTATTCAATCTGTCTTACCTTCTTTATACGTATAACCTTTTAATCTACGTATTAATATAATCTATACTATTCATATTAATAGAATCTATAGTATTCATATAGAATAAGAATAAAAATGAAGACAATAAACTGCGGATTCATTCTTTCTCTTCTATTCTTACGTTTCCATATTAAAGTGTAGTTTTCTTACTTAAATTTAATAATATTAATCTAATATGCCCATTGGTGTTCCAAAAGTACCTTACCAGATTCCCGGAGATGAAGAAGCGACTTGGGTTGACTTATACAATGTTATGTATCGAGAAAGGACACTTTTTTTAGGTCAAGAGATTCGTTGCGAGATCACGAATCATATTACAGGTCTCATGGTATATCTCAGTATAGAAGATGGACTTAGTGATATTTTTTTGTTTATAAACTCCCCAGGCGGGTGGCTAATCTCAGGAATGGCTATTTTTGATACGATGCAAACGGTGACACCAGATATATATACAATATGCCTTGGAATAGCCGCGTCCATGGCGTCCTTCATTCTACTTGGAGGAGAACCCACCAAGCGTATAGCATTCCCTCACGCGAGGATTATGCTTCACCAACCCGCTAGTGCTTATTATCGGGCAAGGACACCAGAATTTTTACTAGAAGTAGAAGAGTTACACAAAGTTCGCGAAATGATTACAAGGGTTTATGCACTAAGAACAGGCAAACCCTTTTGGGTTGTATCCGAAGACATGGAAAGGGATGTTTTTATGTCAGCAGACGAAGCCAAAGCTTATGGACTTGTCGATATTGTAGGGGATGAAATGATTGACGAGCACTGCGATACTGATCCAGTGTGGTTTCCGGAAATGTTTAAGGATTGGTAGTGTCCGGATTTCTTATAAAGTTATTTCAGACCCAAATTAGGGTTTTTTTTCGATTTAATAGAAAATAGAAATAGAAAGACTTCATGATGATCAATCATCAGGTTAAGATGGATCTAAACCAATCCATTTTTTTCTATACACATACAACATGCCGACGGTTAAACAACTTATTAGAAACGCAAGACAGCCAATACGAAATGCTAGAAAAACGGCCGCGCTTAAAGGATGCCCTCAGCGTCGAGGAACATGTGCTAGGGTGTATGTGCGACTCGTTCAGATCATAACTTCAAACAAATAAAAAATTTTTGGAAGTATCCATGATTAGTACCAATGAATAGGATATAGCTTTTCCGATCGACCTATCAACAGTAGCATGCGGGAATATGCTAAGAAAGGAATATCCTCCGCCTCACCTGTTAAGTCAACTGGCGGAACAAATGATCCCTTCTTTCCTATTGGAAGTGAGATCTAGCTCCTTGAATCGATAGAGTTCCGACTCCCTGGAACATATTTAGCACATTCCTACCCGACGGATCTGCCACGGCAAACAAGAGACTATTTTAGTTGCTCTTTCACTTCTTTGCTTGATAGCTCAGTTGCAACGATGCGGCACCCTAGCTTATTCCTTGGCTCAGCGATTTGAACCTGTTGAGGGGTGGTGTAAATCCATTTCCCCTATCGCACTCTTACCCATATTCATTCTCCGGAAAACTTGCCTCATACATAGGAAGGAAGCACACACCTTCGTTTGTTTCTCTCTTCCTGTCGGACTTAACCTGCTGGATACCCTCTAACAGAACTTCGTCCCTTGCTCGTGAGCTGATTAATCTATTGATAGGGAAGGGCTTCTTAAAAGAAAGAGAAAGGTGAATGGTCAAGAAGCTTGGTGGGGAGGAAGAGTTTCATGGGAAACGGTACTTACATATAGTCGAATGCGCTTCACACGGAGAATCTAATTTGCTAAGGCGGCCAGCGTGGACGAATACTCTCTTTCGAACTTACTTCCACTAATTTGTCCGATACTACTTCTTGCCTCCTCCTACCACCTCTACTTAACTCTCTGGCTACCTCCTTTTCTTGCTCGAATAATTGAAACTATCAGTTGTGATAGACAAGCACCCTCTCAATATGCTCATCCACATACTACCTTACTAGTACTTGCTTTGCTTTGTTACCTACCTATCTCGTGCACTTGACGCTCGCCCTACACCTCTTACACGCATAACCCTATCTAGGCTATTTGAAAGCCTACTACTTCTTTCATTTCTTTGAATGGTTCTAAAGCTGACATGCCCTAGTCCATGCCTATAAGCCCGTGATAAGCTACTATAAGAAATAACACAAGGCATCTCTTGCTTTGCTACTTTACTCTAACTAAGCTATTCTTTGATCTCGAAGAGTGAAGATCAGATTGGATGCTCTTCCAATCTCTCTCCTATAATAAGAAAATTCACCCGTCCTTTTCTTTGCTCAGTAAATAAATGATTCCGATTCTTCTTTTCTTTGAGATCGATATCTCATCTTTCTTCCGCCTCGATGATCTCTTTCTTGCTGTAAAGGACCAACAGAAGTGGATAGTGGATCCGCTTCCATTCCAGTTCATAGCTATCCGGGGCCCTCCGTAGTTCCTTTTCTTCAACCAGATTGTGTTTCTATTCACCTGCTCCTTCGTCATCCGCCTATCTAGCCATTCTTCCTCGGTTTCGATTTTCTTATTCTCTTGCTTTGCATTTCCTAGAATACTTATACGCTCCTAGAATACTTATACGCAAAGATACCCATCTATATCTATTGGCAAGCTATCCCTCGAAAGAGAGAATCAAGGAAAGATCTTTCTCCCCTATCCTCTATTAACGGAACCGTGAGATGTGGCATAGCTTTCCCTCGCTCTACCCAGCCAGGGCAGAGCTCAGTCTCTTCCTTCGTCTTTATTCGCTGGCAAGGACTTTCTTTTACCTACCTTGCTTCGCTAATCCTTCTTTCTTACTTCTTCAAGAACCATCAAGTCTTAGTCTGGTAGGTCACAATGACTCTGGTTCACCGTCTTCCTAATTACTTGCCTTCTTCCTATAACCTATAAGTTTCTTACAGCACTCTTTTCAATGAGGGACGGCTCTACTAGAAAAGGAGGAAGTAGAATCAGCTCCTCGGTCCAACAAGATACGATCCTGGTGGTGATAGCGGTTCATTCAGTTATCGTAAAACAGGAAAGATTTATACTACACAACCCTCTGGCTCATCTCTTATTTATTCTTTCTTTAGGGCCCTCTAAGAAAGAGCGCTCCCCTATAGACTAAGGGCTAAAGGCATTCTTCCTAAGCGAAGTAGATCATTGGGTCTCCCCTGAAATGTGGTTATTACGACGGTTGCAAAGGCCTAGCTTTTTGTAATATCCATTATGGAAAATAACTACTAGAGCCTAAACCGGAACCGTGGAAACTAGTTAGTTCAAATCGAACTCAAAAGCAATGCGCAGTATCTACGCCTTTTTGATTCACGAGACCCGGGCTTGCATTTTCCTGCAAAATCGACTAACATAGTACGTTCACCAGTTGGAAACTCCACGAGCACCAACTAAACTAGCAAGTTGTCCTGTCTCCTGAGAAAAATCCACCTAAAAGAAAGCATCTATTGTTGAGCGGAATCAGGTTCCCATGTCTTTTCCCACGCATCAGATCTACTTCCACTTAGAGTCAGTAGGCGCTTTCAACCATTTACTCGCAGGATTGGAACCGGAATCGAAATGAGTTCAACAAGAAACTGCGGGATGAATTGGTCCTTCTTTTTCATCAAGATATCGAGAAAGTCTCAACTCGGTAGATGGTGAGGCATGCATGGAAACGCTTGGTTAAAGAAAGGGCAGCAGCCAGTCAGAACCTTCTTCCCTACTCCAAATAGAAACCAAATCCGAATGAACCTAATTCGATTTTATGATCTAGACACTCCCTTCCCCTTGATGGCTCTTCTGACTTACTTAAATGTCAAGTGAATATCCATCAAAGGGTCAGACAACTATGATCTCAAATACAAACTAGAGATATGCAATCAAATCCCAACACAACACAACACAAAGGAAAAGAAATCCACAAACAAGTTCCCACTTAAAAGATTATTTTGCTTGATCCAATTTCACAAGGATTCAATCATCAAGTTCACGGACAACTTGATAGGTTTAGGCTCTTTTCATATATCAGATGATCCTTTTGAGAGCTATAATAATAATATAGTAGCTTCCTTATCAACAACTGAGATCAAAAGCTATCATAATAGTGATAATGAGAATCAAACTCAACATACAAACAGCAATGATATACTAGTACTCTTAGGATTACAGAAACCTAAAGGTGGGAGTGATGAACCTGAAACAGATCGCATAGATATTCCACTTGAAACAGTACTGCATAGATACAAGTTTAGTACAATGAATTGATTTTAGATGGATGAAAATCCATATATTTCTAGGTGGAAATTGAACCTATCGTTTTTGATTAGTAAATACATATATATAAATGCACTTTTTCGGATACCTGAACTGGATTCACCTGTCTGTCCTTAGGACCTTGCCTAAGCGCCATCTTTGAACTTGGACTCGAGGGATGGTAAATGAAATAGGATCAGGTGAAATGATACAATTACTATGATCGGGATACCATACCTTATACTCACCTGTATATACAGTGCAAAATCGACACAAATGTCTCCACGTAAGAAATCACCTTGTACTGATAACCAATTCTGATTCTTCAAAGGTCACCCGCCAATTGAGTTCTAACTCAGGAGGTGAAAATGCTTTTGACAATCCATTTGAACAAGTATAAACCAGTCAACCCTATTCCTTTATTAGGATCTAACGCCTCATCAATCCATTGATTCAAGTGGCAACTGCGTCATCAATCCTTTGATTCTCGTATATCCCAGTTGGATATTTGGGAAGAATACCCTCGCTTTCCCTTTGCACCACCATTGCCTCATTGAACCTCGAAGTAACGAGTACACAAGGAAACCTCTGGAATTCAAGTCATGATGACCCGTGTTTTCGTTTCTGACTACTACATATCCTCATCAGGAATCCACTCTGCCGACCACTATTTCTTTGATTTTACGTATAGTATCATAACTATTTCAATGACATATAGGAAGAGTAGTATGATTGGTTGCTCAACTGCCCCTGAAACTTAAAGGAAGAGAAGGCTAAGCATATACCAGTGTTTTGCCAGCGCACGAAGCGAATCTTGAGCCTAGATTGATATTCACAAGAACTACTACGTGCGGTATTCACAAGAACAATAAGTTGAGAGGAGGAGCAATAAAACTGACGAAGCAAGGGAAGAAAGCGATGCCTGGCGATGGTAGTTAGAAAAGCTCGACTCCTTTGGATTCCGGACAAGTACGTACTTCATACGAAGAAATGGTAGTCGGACTCCTCAGGTTTTCTCCACAGGTGAGTCAGCATAATCCTAAAGTTTTAGATTGAAATATTCGATTTATGTCGATATGAAATACCACCTTGGCGTGCTCAAGCATAACCATACCATTCTAGTGAAAAACAGCCCTTCTATTTGGAGAGCAAGCAACCGAGTCCGTTCTAGGATCAAAACAGGGTAGTTCACGTCTCTCGAGATCGGAGGAATCCAACTGATGATACTGATGCGGTACTCCATGCCCTAACCTAAGAGAAATAGTACTTTTCATAAAAGGGAGTTCTGCGTGTTGAGCTTAGCATGTTGCGAGCTCGGCCACCACATGTATCTGACTTTTCTGCGCCGTTGGCATGTATGAACTCGTTATTGGCTTTCTATAAAAGAAAGTAGGACCGATCTCTACTAAAAAGTATGCTAGCTTTTCGATAAACTCTCGTGGTTCGATTTCTAGTTTTTCGAATTTCTTCTTTGGCCGAATGTGAAAGATTACCCAGAGGGGGGAATTAGTTGCAGGTTATCAAACCGAATATTCCGATATCAAATATGGTTTCTTTTTTCTTGTTTCTTACTTATCCTTATTAGTTTCCTCTTTATTTGTAACAGTTCTTTAGGTGGAATTTCTCTATTCCCTACATATCCACGATTCTCCCGGTAGGAATCACACTAGTTATCTTGACCTTGATTCGGTCAAGCGGTTTTCCTTACTATACTCCAGTCTGAGCAGGAAAAGAATCTGTGTACTCAACGGTGCATTAGTAATTATCTAGGATTTCTTTTGCTCTTTAAAGCAAAACGGTGTCTTGACTCTCAAGAATAGTGCGTGTTAATATCCATGTAGATAAAGATAGAGATAGCAACGAACTGGATGCATAGTAAAACTCAAAACTTGTGACTTGTTCTCATAGGCTAACTAACCAAATCACACGAGACCGGATAAACACCGCGCCCCCGCCGCGTCTATCTATATAAGCTAATCCCTCGACCTCAACCGACTCCCAAATCTCAATTGCTTTGGCTCTCTCTCTCCCTCCCTTTCACCGCGTGCGCCGTCCAATCCAAACCAATCCCAAATCCCAACTCGTGTGTTCCCCCACCCGCTTGCGGCGAGCAAGATGATTTCGGCCCGCAACATCGACCTCTTCTCTCTCAATGTCATCTCCTTCCTCTCTTCCTCGTAAGCCGCCATCCCCTCGTCGCTTGTCTAGTCTACTCTCTATGGAAGGTGGTTGGTAATTAGGGTTTGATTCTTATGAGGGGCTTGCTTTTGCTTGTACATGTGCAGCTTGTACGCTCGCGGATCATCAAGAACAAGGACGGAGGAGTTCAAGTCGGACCCATTACAGCGACGCTGCTCAACTGCATGCTCACAGGTGTTCTACGGCATCCTCTGCGTCATTCGCCTCGCAATGTCGCCTCCCCCGCCACCATCATGGTATCGCATCCCATCGATCCATCACGAGATAATCCACGCATAGATGTCTTTTTAGATCTATATTGGTAGATGTTAGTGATATTGTTGGGGAATAGGCGTGCGTTCCCTATTAGTTCGGTTGGTGGCGGCGGTGATGTTGTTGGTGTCGTGTGGATGAGGGTTTCATAGGTTAAGTTGTCGTGCATGGTAAAGTGATCAAGACCAAGAGCATCGAGTACATGCCCTTCTTCCTGTCGCTGGTGAGCTTCCTCAACGGCGTCTGCTGGACGCCCCACGCTCTCATCAAATTCGACTTATACGTCACGGTCAGTAATATCTCCATCTTCAGGTTCTCTTATATAACTTGAGAGTGTCTCTAAACGTGCGGCTCTTGTCTTCGTTCGTGCAATCGCAGATCCCCAATGGCCTCGGTGAACACGTCGTGTCCTGCCACCCATGGAGCTTTGCCCTACCGGTAATCAACCAGCAGTTTGATTACACGGTTGCATAATTGCACAGTAACCTTCAGAGAAAGATGAGTTACCTCTCCCGGCCTAAATCCTTCATTTCTTGAGAGAACGGCCGAGTCATCGGAGCGCCTTCTCGAGTCGAAGGCCAACTTGATCTCCGCCTCTATGTCCAGCACGGCGTTCTTGTGCAGCTCTTTTCCTATGGTGTCCCCCAACCGAAATGGCTTCTCCAGACCACGCCTTGCCTCTGCCCGTTCACATATGCTGCCATCGACAAACATGCATGGATGTCATGGAACACAACAGTGGAAAACCTCAAAAAAGCAAATTCTAAGTTTCACTTTCAACAGGAGATGATTCAGTTAGCATCATATTCTGACCTGTCGATACTTGCAGGAACCGCTTCAGCCTTCTAAACCGGTCGCGAAACTCATTATCCGGAACGGTCCCATGTTGATGTCCATGGCAACATCGTACCTGAATTTCAGAAATGCAATACATTTGGAAACCATGGAGTGACTGAAGCATGCAAAATTGGAGCAACGCTACCTTAGTACAAAATTAGCATGACGAACCTCTCGTCGAAAGTGGTGTTCGCTGCCGAGTTGACGATGATATCCACTCGTTCAGCGATCCCATCCGCTAGCTGAGGGGCAATGCCGATGTTGGCCTCCTGACGTCGCCAACCATCGAACCAGCTTTGTTGCTACGAACTGTGGTAGTCTTTCCGTGGATTTCCTGCAAGCGCTTGAACAGCCCGTGTCCACTACCTGCATGAATATCGCCGTTGGACGTAAAAAGAAACCATCGTTTGGATGAACACGAAGAGAACTCGTTTTGTAATTACCATACCTCGTTTTGCAGTCTCGCAATGCTGTCTCGCTGTCCTTGGCCTTGATCAACACGTATATCTTGCCCACGTCGATTCGTCCTCAAGATTTTCTCGATGAGAACCGACGCAGGAGCAAAATCGAAGGAAATCAAGCACAGGAATAGCGTCGCTATGCTACGCTAATCAAGTGAAGACAGAAATTTAGAAAGATTGTACACACACCTTTTGCCAAGAAGCCAGTTCCGCCGGTAATGAGGAAGTTCTTGCCGCCAAGGAACTCCTCGATCCCGAGCCCTTCAGCGTGATCATCTGCCGGCGCCGGTGCCGAACCGGGCCCTGAACTCTTGCCGTGCACCGCACGGAAGGCGGCCGTGACGCACCTGAACTGCCCAGTACCGTTCGCGATGCCCCACGACACGCCACCGTCGCGCCTCCTCGACGACGACAATGCAACCACGCTTCTCCCGTGGCGTGGCCGGCGACGGCCTGGCGTCTCGGCCGCGACGGCGCGGGAGAGGTTCACGCACGAACTCCCCATGGCAGTGCCAAGAAGGTAAGGTACGGGCTAGATACGCAAGTACGTACTTGCTGCTGCAGGCCGCGCGAGTGTAGAACCGGAGGAGATGGTGAGTAGGTGGCGGACGTGTGTTAAAAATCAGCTACTTCCTGCCTGTTAATCACCTGGGAAGCAAGTAAGTCACCTAGAAATTAAGCTAGCTCTTGGATATTTGGATCTTGGCAGTGGGGTTGGAGGGAGGGAGGCTGCAAGGAAGTCTCATGCATGAAGCTTTAAAATTGGTAGTGATCGGGAGGCGCGTCGGGGCTCGATCGATCAGGAGGCCATCGATCTTTGTGCCGCCGGCCAGACAAATGCCGCGCCGAGCAATTTATATCACTGTGTTGTGAGAAGAACACGGAAAGAGTCTCCTCTCCTGAGTCTTTTGCCTAACTCGTGCGTGCATGCAAAGTTCGTGCATGTATGCACTTCTTGGACGATATTATCGGTGCTAGTGCTCGCGTGCAAACAACAGGACTAGCTAGCTTGTTGCCGGGAAGCGAGGTAGGTGCCCCTTCGACAATGATTGTTTTATACAGAATCTGTATAATATCAACGTTCGCAAGATCGTGCTGATGGGCCTTCCTCCTGTTGGCTGTGCACCTCACTTCCTTTCGGACTATGGCAGCCAAAATGGGGAATGCATCGACTACATCAACAACGTTGTGATCGAGTTCAACTATGGCCTGAGATACGTGTCCAACGAGTTCATCCGCCAGCATGCAGATTCCATGATCGCCATCGTGATACATTCGAGGGTTCAGTGGACATTCTAGATAACCGTGACCGCTACGGTGAGCAAATGCATCATCAGTGTTGTATTTAAATTGTGTGCTATCCTTGAAAATGGCTTCACATTTTGATGGAATTGCAACATGCAGGCTTTCTGACTACCACTGATGCTTGCTGTGGGCTGGGCAAGTATGGTGGCCTATTCATATGTGTTCTTCCACAGATGGCGTGCAGCGACGCGTCAAGCCATGTCTGGTTGGATGAATTCCACCCGACAGATGCTGTGAAAAAGTTGTAGTATAGGATAATGACACACAAAGCGGTCAAGGCAAAGCTGAGATAAGTGAGGATCCTTGCATAGAGTAAAGTAGACAGTAAGTCAGATCTCTGACTCCCAATACCAACACGAAATCTGTATCGAATTCTAATAAGAGCGGAGGTTATGATGGACATCTCAATCTCTTGAATCTCCTTCCATTTTGAGGATTGTCAAGACAAATGTTCGAGTGCTTCAAGCTTTGTGTATATTGATGCCAAATCTAACCATGCTTCCATCTCTCACTTCTGAAGGGATTTCACCTGTGAAGGACAGGTGGATATTTCAGAAAGAAGAAACATAACATAATCATGTGTGTTTCAATGAACAGTAAAAAGGGGCATACCTTGTCATGAGGGGTCAATTGGAAGACTTCCATCTTTGCTTGAATGATTGCTAAAAGATTCCACTGCAGACTTGAACTGTCCACGGGAGGCCTGAATTTGTGCTTTTAGCCTCAAAATACCCATTTGATCCTCTTTCTCAGCCTCATATAGTGCAATATCAGCTACTGCTTCAGCTTCTTGTAAATTCTGTTGTGCAGATAACACCTGAATTCACAACTTCCAGTCACCATTTCAAGACATTTCGTTGCATTTTCAACAGCTGCATTCAGTTTACGCGCATTGCCTAATTGGTTCCCACCATAGCTTTACTCAAGTGGAAATCCTTTGAATCGAACAAAAAGTGCGTTTTTTTAGGTTAAAACCATCAACTAGAATCATCTAGATTACAGATTTCATAACTGCATTTCGCAAGAAGCCCATTCTCTGGAGTCACGATAATAATAACACTCCACGTCGCCTTCAGGCTTGCCTTGCATCTTCTTCTTTCTCTGAAAAGAACTCAGATCGTTCAGATTCTTTGCCTGGAGAGTCCCTGGCTTTCGAGCCCTACTCGTGGGAGTTGCTTTATCCATCATTGCTATTGGCATCTTGGCGTGAAACAATTCGTTTATATAAACACTTTTGACATAGCAGAATCCTTCTCAGGTTGACCACTCGTCATCAGACAGTGAAACGTCCGGTCGCTGAGGGATCTTCACTCCTGTCCTGCCATCCATATCCGTGCCCACCCGGAAAGAAAGTTTGTCAGAAATGACTTGTACTTGAGGGCAATGAGAAAGTGAAGAAAATAAATGAGAGAAACAATGAAATGAAGCTATGGCTCAAACTATTGGAGAAGCCACCGTAGAATATATCCATGAGCTTCTCAAGCACTTCTTCTTCCAATTACTTTGTGACGATTTCAACGTGAGGAAAAGTGAATGATTTCAATCTAGAAAAGAATCATATCTTCTTTCCCATTTTATGATGAGAATTCTAAGTCGTATGTACGGTTATTTTGCAGTCTAGTATATGCAGGGTTATTTTGTACTGTCTGGTATAAGTATATACCTTGGGATCCATATATAAAACCTGCTGATTTAGCTCCACCATCACTGGATGTATTTAACACCTATCATGCCGATGTCGTGGGTTATAAGAAGGTCACATACCTGATTACTAAGGACATTGTCCAAACAAACTATGGTAGACACCTTTTAACAGCCATCATTTAACGAAGTAGTAAATTCGAATGACTACAACCTTGATCAATCTGATCACAAAGTGAGTTTTTCATGCTTATGCACTGGTATCATGGTTTCTATGTTGTTAGTAACAAAAACACTTCTTCCACTTGAAACAGTACTGCATAGATACAAGTTTTGCACAATGAATTTATGAACACAATTCATTTACAAGCTAATGAAAATCAATAGATTTCTAGGTGGAAATTGAACCTATCGTTTAAGGTTAGTAAATACATACTCGGAAATGCTCTTTTGTTAGGAAACTCAAAAGCGCCTAAAAAAGATCGGACTCGAAAAGGGGCAAGTTGAACTGTCATCAAAGGTACCACGTCACTTAAAAAGAGGAAAGCGAGGTAGACTAGACTAACGTTAGCACATAAGCATAGTGGAAAAGCGAACCTAGAAAAAGCTACCATAAGCATTTCCTAGATCTTGAGGTAGGCGTAGGAATGAATCCTGGAAGCAAACAGGAAGAATGCAGGAAGCAACTCACACCATTTAGCCATATTATGGAAACCATTTCCCACATTAACCATGCGACCCTCCTTAGAGGGGAAACCTTAGAGGCAGAAGGCAAACCTTAGAGGACGGATGATGGTACATAGGCTTTTCCTCAATCTATAGATGCTTTAGTGCCAGGCTGGCAGAGGCAGAGCCGCGTCGGGCAACGAACAAGTAGAGAGTCGGAAGATAGTTGTAGCTAAAGCTAGCAGTAGTTGGAGCTAAAGCAAGCAATAGGTGTTCGGATGGTTGTGTTGATAGAGGTTGCTATAAGCCCTTGATTGGGGAGACCGAGGGATAGCAACGCTGAACCACACTATTCTTTTGGGGAAAGATGCTCAGGAAAGTAGCCACCCAAGAAAGATCAAGTTTCTAGACGATACTAGACTGTATGAAACAGATGGGCTTACTACAGACAGGAAAGTATTCGATTTAATCGAGAGAAGCCAGCGGCTAATCGGAAGATGCCGCTGTACAGCTTTGTTAGGGACTTTCAAAGCAATACTCATCCTCGCCACCCTGTGGAACCAACTGCTTCCACCCTCACAACTATCTATGTCAATTCATAAAATCCTTGTGATGACAATCTTTTATTGATATTGTTTCTTGGCGGTAAGAATTATTGGACTAGATGGCACTCGTTCCTTGACATTTGCAATACATTAGAGTCGAGCCTCAACACCCCAATCGAACCTGTTTACTGATTTCTTCTTTTCTTCATATCATAATGGAATTGATAAACAAGAGTTTTATGGTTTGACTTTCTTCTTTTTTAGATCTTGACCTATGTGGAGTGAAGGAAAGGAAGCTGTATCTCCGCGGATAAGCTTAATCCAATTGCACATCTCGGCAAAGAAGATTCCAGAATCGATCGCTAAAGAGTCCTGATATGGTTGCTACTGCGAAGAAGAAAAGCACAATTATGGCCTTGGGGCTGCTCACAGTGGCGATGAATCTACTTCGCCAAGGAAGGGCAAACCCTGGCAAGGGCTTCCTTTCCTGTCCCATTTCAACACAAGTTCTGAACCTAGATCGTTGAATTGATCTTTTCGCTCGTTTCGCCATGTGGAAGGGCAAAGCTCAACCAATAAATACTATTTCGTTTGTGGGATGCAGAATTTGTTAACTGTAATGTTCGTTGGGATCGTCATTTCACTAGCGCTTCACTCGACTCGTCAAGCCCAATTACTGCTTGACTCCTTAAATTAGACCTCATTCTTCTAGTCCTATTCCTGATTGTTATTTCGGATTCTGTGCCTGGGTGGTATCTTCTTACTATTGATTCAACCTCTTCGGGCAAACGTTGTCACTTCCTTTATTTGCTAAAAAAGGGTCTAGAACTACAGTGATCTGATACCTTCTTCCCTTGGTCTGGGTAGGCAGGTTATGTAGGCTACAGCTGTTCATAGGTTGTTCGATCGCAAAAGGCCAAATAATCGATTACTAGTATGCCGGATATTGCCAGGAGGCCCTTTCCCCTATGTTTGACTCATCCTAGTAGATGAGTTCACACCTGTCGATTTCGGTCAAAGAAAAAAGCTTTTTCACGGCATCCGTCCCATCACACCAATCTACGCCAAGATAAAGAATGCTGGGTTGCCAGGAACAAACCCTGTGATTCAAGGTCTTGCCTAGAATTACCTTAAGAAAAATGAACCCCATTAATGGATCCCTCTTTAGGGTAGTATAAGTACATCCTCGACTATAGCACGAGTAGAGTCGAGTTCTCGTACTAACCTAAGAGCAGATATGCCGAAATATTTCCACGTTCAAGCAGCTAAACAGTAAACGACTTCTCCGTAACAGTTTGAAGATTGGCTCGCAACGCAAGTAGCGGCAAGAAAGGAGAGCAAGACTTCCTTTTATAAAAGAAGAAAGAACTATACTTCTATAAGAAGATTTTGATAATCGTAGATCATGGAATATTCATCTATCTTATTAGGTAACTACTTTCTCTCGAAACTGAACCATCGTGAATAGAACTAGCGCTTAAGGAAGAGTAGGATCTGTTAGCAAGTCATATTCAATCACCCGGTCTTCTCCTTCCTAGCTTTTAGATAGCCCTGATTCTATCTTGGATTTTCATACACTTTAAATGTACGTATCTTGGTTAAACTCGAACCTATAGTTGATCCATCCATACTCGGTAAAGAATCAAAAAGGTACTTGAAGACGACTTTGAATGGGAGGAGGTTTTCTTTTTATCCCCCTAACCTTATTTTTATGTCTTCTTCGTTCTTAGTCCCTATGGTCCATTGTAGGATGATTTTCCTAAGGCCTTGAATTCGTTGGCAAGGTGATCAGGTCCTCTCCTGGTCCTATCGAACCAGTGACTTCTCTCCTGGGATTGAATATGTTTTGCCTTTCCCCGATGGTTCCGCATTCCTATGTGGGTAGGATTCGCCAGGATGAGCGGCTTATTTAGCCTATGCGAAGCCCAAGCATAAGAGAAGAGTGTAGCGAGTGTAATACTTGTAGCGAATATAAGTAGTGTCAAAGCCTACACCGGCTTAGCTCTGCAGATGTTTTCAGGACGAAGACGGTGATACGATACCACTCGCCAAAGGATGATAAGATTCACTCATAGCATAGGTGGAAGATCCATCCCATTTTCTTTATAGATTGATTTGTTCAAAGAAAAGACGCCTAAAAATCATTCAGGAACCTACTCTTGGTATCCTTTACCACATTCACTTTCCATATTCCCTTTCTTTAGTTCAGACGCTATCGCACCTCGGGAAAATCCGAATTTCTATCAACGATTCCACCCAACTCTCTCCGCCCGCTGCCACTACTGCTCGAAAGCCAACAAATGCACTAGCTCATCCCAAGCATCACTTTCCACAAATAGTACCCAACGTGTGTCCTAGCCGAGGGCATGTAGAAGCTTACCATCACCGTCCTCGAATAGAGTGTTTTTCACGGTCGCCCCATGAATAGCGCATAGCGAGCCACGCCTAATACTCCAAACCCCATCATATGAAATGGGTTCAATTATGAAATCCTTGGAAGAAGAGGATGAATCGAATATCGCTGCTACGCCAAACGTCATTAAAGAACAGAACTATTCTATTGATGGCCCCGAAGAAAGTGGATCTGTGAGTGGAGGAACTTGTCGATGTGTCAAATCTAGACATAGAACAGCGGTCTAAAAAGGAAAGACTACTCAAATTCAGCTTGAGCAATTCATTCTTGGCTAAAACAAGAGAAATGGCATCTTTCCTAAGACCGCTAGCGCTTTCTAACCTTGTTGGATCGGGTTCCTTCTCTCCCTTGAAAGTGAAGACATTAGCAAGAACTGCGGATGAAAGAAGATCGAGTCGTGAACATTTTTCGTTAGGCCGAGAGGAAAGAAGCTTGTTAACCACGCAGAGTAGACATTCGCCTTATCAATAAAAGTCAGGGCTGAAGTGTTATGCAGGGATTTATCCAATGGATACGGATACCTATAATAATAAAATAGTGACGATAAATCTGGTGGAAGATTGAATGGTAGGAAATGACGACCCTTTCTAGCTAACTTCACTAACAACTCTTCTATATGTGGCCACCAGAGCAACACAAATGCATTGATAAGTAGTTTGCCTATCCCCAACCTGGTAATCAAATCGGAGTGAGAGTTCCACCCATGGGTGTGTAGTAAGGTCACTTATCTATCTTTATGTCAAACAAACCTTGGCCCCACGGGAAGATTTAGCGGGATAGCTTCTTTTTCGCTGAACAGAAGAGAGAGAAATACAGGTGACAAGAAGGTGCAACTCACGTTCTACGAGCCCGGAAGAAAGAAGTGTCGTGCCAGGAACAGGACAATAGGTCGCTTTTATCTGACCACGAGAATAGCCGGCTAAAGATGGATACAGGAGAGATACGCGGGCAAAAGAACCAACTTGAATCGCGGAGAATGTAGCTCCGCATGTGAACTTGTCGAACCATTCAACTATACTGTATATCGATTGGCCACATCAACGCATTTCACCTCGGAACTTGTACTTGGAATAGAGCCAGCCTTGAGATCCGCCACATCTTCCTTCAAGTCAGAGAGTTGAGATAGAACAGCTTCGCCTTTGACCAGTTTGCTGCTTTCCTTTATACACAAGCCCCTATTATTAAGGTATGGAGGTTTTTTCTGGAATGACCAAAGAACAAGAGAAGTTCAATGAGGTGCAAACGCAAGAATGAAAGCAACGAGGACAAGTGCTAGGATAGGATCCCGAAGGATGGCATGCCTATTCAGCAACGTGCAGAAAGGATGGCTTCACGCAAGAATCTTGATGAACCAGGTATGTCTTCTACTAACAGATATGCTATTTGCAATTCCATTGATTCTGCTAGTCTAGTCAAATCTGCTGTAGATAGTGGTCTAGTGTTGGGCAGTACACAGGAGGAAATCGATAGGTCTATAAATTCTATTAAAGCAAGAGAACTTTCTCAAGCATTGCTTTATGAAGCTGCTCAGAAAAAGAAGTTAGCTGCTCATGAGAAGGAGCAGTCTTCCAGTGTCGAGTTAAGCTCTGATTCAGAGAATGAGGATATTACTCAGATTGTTGAAGAGTTAGATAATCACAATACTTGTATACCAGTTGGTGACAAGAACACTACGAGCAGAGCTAAGAGGAGGCATAACAAAAAAAAGATACTGCCATGAAGACATTAATCTTGAATGTGAGGGGCCTTTAAGGTAGAAGGGGGCAACCTTCTGAAGTGATAGAGTGGGTGGACATAGTTTGTGTGCAAGAAACTAAGAGAGAACAGTTCTCACATAAAGAGTTAATGGCAATTGGTGGCAGAAAGCTTTTCAAGTGGTTTTGCAAGCCAGCCAGTGGCAGTAAAGGTGGAATGCTTATTGGAGTCAATCTGGATGTCATGGATGTAGACCTCATTGGGGAGGGTCAATTTCTCCATGGTGTTTGAGTATAGAGGCTTTGTGATAATTGTGCTTGGGTGGATGTTTATGGTCCAACCAAACAGTCTTTAAGAGCTATGTTTTTGTCAGAGCTCACTAACTTTGTGCAGAGTGTTGATCTACCTTTGCGGGACATGATAATATTTGCTCATGAAACAATGGCAGAATACATATTAATAGGATGGAAGCTTTTAATGCTTTCATATCTGAAACTGAACTAAAGGAACTGAGAAGGGTTGGTGGCCTGGACTAACAAACAAGACAGGCCAGTGAGAGAAGTTTTGGATAGAGTTCTGGTTTCTTCCACTTATGAGGATTTATTTCCTAAGTTTTACTATCCCTCTTGCAAGCTGGGTCAGATCATTGTCCTTTACTTCTAGAAAATGGGGAAGATAGGGGCTGCCACTCAGTTTCGTTTTGAACCATCCGCAAGAAGGGTTTAGAGATATGCTGTTACAGAAATGGCCTACAAGAACTGTTGCAAATGTTCCATTCGACTATTGGCAACAAGTGTCTCGTGGCTTCGGAAGTTCTTGAGAGGTTGGAAGGCTAATGATGCTACTGACAATATAAGAAGTAAATCCAATCTAATTACTGCTATATGTCTGTCATTGATAGCTTTAACTACAGAGCGAAATCCTAATTCATGGAGGCTAAGATATGAATTGGAAGCTCAATTGGTCCAAATTTGTGAGATGGAAGAGTTATATTGGCAGAAAAGAGGAGGTGAACAGTAGAGTGGCTGCTACAGGGACACTGCTTATTTCCATAAAAAAGCAAATGTGAGGAAAAGAAAGAATAGCATTTCTATCAAGGAAGATGGTGAGAAATCTATACATTCTCCAAAAGAGCTAAGAGAGCATATCACTTCATACTAGAAAGTGGATTTGGGAGAGTAGAGTGAAGCAATGTTCACTTACGGCATGATATCTGGGATATCACAGGGTGCTTATCTAATGAAGAAGCTGAGGCCCTCATTCAACCTTTTAGTATGGAGGAAATAGATAAGGTGGTGAAATGCAAATCAGGAACAGAATACCGAGTAAAGGTGGATACAGAGAAAGCATATAGAAAGCTTTTTCCTTTCCTGAACTATCACTTCCCGAAGTGCGTTCGAAGCACCCAATCAAGGGTACTTCTCTCTAAGAAACAATCACTTAGGCTGACAATGAGAAGTGTGGTTTTGCCCCATGATAAGGTCAAATTGCAAGAAAAGGTCATAAGGTCTGACTTACCCCTAATGCATAAGGCTAAATTCTCATATTATATGAGGTCTGATATCACTGATTTTCAATACAATCGAATCGTTCAGATGTGAAGCTGGATTATGTTCTGCCGCTCTCGTCAATGAATGCGATGGTGAATGGGTTCATATCTATGAAGCGGATAACCCATCAGACTCACTTTTCATAATGTCGTTAGTAAGTATTCTGATGAAGAATTATGTGCGGAGGCGGATCAACATCCCTAAACGATTGAACAATATTAATGATTTGCATAGCTATCACTATGACTTTCTCAATCAACAAAGACAAGTCGAAAGTATCTATCAGTTAATATTGACTCCCTATCATTTTGATAGACTGTCAATGTGCGAACATATGGATGTGATCTTGAGTCAGACTGGGATGCTTAGTGCGGTAATTCACCATTTTATCAATTTACCGATCATTAACTCGCGTTACTAGACTTACCTTTGTTGCCCCCACGCGCCACCGTTAGGAGATATTACTACATGTCTATATCATGTTGTATATCAATATCTGTTTGATAGACACTTTGCAGGAAAGTATCCTGAAATCGTTTTTACCCGATGTGGTAACGAAGTTTGAATCGTGAACCAATTCACTTCTCAAAAGAAAATCAGTAAACTCGAGATAATGGAGTTTTAGACACGCCGAGGGCATAAGTGGAATGTAGAGAATTCCATCTATTGCATGGATGAGCCAGATCCACAAAAATAGATGGGTATATCAACCCACTTGATTATAATGGGTTAGCTTTCACTAAAAGACCACATATGCAAATATGGCTTCATGATTGCGGGATGTTGACTGTTCACAAAATCATTGATGTCAAAGGGAATTCGAAAATGTTCGATGGTCATGGAAAGGATAAGGTTCAATGAATGGCTTGTCTATGAAGGCTAAAAGCAAGCAAGATAGGCGGGACTTTGACAATGGAGGATACGATTATTAGTAGTAGACTATTCATAATCAAGACAATTACAATGGAGGAGACTATTATTAGGAGGAGACTATTCTGATTTCTTTTCTATTGTCGCCTTCAAACAACTTCATCCGTGTCATCGTAATGAATCGAATCCGTGCCATCGTAATGAATCAGAATTGAGAGTGCAGGTTCCAAAGATAGCTTTAGGGAGGCACAGGCTATTTTCATACTCGAATTTGTTATTAGTCTAATTAGCGTTTAAACGATAGTTGAGGTGGGTTTCTTCAGGATCATACATATGGTCTGCTCAATTGTTCTTAAACGATCGTCCCTAACTCTTCTTCTAGTTATGACTGTCATCTTTACCCATCCTAGTCCTAGTTGTTTATGTGTACACGGGTTGTGTCTAACCCACAGTTGTCATGTCTCTAGTGAAGGTAGTCATTGTATTGACTACAAGCAAGGTAATGATAACTAGGATATCACCAAAATCAAGGTTCTGATATTCCTAAAAGTAAAATCCTAAAAGATCTCAATAATTCAAATGCAAATGTCATGAAAACCTATCTTGATGCTTTGATTCATCGACTTTACTTTGAGTTCAATGACGCTTTCTCCTGTAATGTTGATGATTCGATGATTCTTTGTCCCTAAAGATCAATCTTTAAATGGAACAACTAATCCACCAACTCGAAATGATCAAGATCAATCAAGTGGATCTCGAACGAATCTTGACAAGAAATCGCTCCTATAAGCTCCATCATTGACAAGGGACTTACCTCCTGGAGAATCCAAATCCAAGATGGATGCCTGATTCACCAAACCATACGAACCATCGCGACATGAGCGGATGTTCCCCTTAGAGGCGTGTGGAAGGAGGAAAACTGCTATCGTAATATCCGGAGAGGATAGAAATTCCAGTTTTCCCATTGAGAGGAATTGTGACATTCACCGTAATTCACTACTATCGGCCAGGCTCAACGCCTAAAAGAAAAAAGAGGATTCTTTGTTTGAGCAATGACCGCCTTTCCAGATTGTTCGCCAACGTGTAACCTTTAATACCTCTCTTTATAAAGATACTAACTACTCAAATCAGGTGGGATGTTGTAACATTAGGTATCATGTTTATGTGCTTTTGTGTATGCATGTTTTTAGAATTTGCATTTTGGGGTAAGGACCTGCATGTAATGTTACAGCCTTTCAAATTGATTTTTTTTTAGAAACATATCGAACTTTCATCCCGCATTATCTTTTCAAATTGGATCATTGTTTACCTCAAACCATTCAATGCGCTATCTCCATCCTCTCATTCATCTCTATACCAGAACAATTAATTAGGCCCAGCCCTTCTATCATCGGCCTTGTTGAACTAATTACTTTCGTCTTTGTGCCACCTCAAAGAAGACATTTGATCATGGGCTTTTTTTTGTGATGAGGCTAGTTTGAACTATGCTTTTTCTCCTTTCTACACCCCTCTTGACACAAGTTTCGCACATCCAGTTCTCTTATTAGAAACTCCCTATAGATATACTTCTTCGATCGATTATGGCTTCCGACTAGAGAAGGAAATGAAATGTCGGGAGGAAATAGAGATGATAGGACCACCTGAATGCTGGAGATGAGTGCTCGTCGTATTCCCTCGAGGAAAGCAGAGGCCCTCGCGGAAAGATAAAAGAAAATGAAAAGCACAGCTGCCTCTACCTAGAGCAAAGAAGCTTTGCCAGTCTTATCACCGGATTCACCATAATTAGCTTTAAGGACCTGACTCTCAAATCGGATATCTCTTTCGTTCACAAGAATTGCATATTCTATATGATTGGTGATTTGAAATTCTTTCTATTTACTATTTGGATGGAATTCATGAACGAGTAGATCAAAGAAAAGAAAGCAAAGCATTCACTCCTAAACTAAAGAACTAATCTCTTGAGCTAGCCTCCGTTATGCGCCAATGCTTGAACAGACCGTTGACCTTTACCAAGCCAGTTTCCTATAGTTGACCGATACAGTTCGACCGATTGAGACAGAAGGCGGATGTGACCGATGGATTTGAAGAAGGAACTCATTTTTGGTGATTCAGATCGGGTATGATATACAAGAAAACAGGTTCAAGAGGTACTCATAATACGATATCGTTTAACGAATTGCCGATCGATTACCAATTGACCCAAAGACAGCAGCCCTTGACCCCCTGGTCCCGATCCACTAACTCCAGCACCTTCTACTTCCACTGATCCGACAGCATCAGCCCCATTTCAGCAACTCAATCCACTCATCCTACGATTACTCGCTTTGCGGGATAATACTCTTAAGCCTCACGCCTTTCCCGATCACGTTGTCAACAAAAAAACTTTCATCCTTGGCCTCTTGAGTCCTCACCAACTGAGCCCACGTGTTTCTCTATGGCCAATAAATGTTCCATGCTTGCAGAAAGTTCATGCTTGCAGAAAAGTTTTGATTCTAAAAAAGTATATGAACAATTTACTATACAAGCAAATCTTTGCTTGTTGTCATCGCAAGCAAGTAGGTAACGCATATTTCAATTTGCAGTAAATATAAGAAATGTACGAGGCGAAGATATAGGAGGTATGAAACAAACATAATGTCAGTACATGTCAATCACACTCAAGGATAGATAATTTAGCGTTCCATCACAACATAAACTAAAAACAAATGAAGAATATAGCTAATAAATAAGTCAAAAGCTCGTCAAGCACAGTTTGTCGCGATCGTGCCAGCATCACCGATTAGTTGCGGCTAACTTCTCTCTCTTCATCTCTTAGAGTTCGCTTCAAGTGATCTTCTTGGTAGTAGTTACCCTGTCGTAACCATTGTCTACTCTTTCGCTGCCCTACGCTGGTCTGCCTGCCACCAAAGTAGAGAACCACATTGTAAGATCTGGGGCAACAAATAACTCTCTGTTATAGCAGCTATTTCTTATTCATTCAGGGCGCCTGCTCATGTGTTTAGTCTTAACCCTTGAGATTCATATTTCAATAGAGATTGATTCGTCGCATCTAGAGGAAGAGCTCGACCTGAAACCGCAGAGTGAAGTTGGACGGATCTGTGGTAGCGGGTCAGGCTTACGATAGCCTTGGTTGGGATAACCGACGCTGGCGTCATTCGTTTTAAATAATCTTCCGGATTTTCTGCTCTGTTAGCATAGCGTTTGGATGCCAAGGCTTAAGAGGCTGTTCCGGGTCGCACTCGTCCGCCCACCTGGGACCTATCGAGGGGAGGGAAGTGGAAGGTTGACGTGAGGTGGACGGCCCTCCTGGTCTTCACCTAATTGTGGAAGAGGGGAGTATCAACTCTCTCTCGCGCCTTTCTTCAGCTTGCTTCTTCCTGTTCGTCCATTCGGGACGGGGCAGGCAGCCCACATACATGAAGAGAAAAGAGGGGTACCTTGTCTGTCGGTCGAAGAAGGCAACAAACAAGTGGAAGCAACCGATGCTTTGGTCATTCGACTCCTTGATGCCAGTCTGTGCTTGCTGTCATGCTGGCAAAAGCGGGGGTTTCGGCCGGTTTTACCTACTATTGGATTTGAACCAATGACTCTCGCCGTATGAAAGCGATACTCTAACCGCTGAGTCAAGTAGGTCAAGCTGAGTCAAGTCAGATAAAATCGAAAAAAAGAGAAAGCCAACCAAAGCGCAACCAGAGTTCTCCGCGGGGTGGAGCGCTAAGAAAGAGAAAGCGTTATCGCTATACGAAATGAAGCAGCGGCTAGCACACTAAGATAAACCACTTGGTTTAGGCCCCTGCTTAGTGGCGTGTGATTTCAACACTATTCCAGAGGTATATTACAAAAATGGTGGGAGAGACCTCTATGTTCCTCAGCTTAAATCATTCTATGATTGTTTACAATTCTGTCATCTATTTGACATGAGGGCTAGAGGGTGGTCTTGGAGCAAGAAAAGGGTTGAGTCCAAAGCATTATGGTACGAATGAGACTGAGTTGGGCAGGAGCAAGCGGTTGGATTTTTTCTTCAAGACCAAAGATACTCAGCTTCCTCTTCATCAAGTCACGAAATTCGACCCAGACCAAAACTAGAGCAGGCCCAAGACAAGCAAGAACGGTCGAACAAGACCGATCAGGCAGAAGCGACAGTAAGCTAAGAATACTGGAAGAAGGTGGTCGCTCAGCCAAAGCCCTAGTTCAACCAGAACAGTAGGGAAAGCGGTAGAGGCCGCTCCGTAGCTTTGGTCATCGCACTCTAATCCGCTTTAGAAGAAGCAGCTATTCTATTGGACTGCTTGGCTATAAAGCCTATAAGTAAGAACTCTGGGAAGGAATCCGATCTGAGATGAAGCGAAGCGGGCAAAAGGCGGCGCACATCGAGGAATTTTCCATACTAGATCGACTCAACATTACCGAATCTACTCTGCTCTTCTCTTCATGGTTGGCTGTAAAAAAAGAGTCTCTTTAGTCCCCAACTCTATGGATTTGACTTTTTGGCTCAACACCCTGCTCTCGACGTTTGCTCGGGACGGGAGGCTATGAAATAGTTGAAAGCAGATGCAACATTAAAGAAAGTCAATCCAGTAGCCTTAAGTCGCACTCAACACTATGTCCTAGTAGTAAGGGATTTCTTTCAACCCGTGGTAAGCCGGTGGTACCCGGAGAAAACGTTGCCCGAAGGAAGGGACTAAACCCATCTGTTCAAGTAGTACCGAAGGAGTATCTCCGAGTTAAGGAGTACCGAAGGGAAGGAAGAAAAACCAAGTGAAAGAAAGAGATCGCAATGGTCTAAGATATAGTCATGAACAATAACTCAGATCTGATGTCGGTCAAACCAAAATGCACAAAGACAACACAAACGTAAAAGATCGCACTCTCATTTTGTTACTGAGTGAGATGTTTTGGTACCTACAAAAGGTTGGTTCTGTTGATATCCTTTAGGAGCATGTGTCATTATCTGCACCGGCAAATGATGACAGTGATGAGGTAGAAGATGTGTATGGTGAGTCGATACTAAAGCAATCCCGGAATTTCTCATGGCAGTAAAGAGTCTCCTTCGTTACCTACGTGGTACGATGAATCTCGCCTTATGCTACCAAGGTGGTAGTTTTCAAGTAGAAGGATACAGCGATGCCGAGGGATCTGCTGATAAAGATGGACGAAAAAAGGCAAGGGTATATGTTTATCCGGCTCAATATCTTGGTGCAGTAAGAAATCAGATTGTTTCTCTTTGTCTACCATGAAATCTGAATATATAGCATGCACGGCAGCAGTTCAAGAAGCAATATGGCGGATAAATTCTCTTCTCTGTCTTGATGTGACTAAGCATGCATATGAGACAACCGTGATCTACTGTGATAACACGGTTGCCATTCTTTTCTTCTCGACAAATATCATACCATGGACTGTACAAAGAACTGACCATGATCTCTTGCTAGGGGAAGGTATGTATCGGGACAAGATGGTTCGTGAGGTGGGCACAAACACTTTTCATTCCAATCCCTATGGTGACATGCCAAGACCGTTTATTCCAACATTTTCTCAGCTCCTTCGACTATTCCATTGTTGCTTTCACAATCAATCACTAACCGCATTCTTGCAATTCATGTGCGGTTGGCATCTATTTTCGATTTTGCAAGAGTTGACTCGTCGGGCATGCTTGGCCTTCTTGTCGCCTTCCTCTTCCTTCTGCGCAGATACTTTTGATCCACTCCTTTCCTATACCGCGCCCTCTGCCTATTACGATCGATACCCAGAAAGTGGTTTCCTTGGGAGAAGAGGTAGTTCACAAACCAGTACTAAATAAGTCAAAAAAAAATCTCAAAGTGACAATTCAAGCAGTTTACCTCGGTTGTTATGGCATATCCCCGCCTAACAACCAACTGCCAAACAGTTGTTTCATGAAAAACGGAACATTATCATGGCAAAGCAACGTGAATTCAGAATCACCATCGTCGCATTAATCAGAATCTGAAAAAGCAAGCTCAAAGTGATGCCCTGGCACAACGAGCTGAACTTGGTCAAAAGGACTAGATCCATAACATAAAAATGCATCGCTTATTTTTCTCCGTCAGGTCAAATATCACGAATATCACCTGCAAACATCAATCAAGAATTCATCTACACTAATCAACAATTCATCTATATGTTCTTTGATACTCTAACAGTATTGATACCATGAAGCTCACTGTCGAAACCAAGATCGAATGTTGTTGGCAACGGGGTTATCCAACTTCACTGCCTCATCTATTTCTGCGTATGAAATGCATATTGCAGAAAAGAAAATATTCGTTGCAACCGGTGATTAAGAAAATAACAATAATAATGATGATGACCTGCAAATATCGAATCCAACTCATCTACAAATGAGTCTTTGATGGACCGAAAAGTATCCTCTATGTGCGTAGTTTAAACCTAATCATCAATCTTCTCAATCGCAGATCAATCAATGATTGCACTATACTCGCCACTCAGCCTCTTCACAATATCTTGTTCCCATCGAGATCCGTAAAATCGACTCCAGTATCCTCAAATAGACCATCAGGTGTCAACTAAAAGCATATCGCATCAGAACTTCGTCCTGAAAACCATAGCTTATCTGCCAGATTTGGCAACGGTTTGGCAACAATATTACTGCCGCACAGCCAGCAAACGCACCATTTGAAATCCGATACATAACTCTCTTCGGTTTAGAAGACGGTATTTCCACCAATGAACCACTCCTCTCGGGCACATAACCACGGCTCGTGGAGAAACACCCAAAGGTGGATCAAGGCGATAGGGAGAACTATTGCGTGAAGCCTTGAACTGCAGGGATTTATGGCTACAACTGGAGTCTTTAAGTGCCAACCAATTGGATCCGGTAACTCCGGAACCACTTCACTAGTCTCGGCAGGTTGTTCTTCCTCTAGGAATATTCCCTTTCCTCGACCTCATGGAATGAACTAACTCATATGCAGTGAGCATATTATCGCGACATCCCTCACGATAGCGAACTTGAAGAAGAAGCTGTTTCGACATCTACTTTATCCCCAGGCAATAATGCTCCAAGTACGGGTTTTCAATTCATTCCTCGCTGATCGCGTCATCTTGGTTCACGATTGAGGCTCGGATGGAGACCGATGAGATACAGGCTCGCTAAGGTTAACATCCGTGCTCTGGACAAGCGATAAGAAAGACTTTCAAGGATCCAGCTAAGAAAATGAAATGGGTTAGTGGGAACAAGCAGCTAAAGCGCAAAGGTAAGGATGAGCTCGAAAAGTGCAAACTTGAATGTAATGGTGGATTGAGACTTTTGAGCTTCTCCATCGATCACTTTTGCGGAAGCTGAGTCCTTTCTTTTTAAGCAAGTTCAAAGCAAAAAACGAGTATCAATCTGTCCCAAGTGCAGACAGGAGAAGCCAGGTCGGATTACGACATTGAATTGAATTGAGTGGCCCCTTCCTTCGCATCACAGCATCAACCTGATCACCTCACTTTACGTCAATATTGGTGAGCATGCCACAAGATGGGAGATTGGATTGGTTACTCAAGTGTCTAAGTGTTAGTTTCTTCTTATGATAGATCAAGGCTTATCGGCGCCGAAGGTTCTCTGGATTGGTTGTGGTGAGCATGGGCGAAGGATTGTCGCTGTAAAGCTACTGTTCAACTCCATGTTGTTCAGGAAATGGTGGAATTATCACGGAATCGCTGCGAGGCTATTCTATGTTACAGGACCATGATGACTCGCTTCGGATCTAAGGGTCCTCTCCGCTGAAGCTAATCAGAAATCTCCTGCACTCCGTTCCATTCAGTTAGCTTGCTCAGTAGTCCAGAATTTTGATGTTACCCTCTTCTCTTGGTCGACTCGGGCACTCATTCCTTTTGAATGCATCATTGGCATCTCATATTGAAGCTCAAATTGTCATCTCCTGAATCATGTGCATGCAGCATCAATTTCTCACCTAATGGTATCTTTGTTCTACCGCACATACATTTCGATTTCCTTGGTCAACGGAAGTCACCTTTTCTTTTTCCTTGTTTTCGCTATGCGTCGATTCAACATTAGTTGGACTTTGTAGCTTCAAGGACGTAGTCATCCTCTCAAGATTCTAGTCATGATATTGCTTAAAAAGAAGCCCGACTTACCTATATTATCAAAGGACCCGATCGAGCCCTAACTAGAAAAGTGCATGGGTGACCAAATTTAGGACAAAGTAGGCGCGGAAGATCCACATGCAACGAAACATCCCTCACGAGTTCCAAACCTGACCTTCTTTAAGCTGCTTCACTACGGGAACCACAAGGAAAACGGAACACGGCGGGAATGTGGGAGTGGGTCCTTCCATATAGTTGGCTTGATGGCCCTTGTGGATGAGTCTGCTCTCATTAGAGAATTGACCTTAGAACTTAGTGATCAAGACCCGTGGTTAGTCAAGTAGAAACTTTCTCTCGGGAAAGGAGGTCCGCTTATTTACTTATCTGAAAATGGGAAGTATTATGAAGTTTCAGAGAAGAGTACGTGGGTTTTCACATAGCCGGGTATGAAAAGAGACCCTAATGAGTAGCTTTTTTTTGATTCGTAAACCCTTCTTTCTGTGCTTATGGAATCAGCCAGTGGCGGGTCTTGGCGATTGAATTCATCCCGTTTTACTTTGTTGAGTGCGATCTGGTATTGACTTGCCCTTATTTTCCATCGATCGGGTAGTTAGTTAGGTCCCGCGGACAAGAAGTCCTATATACTGAAATAAGAGGGACTCCTTCCAGGCATCGCCGTTAAGGTGCTCTTTTGATAGATTTCTATATCTTCCCCTCCCTTTCCTCTGTATCCGGGCCTACGCGAACAGCTGCTTGCTTATCGAAGAAGTCTGCTCACATGATTGGAATATGGCTCCCGTATGCATGCTATTCTGGGACTGAGGAATGCCTTTCTATGGTGGACCCTGAGGTCGGACTCTTGCTGCTTGATTCAAAACCAGATTCAATAGCAGCAACATATTGATGATGGTGCCTGAACTACCTATTCTATTACCTTATGGGGAGCCCCAAAGCCACATCAAGCCCTATGCTATGGGTCAAGGTACTCTCGAGACCGTCTGGATTGAAGACTATCAAGCACCGTAGGTGGTATCAGCATTCCCTGTCGATAGGGCAGCACATTCCAATCTCTGGGTAGCTGCCGCCCTACTTCATTCCTATCTCCTTGCGTCACCCATGTACCCCTTAAACTAACCACTTGAATTGATCAGGATTTGTTAGGTTGAGTGCATTTTCTTCCAAATCCGGTCAATTTCAGAAAAGTATCGCAAAATCCGGGTTAGGCACCTTTTTTCAGTGAAATCTTGTTTTTTTCCTGCATTAATTCGTTATGGGAGAATCTTTGCTTCCTCAATGCTCTTGCCTTCGCGGTCCTATTAAAAGAGACACAAGAGGTTTTAGCACCAGCATCTTTGGATCAAAAGATCATTCCATCCTAGAACCAACACGACGACTTCTCCTTGCCCGTGGTGATGAATATGAAATTAGGAATCTATATGGACAGATGAATTATGCGTCATGGAATCCGGATCATTAAAGAGGTAGTGTAGACAGTTGTCTAAGTGTGATCTTCTTATATCCCCACGAACTGTTCAGCTTGATAGACCCAAGGGGAAATAGAATCTCGAAAGGACCTTTCTTGTCCGTAGCCCCATTGGAATCGAGGGATTGATATCTCATTGGCATGACTAATTGATGAGGCCGACTGCCTAAGTAGTACTCACGAGGTCCTTGATTTCTTGTTAGACTTCGTCTCTACCTCTACCTTTAGCTGTTTGATTGTCTGATTTTTTGATTCATTTCCTTTCTGGTCGGTCAACCGCACGCTAATCGTCAACTCACACTTTCTTTCCTAAGAGGTCCACTTTGATTTTCATGCAAATCAATCAATTCAAGAATGGGAACAAGAAGAATTCCTAGAACAATCGCCAAGTTTCATTCTTCAGAAATGCGTATCAAAAGTGAAATAGTTACATTCTCTTTCGATAAGATGGCGGAGCCCATGAGGACTGCAATAGTGCCATTCCATCGTGTGAAGGCCGCAGTTTTGGTAAACCAAGTCGTTGTAAAACTGAGATTGTCGCATCTCGCGTCAATGAGTCTTTTGAAAATGACGAAATAGCTAAGTTGGTAGAAAAGTCAGTTTAGATAACTTCCAAAAATCATATAAAAATCAAGCAAGAAAACAGACGCATAGCGGCTTTCGATTGGGGGAAGGGAACCAAGTTCTCGAAACTTGGTTTAGTATTCAGGTTCTTCTCTTCCAGCCCCCGGGCCCCTCTTTGATAAGGAAAGTTTTCAAAACGAAAAGAAAATGACAAATCTGGTTCGATGGCTCTTCTCCACTAACCACAAGAATATTGGTACTCGTTTCTATTTTAACTTATGTATGATGTTTCCTTTAGTTTATCTTTTTTTATTTTTAGCATTTTCAGTTTTCTAGTACTTTTTCGGTTTATCTTCCCCATTGTAGGAGTTTTAGCCCAACTGGGTAACTCAGGGTTTTTGCTTCTCGGAAGTCTTCCCCCGGGGATTCAAGACCCCCAGGCTCTAGCTCATTTAGCCGGGCTCAACTTCTATCTGAGCCTTACGAGCGGGATCCGAAATGATGGATCCTTTTATTTTCCACCATCAATGGATGGAATGCTTATAGAATGCCCATATTCCCTAAATCGTCATACCCAAATTCGGTCAATGGACCGGCTTTTAGTGGGGAAAGTGTGAATTCAAATTACATGGAGTTAGAAGCAGCTCCAAATGAGCACCCTAATCCTAATCCTAATCAATCTAATATACCATATTTTGCTGCTAATGCTAATTTTTATCAATATCAATGGAATCTCTTTTCTCAATATCAATATCAATGGAATCTCTTTTCTTATCTAACGTATTATCATTATTTGATGGGCCTACCGTTTTTTCCTAGTGATGCAATTGCGTGGGTACCTGTGCCTGCGCCTTATTTTGCTCTTTTTTATTTGCTTCCATCTACCCAATGGGTGGGGAGGGAGCCGCCCTTGTGCCTCCGTCAACACCCCCAGGGTATGATACCCTTTAGCTTCATAGTGACAAGTCATTTTCTCATTACTTTGGCTCTTTCATTTGGTTAGTGAGCAGTTTTCTTATTAATAAGTCAAGTTAAGAGTAATAAGAGAATCAGAGGAGCTTACCAGACGGCTTGGTAAGCAAGCTACCTGTTATGTAGGCGCCAACTCCCAGTTCTTTCTCTTCTTTCTTTTTGATTTTTGATTCGAGTTTTTTTTACTAAACGTAGAATCTCCTTTCCGGGGAAGGGGTAACATAGACGGAGGCACATGTAGACAGATACAGACTTTTGCAATCTTTTGCCTAAGCGAAGTAGTAGTTGATCCCTCCGAGGTAAGGGCGAAATTTTGAAAATAGCATAATCTGAACACATAGTTTAAGTAGAAACTGTTAAAGCTCCCTGGTCTCGAATAAAAGCTTTGGTTCAGCTCCCGGGCCCCTCTCTGATAAGGAAGCCGTCGATCTATGTTCTAATCGTAGCGTCCAGATTGCCCCGTACCGTTTTGGGTTTTAAGTCTCGCTGATAAGCGGGACCAACCTGTCAGCCACCCTCTACGCTGCAGAGCACTACTAGGCCGGCACACTAGTTTTCCCGCGCGACCCAGTTAGTTCAAATATGGATTTTTCTAATTTAGTTTGAACTCACTTCTGCCCCTTAGTTTAAAAATCAATTCAAGGAGATCTACTAAACCAAATTGAGTGATTCAAATTTTGTTAGAAATTTACTGAAGAGATCTATCCAAGCCCGTTGGATTTAATTCATTTAGAGTTAGAGATCTCTTCTAGTAAAAATAACAAGACAGAAGCTTTTGCACATTCAAACATTTTTATAAAATCAACCATAATAGCTTTTGAGTTGATTCCAACTCTCAAAAATCACATTTAACCATACCTATCTGAATATGTAATAATATTAAGGTTTGCATGCAGTGACTTTGGACTAGTACCAAAATAATGCTATATAGGCATTTCTAGTCACTTTAAATCATTAAATATTAAACTTAATTAAATGTGATCCAACATTTAAATCACATTCCCATATGTTAGAGTATGTGGTGATGACATGTGTCCATATGATCCCATATTTTAATTGGAGAATATTAAATCTTAGATATTTTTCAATGAGTAGAAATTACTTTTGTTAAATAAAAAGAATGAAACTAGTTAATAAAACCTTGTGATGCTTGTGATGATATTAGATCATCCAATGTGTGCCTTAGAGTGCTAAGTAGACTAGTTAAGTATTGTTTGGTGATTGTGTACTCCGTATTTATTTATAGACGATAGTACCGACCAAGCTTTCGAGGAGGAGGAGTTCTACCAAGAGGAGGAGGAAGAAAACTTCAACCACTGCACCAACCAAGGCAAGCTAACACTTGCAAGTATAATACTTAGCAAGCCATCATTAACAATGCAAGCTAACATTTGCAAGATAGATAACCTAAAAAAAAGCATTAGGCATGCTTTGGTGATACCATTTGGATTTATACCTAGTCCAAGATTTAATTTCAAGATTTACCTTCATTACTTTACCAAAGTCCCTTACTTGTTTGAAGGTAGCATAAAGAGTATAAAACTTGACCTATCTAGATAACCTTAGATGTCATTCTAGGGCATGAGATTGATCTTAGCATCCCACATTAGTGAACACGCTTAACTTAGTAGTTTAGAGCTAAACTAAAACTTGAGCCACTTTAGATGGGAACACTTGGTGAAAATGAATTATGAAAACCTTGGAATGATGAGTCATTCTGTTGAGATGTTTTGACATGTGTTGAGAAACACAAATGGTTTATGATGATGAAAATGTTGAGGCATGAGCCTTATCCCCTTTTACAAAAACTGATGGTTGGATTCGGATGTGATACCATTCCAAATTTTACCGTACAACCACAATACCTGAATTGGGAAAGGCTTAGCCGGAAGTTTATATGCATTAGTATTAGTTCCCTCGCGGGAGAGGTTTGAGCTGAGGCTACCTCTCAATGTTGTCCACCTATGCAGTGCCCAAGATGATAGATGGTCATGGTTGGGAGGCCATGCTCATAGGAGAGGTGCTTATACTAGGGTGTGTAAAGGAAAGGTTATGTTTGATTATCTGCATACTAAGTATGAGGATTCAGGTTATCCCATGATGTATCAAATCTTGTGGTGAAAGTGTACCACCTCTGCAGAGTGTCAAACTATTCGAATAGCCGCGTCCGTGGTTATGGACAGTTGGAGTGGCCATACTGTTTCGTTGTCAGATGTTTTCAAAATAACTTATGAAATGAATGATGAATCTTGACTTGACCACAACAGGGTTGTGACTATGACACTAGCTTCCCAACTTAAGTGATTCTAGAACCTTAATTTATCTTTCTTTGTTTCTGAACTCAGCTTAGGTTTCAAACTTAACTTTATAGTTAAACTTGGAGTTAGCATTTACACTAGAACTATACAACTTGTTAGTGGTAGTTTGCGAGTACTTAAAGAGTACTCATGGCTTTTGTCCCTGGCTATTCTCATGGCCAGACTATGAAGGAGACTACCAAGATGACGGACAGCAAGACGGCTATGATAACTAGGACTATCTGCCTTCGTCAGCATTGCCTATGCCCCTAAAGATGGACTCCACCGCTACGCTTATTATTTAGTCTGCTGCTTGTTGTATTAAGACTGGATCATGAGATCCTTATTTGTGTAAGACCTTATTTATGGTTTGGAAGGGATGATGTATTGTGATATCCAATCAGTTATGTCTCGCAAAAATGGTAATCCTGGGATTACGATGTATGACATAACAGGCATCTGGGATTAAAAATTTGGGTGTTGACAATTTCCCCACTGGTGCATGGGCCACACAGCGAGATTTGCTACATCCGGCGTTCCTAGACGATTTCTAGTGCAGTGGGTTTGACCTGCGAATGTCGGATGAAAAAACGCCTAAATCCGAACAAAATCGATGTCCTCGGAACTCGGGTAGGGAGAATTTCGCCCATCCGGATGTAAAAGTCGACGTAAAGTGGCTTCCTGAAAACGCTAGTGGAGATGCTCTTAGTAGAGAGGGTTCACCGCATACTAACATGGGGAGGTGGTGTTTTGCCTCCCAGGTGCAAATGAACCTATTAAGAAAATATATTATAAAACATGAGATTTAAATTTTTTAAAAATATGAAAAAATCGCATATACATCCGGATATTCTATAACCGTACATAAGTTTTCAAAAAGAATGAATATTTTATGTGCTTTGTGTAAAAAAGACAAAAAGCAGTAGGATCACTAAACTTTGTCTTTCTACATAGGACATCTAAAACATTTTTTCACCGATAAACTTGTGTACAAACATTTCGTGTCCGGATGTACATGTAAATGTTTTTTTCTAATTTTTTTACATTTTGTAATGTGTTTTCACACAATAGTTTCATTCGCATCCGTGATCCAAATTAAATTTCTGATATACATGTACTATATACTGTGGCATTTGGCCTCTTCAAATATAAGTTTCTTATTTCTAATGATATCAGAGATAGGTTAGGGTTGTGCACGCGCAAGTAGTGTAATTTTCCGCTACTTCCCACGTATAGCTTTGAGATATCTACAGCTGTTCTGATGCTTTTTAGCTATATCGTTGTCGTTACCTTCCACTGTCAGCCGCCGGGTCTCCTCTGGGCCACCACCGCCCCTCTACTGGTCGTCGCTGCCGCCTCTCCTCCGGTCATCGTCCATGTCAATTGTTGTAGCATGCACTATCCCGGCCGCCAGCATAAAACCTCTGCGGTCCTGGCTCCCCTTGTCCGTGTCGAATCAGAGTTGGCGGATCCACATCCCTGGCAACTAGGGCCATGGCCTGGAGCGTGATGGCGGAGCTCAAGCTTGAGGATGCCCTACAACAAGCACTGTAGAAGCCACTGTAGCTACAGTCAAAGAAGGTGGCCTGGGGCGCAGTGAAATTCTGGGTCCGCCACTGACTATGACAGTAGCCGTTGTACAACTAGCCTTGATCTAATCGATCGGCTAGGTTGGTTCCATAGTTTGCTTCCTCTGTACTCTATCTCGATCTGATCGATCGGAATGGGTTGACTCTCGAGTCTGTATTCCTATTAAAAAAAGAGAAAAATGTATGTGTCGTCGGGCTATGTCACAATTCCTCTCTGCCAGGTGATCTTTGATGGCAGAAACTATCCTGATTTCGCTGCTTTTATGTGCATCCATATGCGTGGTATTTATCTCTAGGGTGTGCTTTCCGATGAGATATCCTGTCCGCTGTGCCTCATTGCTCCTACTGTAGTTCCCACTCCGTCGACGCTGCCAATTCTTGCTGTCGATGCTACTCAGGCTAACAAGGATGCAGTCCGGGATGATGTCGTTGTTGTCGAGTATGAGCGGAAGGCCTAGGAGTATTCTGACGCTCTTGAGACCTACCGGCTAGATCTGACTACTTGCACTCAGTGGATGGATGATGATGCTCGTCATGCGGTCGTTCTCACCTCCAGTGTTCTTCCATACTTTACTTTTGAGTTTATGGACTGCATATATCCGACCATCTTGATCATGTGCGGTCCTAGTGGATCTCCGTCCTTCAGCTTGCACCCAAGCAAGGCTCTAAAGACGATGTACCTGTCCGTCCTAGCTTGCATCTCAAACATGCTCTTGAGGGCAACGATCATATCGTACGTCTCAATATTCTCGAGCTACTATTGCAGTTCTGGCTCCATATGAGCGAGCATTAGTCAGCTGACTGATGGCTCGGTGTTGATGTAGAGCTCGTTGGGAACCCCAAGAGGAAGGTATGATGAGCACAGCAGCAAGTTTCCCTCAGTTATAAAACCAAGGTTTAATCGAACTAGTAGGAGCAAGGAAACACCCCAAAGGTGTTGCTAGCTAAGCCTTGGCAGGGCGCACTACCGGTTCTAGTAGCAACGTGGAGACCTGCATAACACAACCATAGAACTTTGTCCCCAACTTGCGATGAGGTTGTCAATCTCACCGAGTTTTGCTGAAAACAAAGGATTAAACGTATCGAATGGAAAGAAGTAATAGTTTGCAGAAAGTAAACACAAAGCAGTAAACAGTTTATAGATAGTATGTAAAAGAAAAAGGATCAGGATCTATAGTTCACTAGAGGTGGCTCTCCTTAGATAGATAACATGCTGGGTGAACAAATTACAGCGGGGTAATTGACAAACATCGAGAAAGCAATACATGCATATACTAATCATCTTGACTCCTTTGAGATTCGATTGGGCATTACAACATTATACATAGACCGCCATCCAACTGCATTTATGACTAATAATCCACCTTCAGGTTATCATCCGAACCCCCTCCAGTATTAAGTTACAAGCAACAGATTATTGCTTTAGGAATTGCGTGTAAAGTAAACAATACGATTGTTCTATGAACAAAAGATTGTTGTTTTCTCCCTAGTAACAACATCACATCTAGTACCTTAGAGATTTCTGTCACTTCCCCAGATTACCAGAGGCATGAACCCACTATCGAGCATAAATACTAACTCTTGGAGTTGCTAGCATCTACTTGGCCAAGATAGCTACTAACAACGGAAAGCATGCAAGATCACAAATAACAAAGACATGAAAGAATCAATAATCAATCTGAAATAGCATCTCAATATCCATCGGATCCCCGTAAACACAACATGCAGAATTACAAATAGATGATCTTGATCATGAACGGAGCTCACAAGATCTAAACATGAAAGCACAAAGGAGGAGAACCAGCCATCTAGCTACTACATGGATCCGTAGTCCAAGGATGAACTACTCATGCATCACACCGGAGGCTTGCATGGTGATGAAGAAGGCCTCCAGGGTAAATTCGCCTCTCTGGCAGGGTGCCGGGAAGATCTTCAGATCCCTCCCGATCTAGGGATGGAGATGGCCATGACTCTGAGACTCTTTGGATTTTGATCGGGTACTTAGGGTTTTCGTCCCGAGGGCATCTTATAGGCGGAAGGGGAGGCCGAGGGGGTGCCTAGGCCGGCCACACCACCCCCTGGCATGTCCAGGCCTGGCTCGCGCGTCCAGGTGGTGTGGTGGCCCCCTGGCTCCTCTCCGTCTCGTATTCTGGCATCTGATGACTTCTAGAAAAATAGGCACTTTGGCTTTTGTCCCGTCTAATTCCGAGAATATTCATTTTCTGACTTTCCTAGAACCAAAAACAGCAGAAAACAGGCGGTGGCCTTTGTGGCTCTTGTTAATAGGTAAGTCCAAGAAATCATATGAAAAGTACTCCAAAGTGTGGACAAAACACAAGAAAGTGGATAAAACCAAGCATGGAACATCAAAAATTATAGATACATTTGCAATGTATCAACATCCCCAAGCTTAACTCCTGCTCGTCCTCGAGTAGGTAAGTGATAAAAAGTAAGAATAATTTTTGAGGTGACATGCACCATCAAAGACTTGATCAAAGTATTTGTAAAACATTCAAAGCTAGGATCATAGTACTTCAATCACATCATGAAAGACAAGGTTCTAGCAATAAGACAAAGAAACTATGATGCAACATGAAAAGGCACAAACAAAAGATTCATGAATAACAATACTTTGCAAGACGTTTGTTTGTTTCACATAAAGAAAACATAGCATAATAGTATTCAACTTGTCCCTCATAGAGTAGCAAATATAAATGCATATGACACCTTCAAAGTGCATAAGAGTGACTAGATACAAATAGTTTAAAGCAAGCAATATCAAGTTATGTGTAGCATCCCAATTGTCTAACAATTGCAATGCTACTAGCCTAGTCTATATAAATGCTACTTCCTATATATAATTTTTGCTTCATAATTATATCATGCTCATGTCATCATGCCACCTTGCATTTGAGCATCATATAAAACCCTTTTTGTTTTGGTTCTTCTCTCATATGCATTGTAAATTGTTTTTGCCTCTTGATATTGTATTTGGTTATTGATATATTGTTTAAATGCCCAAGTTGAGTTGGGGGCATATCTTTTATTCCAATTCCACAACCTCTCTTGTCACCACCTTAGAATTCCACCATTCCATTATCCATGAGCTTGTTTTTCTTCTTCTTTTGTTTTTAATCTAGCTCATGTGGGTGGGGTGGATCTAAATCTATCAATTCTTTTGCTTGGCCTTTATTCCACTTCTTGGGAATGCATAAGAATAATGCCATGCTATTATTTTGTTTTCACAAGGATAATACATGGCATTTATTATCTTGCATGGGCCAGGCAACCATCACCATCTTTTGTCCTCCTTTGGTTTTATTTGATTTTGAGTGGGTCATCTTCTCATCTCTCTCTTTCTCTCAATCCTTTCTACCTTGCTTTGTTCCTTGCCTTGTGCCATCAAACCTCATCAACCTCACTTGAGTAGTGCCATGCATGAGCTTGTAAGATCATCACCTTGTCCATCCTTGTCTCTCACTTGATCATGCATACCAACACCCCTCACCACCTTTTTATCTCTTCTACTCCTTTGCTAGATCTTGTTTGATCTTTGCTTGATCTTGTTTGATCTTGCTAAAAAGCCCCCCACCACTTCACTCTCTCTTTTTCCTCTTTCCTCATCAAAACCCTAAGCCACCCATCTCCCTCTCTCTCACCCTCTCCTCTCTCTAACCTAGCTAACCCAAACCCTAAACCTAGTTTCCCTCTAATCTAACCCTAGTTACACCCATCTCCCCCTCTCACCTCACCCTCTCCTCTCACCATGCCGAGGTGTCCTCTCTCCCTGGCCCCACCTGGCCACCCTCTCTCCCTGGCCCACACCCCAGCCACCCCTCTCTCTAACCCTAACCAGCCCTAACCCGAGCCACCCCATCCCTCCAACCCTAGCTCCATGCCACACCCCCTCTCTCTCTCTCTCTATCCCTGCCAGGCCGACCCCACACCCGAGCCAGCCACCTTGGCCTCGCCTTGGCTCCACCCTACCTGCCCCTACCCTGCTCTCAACCGGGCAGTCGAGCACGTGAGGAGGAGGAGAAGAAAAAGTGGCCGAAGCCACCTTTTCCACCCTGAGCCTCCCCACGGCATCCCCTTCTCCCCTCTCGTACCTATCTACTCCCTCTTCTCTGCCTGGCTTCGCCCAGATCTCCCCTGGCCCCTGCACCTTCCCTTCCCTCCCCCTGCTACCTCCTCTCCACCCTGGTGTCCACCGTCAGTGTCAACCACCACCTCCTCGAAACAGGCGGCGGGCGCGGTGCTCTGGGTGTCGAGGAAGACCGGGGCAGCCTCTGCAACGCCCCTGTGCCATCAGACGAGGAGGAGGAGGCCCAGGACCCCTGCACGTCCACGACGCTGACCCGAAACCCTAACCCTGGGTGCGCCAGCAACGCTGCCGATCCGTTGCTTCCCCGGTCGCACCAACCCCACCGACGCACTCCCGGTGAGCCCCTGGTTCCCCCGGACAACCTCTCTTGGCCTCGTGCTTCCTGGACACGTAGATCCTTTCGCCGAACACTCTCTGGGCGCGCTGCTCATGTCGCGTTTCGCGTTCTGCGCCGCGATAAGCCTTCATCCGCCATTGTCGTTTCCTAGCATCAAACCAAGCCACCAGCGGTAGCCTTGCCCATGAGCCCAGTCCCGGATCGAGTTCCTCACGCTTGGCGCTCATTGTCAGCAAGAAACTGTCCATGGTTCGAGAAAGAAGAGCAACATGCATGTGGTCGATTTACAAATAGCCCCTCCTTTTATTTTTTCGCCTCAACCCGCGGTACACCGAGCCCACCAGTCGACCTCTGTCCTTTACAAGAACACTTGAGTTTTGAACACCCAACCCAAGCTCCAGCCCTAGCCCCACACTGTCGCTGCGGTCCCCTGGCGTGTGGTAGTGGCCGGGCCGCTGTCGACCACGTGGGCTAGCGAGCCATGATGAAAAAGATTTTCATGCCGTGGCCCCATTCCGTTTGACCCCACCTGTCAGTGGCTATGGCTGGGATGGGCTGAGTAAGAAAAGTTTTCTGCTTGCTGTTTAATTAAAACCTTTTCAAAATTGATTTATATTCAAATTCAAATCTGTTTTAAATAACTTTAAAATTATAAATCCAAATAATACTTGTAATATATGTTTTTGAATCAGAAAAATGTGAGGATTTCATATATGCCCTTAAAAATATATTTTGAACACTTTAATTTTCGAGTTGATTAAAATTACAATAAAATGCCCTTTTTCTTAATTAATTAATAACTTTTGTTTTATAACTCCAAATTCGACAAATGATATGTCTAAAATGATCAGCTCGACGAGCCCGTTCTTTTTGTGCATTCCTTGTTCTGAATTGCAGCATGCATCATATAAATATAAAGTTTACAGCAACTTATTTGAGTATAAAAGGTGACTAAAACTCCATAAAATGCTTTATTCTTGTATTCCACACCTCACCCATGCCATGCTACTTTGTTGCCATGCGAATTGTGCATCATTCATCATGGCATGATTGTTTGCTTGTCGCATTTTATTCATATGCTTGTGCACTTTATTTATGTTGGCCCTTGTTTGTTTGGTTCTTCTTCGAATAGGCGAAGCGGGGATATATCAAGAAACCCAGGAGCACTACCCAGATCCATCCCTCGCTTCAACTGAGCTGCCAGGCAAGCACTACCACATGCTTGCATACATACAGTACCTATTGCCTCTATCTTATTCTTGCATCATTGAGTCGCGGTTGCATTAAACTGAATCCCAAGTACTGCATAGCCTTCACTTTTAAACCCCACCGAAGCTTGTTCCTCCATCCCATGAGCCATTACTACATGAGTTGTTTGAGCCATGCGGGTCGTAGAACAGCATGTGTAGGGTATGTGAGTGTCTGATGGATAACGAGGTACCTAAACAACTTAACCTGAGTAGTAATGGGATAACTAATGAAAGTGGCACCGGTGAGCAATATCTGCTATTTGGTTTTTCATGCTCACTTGTGTCCGTGGGACCCAGTACTTGATTCCTGTTCCTTGAATATTCGCTATCCACCTCCGGAGGCTTATGAACCCCCCTGAGCGAGCTTGATTCATTCTTATTTCTTGGGGCCACAAGTAGTTTGGGGCTTTATTACTATCTGTACTTATGCCATGCTTTCTTTGCTTTATTTAAGATTGTGTGAGGGGCACTGTCTGTTTTGGATCGGAGTGTTTTCGCGGTATCGACAAGCCAGTCACACTTCGGGTTCCCAGTCGTTTACATCCATTGAAAACCTTGATTCCGTCTCGAGCCGCCAACCGTTGCGGGTAGCAATGGGTGGCCCTCAAATATTTCTGAATCCTGTGATCGCTTTGTCGTGAATGCCTCGTTGGGTTTTGATTTGGTTTTTCCGAGGTTGATCGAGTGTGTGTTGCTATTTATGCACCCCTGCAGGGTAAAACTTTCTGAAAGCCGTGTCCGCGGTTATGGACGACTTGGAGCATAGTTTCTCGATCATAGACAAGTATAACTAAAGTACCGCTTTTAATTTGACTAAGTACCTGACTAGTAAATAGTGCAACACTCATGGAATGGATAATAAAACTGCCAACGGATGGGGTTGTTAAATCAGCTTCCTCGTTGGTACGCGAGGAGGAGGATGGATCTGTTAATATTACTGTTATAACTGTTGTTATTCATTCACGGACATCCGTCTATCTTTGGTTAGGCGGATGGTTAGCGAGTATCTATAGAATTGTTAGGTGTTATCTTTTGCTGCAATTGTGTCACCCCAGGTTGTGTCCCCTTTAGAGGCATAAAGACTTGCTGAGTACCCCTAGGGTCTCACACGATAAATTGTTTGATTCAGATGTACAGGTAAACTCGCAAGACGGATACTGGGTGGAGGAGACGGACGATGTTGGCAACGATCACTCGGTGTAGAGATTCCGGGAACAGGGATCCGTGAGATCTGTGGGCGGGATGTGTTTATTTATGGGGCATCTTATGCCGATTTGCTTCTTATCCGTACTCGGATCTTGTTTTCGCTTCCTTTGATACTCTGATGTTTGATGTATGAGGAGATATCCTAAACTATTATATCTATCTAGGATATTTGGATCTTGCCGTATGGCGTTACAATATTTCTATTTCTTTTAGATGGAATGACTCTGAGGACTGTTGTATGGTGGCTTGCATACATACTCATTTGTGTATGTAGTTGATCCCTTACTTTGCCGATTCGCCGCTTTCTTGTCCCGATGTTTGGAAATGGTTAGGACGGCGAAGGTCTACTGTGAGTGGCATTTGGGCCCCACTGCACTATTTTAACCATTTCCGCTCATCCGCTTGTAACTAAGAGCGTAATTCACGAGGTAGTTACAATTGGTATCGAGCCATCCGCCCTTCGTGGTCTCACCAAATGGTCGTTGTCAGTCTAGCAAATATTTTGGTAGCTATGTATACTAGGGAAAAACAAAAGCGTGAGTAGGATCTTCCATTTTCTTCTTACCCAACCACCCACCCTTTTCTGGTAAGGAAGTGTAACGTTTTCAATCCTCTTCTAAAAATTCAAACTAGGATTCACGTGTTCTGGGTTTCCGTAGTACCATAGAAAGTGTGTGTGTGTGTGTAATTCCTTGTCTATCTGTTGCATCCAATTTGTTATCACAATCTGCCTTTGGTTATCAACTGTTGGTACATTCCATCTTGTGCTTTTGAAAACCGGCGCGATCTATCTGACTCCTTGTTAACCGGTGCCATCTTCTTAAGGGTGTTCTTCCTTCCAGCATGCTTTCACAGAATGTGGAGTTGCTAATCTCTACCTGATAAGTGATTTTGCGCATCTATTGGTATTTTAATGCCGAAAAATGCGGGAAAATTTTCTTTGATACATCTATGTTTCCACACTCCTTTCCAGTCGTGTGTGAAACATTATCTATCTCCCTTTTATCGGCATGTCCATGCTAACTCATTCTTTTGTCACCGGCGCTTAATCCTAGAGTTTCATTTCATCTCCAATTCTCTTGGGCTAATTACATAACATGTGTCGATCCGATGCTGGTGATTGTAATTTGGTTCTCGGCATAGCTATATGACACTTATCATGAGTGGAATATGGAAAATGCAATCACCACTATCCTCCAAATGGTGACGGTTATCTCCTGTGATTTTGAGTACACCGTGATCATATCTATGCATATTCAAGCATCTTTGGCAATCCGAAGTTTCTCAAAGCACTACGGCGGTCTACCATCTGTCCATCATGCTGCACATCTTTTTGAACTCCATATCTGCAAAATTCTCTTTGAGACGAGGGAATTGCATAATTTCGTCTCTGATAGCTTTGCTTGAGGTATGAGCTATCATCGGCTCTTATCCAAGATCTCTTTATCTTTGTAACCGGTGATCCGATCGACAATGTGAACCAGGTGGCATTTCCTGTTCTCTTCCGAAGGACCAGATAACCTATTCTGCCAGCGCATCTTCTTCAACAGGAATCCTTACTCGTAACGTCGATCTTTCAAAGAGCGTTGAGCTCAGAAAGTGTTTCGAGCATTTGTTTGTTTCTCCCGCCTCTTGAACTTGATATTCTGGGAATATCCTGTTAATCCATGGTGGTATATGTTGATAATATACTTGCCTATTCGATATCAATGGAAGAACATGGGAGATCATCTGTGTCTCTTTCTCTCAAGCTTCGTGAGCACTGCCTGTGTGCAAAGTCTCAAAGTGGAAATTCTGGCTTCTTGAAGTCACCTATCTCGACCACGTCCTTCTGCTAAATACATTACTTCAACTCTGGAATCAGCAAGTCCATTGTTAATTCCATCCTCCATCTTCAACCAATCTGGAGTTATTCCTTGTTGGCAAGTTATCATCGTCGTTCCGCCGTAGATTTCCTCAAGACCGCTAAACCTCTCTCACTCTTTTCAAGAACAACATGGAGTTCTTTTCACCGCTATCTCGTTAAGTAATCTTTTGAAACCCTCTCGCTCTATCGTCTATGCTCAATCCACCGGAGGCCATGGAGACCTTCTAGATCTTGTATTCCTTCCGTTCAAGTTGGTGCTATCTTTTCTGTAGCTGTTGAATCTTGCAGTTGTTCTCCGTAATCTTCCTTCATATCTTTCTGGTGGCTTGGTACTTTAGACATAACGACAACATCATCATCTTTATCTATCTATGAATCCGGCGAATCATTTGCATATATCCTTGTTTCCTAACGAAGTTCCATGAGTTTTTGTCAATACCTTCAGTCTGTTTCGGTAGTTGGGTTGCATGGTTTTCTTATTCATGTGCGGAGTAATGCTTTGAGTGCGGGATGGAGTAGCTACCATACCACTACTCTTATCATTCGCTCTTGTACATTGGATTAGTGAATCAATGTGATTTCACTCATTCCACGGAAGTTAGAAGTGCCTTTATCCCTTGATACTTTTACTTCCGTCCTTGTTTCCAGAGTGCTCTCTTGAAGAAAGTAATCAATGATCTCTTGTTGGTGGTCTGTCTATTCTAGATGGAGCAAAATCTTCAATTATCTGGCGGAAACAGACGCAAACTCCTTTCGTTCCTCGTCTTTCTACCGATGCTCGACATCCCCAAACAAGATGAAAGGAAACTATCTCTCTTTGTTTCATCAATTCTTTTTCTGTGGTAAAGCCAATTATGGTTGAGGCCATCAGCCGCAAATCTATTGCGTTAGCCTCAAGGCTAAAGAAAGCAATAAGTATATCTACAATAAACTCCAGATCCTCCATATTCTTTGCTTCTCGGGATTCCACCATGATCTGGCTTCACATCCGTCTCTGGAAGTTATATCCGCGCACCTCAATTGCGTGATCCTTTGGGTCTTACCGGCGCAAGAAGAATCTAATCCGACGATGTCCAACTAAATCTTTCTGTTGATATCAAGGGACTCTATTGTTTGAAGGCAATATTGTTTCCGTACTTCATTTCTCAAATCCGAGAGAAGATACGATGCTATTGTCATAGTGGTTCAAACCTCTCCAACCTAGCTTTTTCTTCCGGCGAGACAAAGATTTCATCATCTCTAGTATCGGTAAATCCTTAATCTTAATGGTGTGTCTTTTCTTTATCCATGATACATCATCTTGTCCTTTCTTTCACAAGTGGTTCTAGTCTTTTATCTTGTTTCTCGAAAAACCGGAGCTATGTCCATCCTATCCTTCTTGTCTCATGACAATCCTTCAATTCTTCTAATCCGTTGTTCTTGAAGCAAAACGCAAGACTCGCAACAAGTCTAGCAAGTTTTGCAAGGTGTAGTGGTCGCACCATTCCATGGTTCATCAACTTGGGAACGTGAGGGTCACCTTCGTTCGAACACCCGCCTCTCCTTGTGTTGTTTTCTTTTTCCTAGGAATCTCAGGGCGAGATTCTTGTTTAGTGGAGGAGAGTTTTAGCATCCCAATTGTCTAACAATTGCAATGCTACTAGCCTAGTCTATATAAATGCTACTTCCTATATATAATTGTTGCATCATAATTATATCATGCTCATGTCATCATGCCACCTTGCATTTGAGCATCATATAAAACCCTTTTTGTTTTGGTTCTTCTCTCATATGCATTGTAAATTGTTTTTGCCTCTTGATATTGTATTTGGTTATTGATATATTGTTTAAATGCCCAAGTTGAGTTGGGGGCATATCTTTTATTCCAATTCCACAACCTCTCTTGTCACCACCTTAGAATTCCACCATTCCATTATCCATGAGCTTGTTTTTCTTCTTCTTTTGTTTTTAATCTAGCTCATGTGGGTGGGGTGGATCTAAATCTATCAATTCTTTTGCTTGGCCATTATTCCACTTCTTGGGAATGCATAAGAATAATGCCATGCTATTATTTTGTTTTCACAAGGATAATACATGGCATTTATTATCTTGCATGGGCCATGCAACCATCACCATCTTTTGTCCTCCTTTGGTTTTATTTGATTTTGAGTGGGTCATCTTCTCATCTCTCTCTTTCTCTCAATCCTTTCTACCTTGCTTTGTTCCTTGCCTTGTGCCATAAAACCTCATCAACCTCACTTGAGTAGTGCCATGCATGAGCTTGTAAGATCATCACCTTGTCCATCCTTGTCTCTCACTTGATCATGCATACCAACACCCCTTACCACCTTTTTATCTCTTCTACTCCTTTGCTAGATCTTGTTTGATCTTGCTAAAAAGCCCCCCACCACTTCACTCTCTCTTTTTCCTCTTTCCTCATCAAAACCCTAAGCCACCCATCTCCCTCTCTCTCTCACCCTCTCCTCTCTCTAACCTAGCTAACCCAAACCCTAAACCTAGTTTCCCTCTAATCTAACCCTAGTTACACCCATCTCCCCCTCTCACCTCACCCTCTCCTCTCACCATGCCGAGGTGTCCTCTCTCCCGGCCCCACCAGCCACCCTCTCTCCTGGCCCACACCCCACCCCTCTCTCTAACCCTAACCAGCCCTAACCTTGAGCCACCCCATCCCTCCAACCCTAGCTCCATGCCACACCCCCTCTCTCTCTCTCTATCCACCAGTAGGCCCCACACACCCGGGCCACCACCTTGGCCTCGCTTGGCTCCACCCCTACCCCTACCACTGCTCAAACCGAGCCAGCACGTGCGGAGGAGGAGAAGAAAAAGTGGTCGAAGCCACCTTTTCCACCCCGAGCCTCCCCACGGCATCCCCTTCTCCCCTCTCGTACCTATCTGCTCCCTCTTCTCTGCCTGGCTTCGCCCACATCTCCCCTGGCCCCTGCACCTTCCCTTCCCTCCCCCTGCTACCTCCTCTCCACCCCGGTGTCCACCGTCGGTGTCAACCACCACCTCCTCGAAACAGGCGGCGGGCACGGTGCTCTGGGTGTTGAGGAAGACCGGGGCAGCCTCTGCAACGCCCTTGTGCCCGCAGACGAGGAGGAGGAGGCCCAGGACCCCTGCACGTCCACGACGCCGACCTGAAACCCTAACCCTGGGTGCGCCCGGCCGCGCTGGTTCCCCGGACAACCTCTCTCGGCCTCGTGCTTCCTGGACACGTAGATCCTTTCGCCGAACACTCTCTGGGCGCGCTGCTCGCCGTTCACGTTTCCGCTGTTGCGCCGCAGTAAGCCTTCATCTGGCCGCTACTGCGTTCTAGCATCAAACCAAGCCACGCAGCGGTAGCCGCCATACATGAGCCCTGTGTCCCGGATCGAGTTCCCCTTTGCACCGCTCATTGTCGCGCCTAAACTGTTCGCGGTTCAGAGAAAGAAGAGCAACAGTACGGGCATGTGGTCGATTTACAAATAGCCCCTCCTTTTTATTTTCGCCTCAACCCGCGGTACACCGAGCCCCACCAGTCAGCCTCCCTGTCCTTTTACAAGAACACCCCCGCAGTTTTGAACACCCAACCCGCGCTCCAGCCCTAGCCCCACACATCGGTCTGCAGTCCCCACACCTGGCGTGTGGTAGTGGCCAGGCCGCTGTCAACAGCGTGGGCTAGCGAGTGATGAAAAGGGACTTTCTGCGCGCGTGGCCCCATTCCGTTTGACCCCACCTGTCAGTGGCTATGGCTGGGATGGGCTGAGTAAGAAAAGTTTTCTGCTTGCTGTTTAATTAAAACCTTTTCAAAATTGATTTATATTCAAATTCAAATCTGTTTTAAATAACTTTAAAATTATAAATCCAAATAATACTTGTAATATATGTTTTTGAATCAGAAAAATGTGAGGATTTCATATATGCCCTTAAAAATATATTTTGAACACTTTAATTTTCGAGTTGATTAAAATTACAATAAAATGCCCTTTTTCTTAATTAATTAATAACTTTTGTTTTATAACTCCAAATTCGACAAATGATATGTCTAAAATGATCAGCTCGACGAGCCCGTTCTTTTTGTGCATTCCTTGTTCTGAATTGCAGCATGCATCATATAAATATAAAGTTTACAGCATCTTATTTGAGTATAAAAGGTGACTAAAACTCCATAAAATGCTTTATTCTAGTATTCCACACCTCACCCATGCCATGCTACTTTGTTGCCATGCGAATTGTGCATCATTCATCATGGCATGATTGTTTGCTTGTCGCATTTTATTCATATGCTTGTGCACTTTATTTATGTTGGCCCTTGTTTGTTTGTTCTTCTTCGAATAGACGCTGAGCAGGGGATATATCAAGAAACCCAGGAGCACTACCCAGATCCATCCCTCGCTTCAACTGAGCTGCCAGGCAAGCACTACCATATGCTTGCATACATACAGTACCTATTGCCTCTATCTTATTCTTGCATCATTGAGTCGCGGTTGCATTAAACTGAATCCCAAGTCTTGCATAGCCTTCACTTTTAAACCCACCAAGCTTGTTCCTCCATCCCATGAGCCATTACTACAGGAGTTGTTTGAGCAATGCGTCGAGAACAGCATGTGTAGGGTATGTGAGTGTCGATGGATAACGAGGTACCTAAACAACTTAACCTGAGTAGTAATGGGATAACTAATGAAAGTGGCACCGGTGAGCAATATCTGCTATTTGGTTTTCATGCTCACTTGTGTCCGTGGGACCCCGAGTACTTGATTCCTGTTCCTTGAATATTCGCGCTATCCACATCCGGGAGGCTTATGAACCCCCTGAGCGAGCTTGATTCATTCTTATTTCTTGGGGCCACAAGTAGTTTGGGGCTTTATTACTATCCCTGTACTTATGCCATGCTTTATTGCTTTATTTAAGATTGTGCGAGGGCACCTGTCTTTGTTTGGATGCGGAGTGTTTTCATCGCGGTATCGACAAGCCAGTCACACTTTCGGGTTCCCTATCGTTTCACACCATTGACACAAACCTTGAGTCCGTCTCGAGCCGCCAACTTCGCTATGGTAGCTTAATGGGGTGGCCCTCAAATATTTCTGAATCCTGTGATCGCTTTGTCGTGAATGCCTCGTTGGGTTTTGATTTGGTTTTCGAGGTTGATCGAGTGTGTGTTGCTATTTGTGCACCCTGCGGTAAAACTTCAAAGCCGTGTCCGCGGTTATGGACGACTTGGAGCACAGTTTCTCGATCATAGACAAGTATAACTAAAGTACCGCTTTTAATTTGACTAAGTACCTGACTAGTAAATAGTGCAACACTCATGGAATGGATAATAAAACTGCCAATGGATGGGGGTTGTTCGTCCGCTTCCTCGTTGGTACGCGAGGAGGAGGATGGATCTGTTAATATTACTATTATAACTGTTGTTATTAATTCACGGACATCCGTCTATCTTTGGTTAGGCGGATGGTTAGCGAGTATCTATAGAATTGTTAGGTGTTATCTTTTGCTGCAATTGCGTCACCCCAGGTTGTGTCCCCTTTAGAGGCATAAAGACTTGCTGAGTACCCCTAGGGTCTCACACGATAAATTGTTTGATTCAGATGGACAGGTAGACTCACAAGACGGATACTGGGTGGAGGAGACGGACGATGTTGGCAACGATCACTCGGTGTAGAGATTCCGGGAACGGGGATCCGTGAGATCTGTGGGCGGGATGTGTTTATTTATGGGGCATCTTATGCCGATTTGCTTCTTATCCGTACTCGGATCTTGTTTTCCGCTTCCGCCTGATACTCTGATGTTTGATGTATGAGGAGATATCCTAAACTATTATATCTATCTAGGATATTTGGATCTTGCCGTATGGCATTGCAATATTTCTATTTCTTTTAGATGGAATGGCTCTGAGGACTGTTGTATGGTGGCTTGCAAACATTCTCATTTGTGTATGTAGTTGATCCCTTCGCCTGCCGATTATGCCGCTCGTTCTTGTCCCGATGTTTGGAAATGGTTAGGACGGCCGAAAGGTCTACCTGTGAGTGGCATTTGGGCCCCACCGTACTATTTTAACCATTTCCGCTCATCCAGGCTTGTAACTAAGAGCGTAATTCACCGAGGTAGTTACATTATGCATCAATCAACTAGTCTTGGGACAATGCACATAGAACTAAGAATGGCCACTATGCTCTCAAAGTAGGTGCATAAAGATAGAAGGTGGAGACTCAATATAATGGTGGAAGAAAGGCCTTCATAGAAGGAAGTAGGGATTCAAGTCTCATAAAGAGCTTCCAAAAATTATGGTACTTATAGCTTTCAGCTCTCATTGCCCCTATCATAAGCATCTTGAAGTGATTAAGGTTAAAGTGAACAAACTATGGTGTACATGCTTGACGAAGTATAAGTTAGAAACCTCATGTCCCTTGTATACGAGGGTCGCTCCTCATGCTAGTCAAGTTTAGTCACCGGTAAGTTCTTGTCATCGTAAGTACATGTGTATCATAGAGAACCGCCATCGGGGTAACCCTTGCCCGATGATACGAAAGAATCCCCATATCAAAATGACAAGGCAAGCAGACAACGAGCATCTCAGCAATCTTCTTATTTACCATCGTAATATGGTGCTTTTTATCTCTTTCCTATTTTCATAATCTTTTTTTTCTTTTTCTCTTTTTTTCTCAATATAGGACTTTTTTTATAAGAAGAATGCTTCATAGATAGCTCATTATGGTTATGCTGCAGGTTTCCACCATGTCAGCATGGATTAGACCAGCAGCCCAGGTGTTTCTCTAACACATATGCATAACTCCATGGACTTAGAAGCTCCCCTTTCATTTCACACCGACGACATCCATATACAAAAGAGCATGATATCAACTAGGTACAAGTACCAAGTGCAATTTTGAAAGCGTTCCCCATGAAAGCATGGTTCTGCTAATTCCCAACAAATAAGTGCAAGCATATACAACATAGACGACACAATGGTTCAAGTTTATTAAGGGCAAGAAAAGTAATGTGTGCCATCAAGTTCGTGAGAGCTTTAATCACTAGTTTTATCATAACAAGTTTAATTTGGAAGGTAAACAAAAGCATGAATATACTTGGAATAGCATAAGCTAGTAGGTAGGTATGGTGGACTATTTGTAATAACTTGGTTTAGGGAGTTGGATGCATGAGTGGAACTCATACTTGGTTTGTGGAGGCTAGCAAAAGACTGGGAGCGACAAACTAAGAGAGCAATAATGGCCATAATCATGCAGAGCGACAAAACATCATTGATCAAAACATAAAGTGATACTACAAGTTGAAAACTAAAGGATCATAAAGGCTATGGTGACTTGAGATAGTCATAACATGGTGTGAGCATGCGCCAAGTCAACCCAAATAAAGCATCAAAGGAGAATACCACTATACTATGCTTTAATATGCTAAAACAACGCATGATTCATCCAAGGCACATTAAGCAATCTCAATTGTTTATAACAAGTCATGATACAACAAAGAATACTAAGCATAAAGCCAAAACAATATCAAGCATGACATGACAAAGCATAGGCCACAGTCAAAAACAAGCTCTTTTTACCACATAAGCATGAACTTTCCTACTCTTTTCCAAACCAAACCAAACTATTTGCAAACCAATGTATGAAAGAGGGGGTTCAACCAATTTATTCACAAAACTAAGAAAACCAAGCAAACGAAAAACCAAAATGAAAACGAAAAATAAGACGCTCCAAGAACAACACAACTGTGCATGAAACAATAAAAATGAAGCGTTTGGAAGAAACCTGGGATTTTTATTGATGAAGAGGGGGATGCCTTGGGCATCCCCAAGCTTTGACGCTTGTACTTCTTGGATATTTCTTGGGGTGACATGCATGGCATCCCCAAGCTTGAGCTTTAGTCCATCCTTCATCTCATTATTCATTCCTTCCATACACCTGAAATTTTTCCTTCTTACAAAACTTCACAAAATCTTTATTAGCAACATTAGTGCACTCAAGATAAATAAGTCTTAAGGTTCAGTTATAACACCAAATAAACTTTCATTAGAACACTACTACTGTAGAACTTCCCTCAAAAAGCTCAATTCCCTAAAACAACTCAAAAAGGAGCCAACAAGAAGCAAATGCAGAAAATGGCAGAAATCTGTCAAAACAGACCAGCAAGTAAAGACGAATTTTTTCGAAGACCTTCTGTTGCTCAAATCAAAAAGTGTTGAACTAACAAAAGTTAGATAACAATATGGGTCAGAAGCACAAAAATGCACACCTCAAAAAGACGTTCAGAGATTTTACACGAATTTTTACGGTGAAGCACAAAAATCTGTTTCGAGACAACAACTTTCCCAATCATTACTTCTCTCTCATTAGAGGTTACTCTTGGCACAAAAAGCAAATAAAAAGGATAAGGAGCGGTTATTACAAAAGTAATAACTTCCAAGACTCATCTAAAACTTTTGGGTTATCTCCCAATACGTACTTTTCTTTAACGCTTTTAAGTTAGGCATGATAGTTTGAGAAGATGTTCACATAAAAAAATATGAATTCAAGTAAAAGAGAGCATCAAGAAGCAAATTCAAAACACATTTAAGTCTAACCCACTTCCTATGCATAGAAATCTCGTATGCAAATAAATCCACAAAGAACAAAGTGACATGCATAGAAAGATAAAACGAGAATAACTTCAAAACTTTCAGCATATAGAGAGGTGTTTCAATACCATGAAAACTTCTACAACCATATTTTCCTCTCTCATAATAATTTTCAGTAGCCTCATGAATAAACTCAACAATATAACTATCATATAAAGCATGATTTTCATGATCTATAAACATTAGAGCTTTATTATAAACATTTTCAAAAGAATCATCAGGAACATGACATGTTCCTTATTTTCTTTCTTGAGAATGATTCTCAACTTACGATACCAGTTGGTAAAGTTTGTTTCACTCAGCATGTCCTTCTCAAGGATCGTACGCAACACAAAATTAGAAATCCAAACGGTGCTAGTTGGTGCCATCTACAAATGAAAGATGAAAAACACTTAAGACAATGTATCTGTAATAGGTAGTGGATTAAACTCTTTAATCGTGCACACTCCCACTGAGATTGATATCCCTCCGACAGTCGACAATGATTCATGACCCCGGCCAGTTGTCCGACTAGTGAGCCTATGTGTCACTTCTAATCGGAGAACCTTTCGAGTAGGCAACACCTTGCCAATCAGATCTCTATCTGATTCCTGTTAGATTGTCCAAAAACCCTCCTTACCCCTAAACCCACAACTATTGTGATAGCTCCGTCTAGCTACCAAGTGCCCTTCTTGAGAGAGTCTGAATCTCTCACACTTAATCAGAGAGAATTGGCAGTGCCCAACAATATGAGGCCACTAACCAATTTTTTTTGACTTGTAGTGTTGCAGCAAATTGCAGGGTAATCTGACTAGACCTTCTTTTGAGGGAAAAGAAGCAAATAAAACTTGCAAGTCGGAACCTTCCCGACTTACACCAGCTAACTCTTAGTGGTAACTTTTGACAGGGTACAGTTGTCCTATTATTGTCCAACAAGAAAAGCAACTTTAGTGATTGATCGTGGATGTCATCCACGTGACCTCCCACTTAGATCTGGACTAGTTTTGACCAACTTCTTGGCTAAGACAAACAATATCTGGCCACTATCCTAGATCAAAACAGATTAAAAAGGCAAAACGAAAACAACGAAAAAGACTCAATCTTTCACACTAGCACATCTCATGCACAAGAACTAGGCCAAAAACCTAGAGTTGATGCTTTGATACCACTGTTGGACAACACGTAGAGCCAGACCGAATACAAAAACTTTTCTACTCATGCAAGGTCACTAGCGAGCCAGCCCAAGATTCGGCCAAGGTCAAAGGCAATAGCTTGTACCTCTCGACGCGCAGGTGCGGAAGCTGAGGAAGCGTGTCACGGTGGTGTCGTACGTTCCCCTCGTCTCGTCCGGCTCCGGCGAACTTCTTGATCCTAGGACCACCTCATCGCCGGCTCCGTGATCCTCCTCGCCTCCGACTTCGCCGCTGCCCAACATCATTGACGAGCACCGCATGTGTGGTGCCTCTGTTGTCACACACACACGTACAAGGTGGAACAACAGTAAGAGAGATGCTAGTCTCGGTCTTGCCACCGTGGGATAGGAAGGTGGTTGCCAAGTCCAGCGAAACTCTAGGAAGCAGCACTAGATCCAAAATCTATGTCTTGTCTGCTGCCACCCACCTTCCTTTATATAGGCGAGTAGGTGAGGGCACACAACACTTGTGTCCCTCGGTCCTAAACCCTAACCCTAGTCAAAGTGGGTCCAACCCATTGACACGTGTCCCTGTCCAAACAAGTCCAACTTGCCGGCTTGTGATAGTAGGATCATCATCCGCCTAGTTCAACTCTCTTAAGTGTGCGATCCCGTAGGCTTACGGTAAGCCAGACACAACTCAGTAATCATTCAGTCAGAACCACAACTTAGTGACTTTCCAACTAGAGATGATAATCGGTAGAGGCCTCTAACAAGACTTGCCTACTCCCGGTTTACGCAAGTGCCTTCAATGTGACGATCTGTCTGAGTCCCTTTGCCTCACGATATTGGTGAAAAATAATAGGGGAGATTCTGTCACCCCAGTGCCGGTTTCCTCTCTTCTCGTTGCAGTGATAACTGATTCCCTCCGACTTCTCTAAGTCGGACTACCTCGATCAACACTTGATCGAGTAGCACATGGTCAAGCTTCTGAATCGTATCACACGAGAGTGCCTAGAGAATATCTCTCCGAGATGGAGGGTCAAATTTCATCTTGGTTGATCCACGTCAGGCATCTTCCTTCGAAGTCGGCCCAAGACTACCTTTATGACTCCTAGTTATGGTGAGCATTAGATGGAGTCAAAGCCGGCTTTACCACAACTCGGATCGTGCGACCCCCCAGGTCTAAGGATTCCATTGTGTTAGTCAGAGCGTAGGACAATGTGCTCACGTCCTACTAACCTTTGGATCGGTCTGGCTATCGTACCTCTTCCGACTAGCCACTGCAAGGCGGACAACATCTCCATGCTCATGACACGTGAAACATTGTCATCTTTCGACTTACAAATTAGTCTCGGCAGTGGGTTTTCCTCCCAACCTCAAATGACTAAGGACAAACTGGCTAGAGCTAGATACAAGCATGTGGTTCCATACATGCAACAATTGCAGTGACACATACAACTAGCTCTAAGTCGGATACTGAGTTACAAATACAAGGCGGAATGTGAGTCTCTAGGCCATCATTCCTAACATGGGACTAGTTGCATGCGTGTCAGGAGGGCCCGGGGCAGGGGAATCTTCAGCAGAATCCGATGAAGTTGTAGTGTCTGTATTATTGTTTGCACCCAGACTAGCAGTTTCTTCACCGTTTTGCACCATTTCATCACTGTTGGAACCAGAATTTTGTGATGTAGCTTGATGTACATTAGGATGATCTGCACACACAATATTTTCTGGAACACTTGGACTGGGATTATAAACATCAGGAATAATATGCAAACTCATATGATCATCAAGTTGTGACTCCCCAGTATCTTTAGGAAATAAGAGGATGTCATGTTTAAGATGTGAGCTAGCATTTGGATGAAGATCAGCAAACTGAAAACATTTTCATCAGACACAACATCTCTATAGATATAGACATGGCCTATTTTATGTCTAGGCATTTTACTCCTTTATGACAAGGACTATAGCCTAAGAATACACATTTGGTGGAACGAAAAGCGAGTTTCTTACTTTTGTAAGGGACAAGATTAGGTCAGCAAGCACATCCAAAAACTCTAAGAGACTCAAAATTGGGTTTTGCATGAAGAAGACATTTAATAGGAGTGTCCAAATCGATGACCTTACTAGGAAGTAAGTTAATTCGAAATGTGGCTGTAAGAAAAGCTTCATCCCAAAACTTGAGAGGCATAGATGCATTAGCAAGTAAAGCAATATCAACTTCAACAATATGACGATGCTTATGTTCTGTAGAAGCATTTTGTTGGTGTGCATGAGGACAAGAGACATGATGAGTAATGGCCACTTTTTGAAAGAAACTATGGAGTTTTTCATATTCACCTCCCCAATCAGTTTGCATAGTGATGATTTTTCTATCAGACTTTCTCTCAACAAGTTGCTTAAAATTAAGGAAAACTTGATAAACCTCAGAACGCTTCTTGAGCAAATAGATCCAGGTAAATTTACTGAAGTCATCAATGAAAATTACATAATATGAATGTTTGCCAACAGAGATAGGTGGTGGCCCCCATACATCAGAAAAACTTTTTCCAAAGGAATAGTGGATAAACTAGTAGAGATAGGATATGGTAACTGATGACTCTTAGCTACTTCCTCTGTTTTAAAATATAAGATGTTTTAGATTTGTGAAGGTAATGTATCTAGACACCTTCTAGTGTATAGATTCGGAGTAAATTTCTCCGAACCTACGCACTAAAAGAAGTCTAGATGCATTACCTTCACAAAGCTAAAACATCTTATATTATGAAACAGAGGGAGTAGTTGACAAGAATCATAAATGTATGGGTTTATTTATGGAGAATGAGAAATATGATGCTTCCTAAGAATCTGATGAACCACAAAGGAGGATGGAGGTCCTAGACGGCGATGCCATGTGGAAGACAATGGCTTTATTGTGATGAATGCTTACTTGGAAGACCCGGTAGAAATAGGTGCTAGCGGGTAGAGACCATCATGGCACAGACTGTTAAACACAATTCTCCTTGTGGCTTGGTCCTTAATCCAGAAAAATATGGGTAAAATTTAAGAAAGACATCATTATCTAGTGTAAGTTTGTGTACAGAAAGAAGGTTCTTTGATGCATCAGGAACATGAAGAATGTTTTAAGATGTAAAGATCTAAGGAGAGTGTGCAACATTGAATGACCAATATGAGAAATTTGCATACCTTAACCATTGGTGGTGTGGACTTGATCACGCTCTATGTACTTTTTATGGACAGAGAGCTTGCTCATCTCATTGGCAACATGGGTTGTAGCGCTAGTGTCTGAATACTAGTTTGTGTCCACTCCATAAGAGTCAATGTTGGCACCCTTGTCACCATGATCACTATCATCACGGTGATCATGGTTATTCTGAAACCTCCACAAACAGTCATTGGCAGGATGACCATGAATTTTGCAAATCTGGCAAGTATATTGACATAGGGAGTGGGTGAACGACCGCGGCGACGCCCACCATCATCTCGGCCACCATCATCACAACGACGAGGACGATCATCATAGCGACGATCACCACCACCATCACGGCGATCATCATACCTGACCCGACGGTCATCATATCCACGACGATCATCATACCTGTCCCGACGGTCATCATATCCATGGCGATCATCATAGCGACGACCACGACCATCCTAGCGGCCACGGTCCTCCTGGAAGCCACGATCATCCTGACGCCCGTGGGGATGTGGAGGTGGAGGTGGTGGTCCACTTCAACGATCCATGTTAGCAGACGAGACAAAAACCTCGCTTCCCTCATCATGTTTATGGAGCTGACCAAAGGCTTTAAGCTGACTAAATAGATCTGAGAGTGTGGTGTTGGGGTTGGCGTTGACTACAGTTTTCAAGGTGTTGTAAGCATCTCCAAGGCCATGCAAAACAGACCAGATCAACTCATCATCATCAAGGGGCTTCCCAGCAGCAGCAAGTTTAGAAGCAATTGTTTTTATCTTGGCAAAATATGTTTCAACAGAGAGATCACCCTTTTTGTATCATTCAGCGTTGATCGGAGCTGCTGAGTCCAAGATCTAGACGCCATTGTGGTGAGGGACTCAAAAGAAGCCCACAGGACAGCAGAGGTCTTGAGACCAATCACATGAGATAGAACATCCGGTGACACAGAATTTAGGATGTACCTCAGAACCCGCTGATCACGGGTAATCCAGGTGACATACTCCGGATTCTCCACTTTTAGTTTTTTTCCACTAGGATCTTCAACCTCGATCTCCTCCACCGGGGCTACCTCTAGACCACACCATGCAGAGCAGGGATAACGAGGGCCTTCCATACAAGTGAGTTCTCCCACGTGAGGAGTTGGGCTGGCGGCGCTCCGAGAGTAGTGGCCAGCAGGGGTGACGGATGATGTTGAGGATGACATGGCGGCAGCAACAACGAATGATGCAACAACAACAATAGTTTGTGAGCGCGGCAGTAGAACACCACGACGCAGATTTTGGCTTATGTCTAGGTTTTCGGTTCGGGTTTTGTGTGAAGAGGTTTTTGGCGGCGGCTACAGGGGAGATCCGCAGCAGCGGCGAAGCTTTGGATGTGGGGTGTGATTTTGGCGGCGGCCATAGAAGGATACGACGGCGGCAAGGTTTTGTGGCGGCGGCGGCAGGAAGACCTACGGCAGCGGCGGCGACAGTTTTAGGCAGCTAGGACCAGAAGAGTCATCTCTGATACCATGTCAATTTTCTTAGCTGTAACAACGACTGGGCTCTCGTTGGTTTCGTGTTGATATATCGAGGCAGAAGCCATCGTGAGTTGTTACAAGGCAAGGATACGTACGTACAGTAGGAAGGCAAGAGATTGGTTGAAATACTACTCCATAACCAAACCATATTACATTAAAGAGTAAATATAAACTATCTCTAATATTTCTATCAGCCCTCTCGCGAGCATCTATGTGAGATCCCAGCAAGATCCTGGTCTACTTGGACTCTCTCCCTCGTCCCCTCACTCCCATGTGTCACCGTTCCGTATAGTCAGGTCCGCCCCTGAGCGTGTGCAGGCTATGTGGCCGTACAGGGGGCCCTAATCGTTAGGACAAGTGCAGCCTATGGAAAAATGGGTGTGTAAAAATTTTTAGGCATATGCCTAAACACTAGAGTATAGGTAGCTAAGGAGTTTTTTGCTAGACTGGGATCTAGTACTAGACACAGGTGGTAAGAAGAAAAAAATAGGAAAAGAGCCTTTTTAAATAGGTTTTTTATTTTAACATTGAAACCTACCCGTGTGTCTAAACGCTGAAGCATATTTGTCTCTGCTAGACTCATATCTAAGATTTTTACTAGACTCAACCAGCTGTACATGCTCTTAGGGCCCCATCTAGTTACGTAGCCTAGTAGGAAGGAGGCCAGCATCTTAGACGAATCGTAATACAACTTTTTTGCCTAAAATGAATGAGCGTGGACAAGAACGTCTCCCTCGACCCCTGTCTTCTCACCTCCTTGTTCTCTGTATCTCGCCGCTCTGTCTCCAATTCAAAATCACACTGACGACAGGGTGCCGCTCTGCCATTACGATCTAGACGGAATTAATGGATGCGGAGATCTTCGATTTGTTGACTTCCAACAACATCCTCCTTAGGTTAGTACTTGTTTTTGTTCACATAATCTGCTCCGACTTATTCCGTTCGGTCTTGTTTACGGACTGGTTTGAGAAAAAAAAATACTAGCCTTGTTCGGTTAATCCACTCCCCAAGTGAATTGGGATGGAATGGAGAGTAATTAGGGGATTTTGATATATTGGGGATTTAACACCTGCCAATCCACGTCAATCCCGTTTGATCCCTATGTAACCGAACAAGGCCTTAGAAGGACGGCTGTGGATTAGTAGGGTTGTCCAAGGATAGTCCGGAGCTCGGCGCTCGGTGGCAAGGGGATTCCTGGCCCGGCAGCGGCAGCCATCAAGAAATATAAAAAAATATCTCTATAGCTAATTGTGTATATACGGGCCCATATTTTTGACATGCACCAGGGCCCTAAGTTGTCCCTGCTTATAGTGGCGTCGTCGGCCACGGAAAATAATTCTATGGGACCTGATCTATAAATTTAGCCTCGTGGACTAAGTTCCGAAAGTGACACGTGTTCAGGAGAGAGAAAAATCACAACAAATAATTATCTATTTTTAGATCTAAATGGTCATACATGCCACATGTTACTTGCAGAACTTGGTTTACGGGCTAAATTTGTAGACTAGGTCCCATAGAATTATTTTCCGTCGGCCACTATGTCGTCAATCGTATGTTTCCGCGCCACCACCTATCGATGCGGGACAAACCACCTCTCCAGACCCGCGTGCTATCGAGCCCCCTGCGCGTCCTACGCTGCCCGGATAAGGACACCGACGGTTGGCCACCGTTGAGGTGCAGAGAAAACTAGAGGAGGTTCATTTTTGTATATTTTTTTTAGGGCATGATTTGATTTTTAAATTGAGGTGACATGTGGGACCTAGTCCATATGAACAAAATGCATATTTTCCACCACCTCAGAAGCTCCGGCAAGTCCCCCCTCCCCCCTTTTCAGAATCTTCATTAGCTCGGCCAAATCCTAGCATTTGTTATATGTTGATCCAAATTCTATAAAGTAGAGGCCAACTTTAGACTCCGCTCCGCATCGGTGGGGGGTGCGGGGGGCGACAACCCCCCGTGGTACGGATCGTTGATGACCTAGGTTACCACCGTTATATATACCTCTTGTAAGCCGCCGACTAGAATAAGTTACATCTGTGAAATCCCGACGTTGTGTAAACACTCTCCGTTATAGTGAAGTTTCGCTGGCTGGTGTCCGTGGTTTTTCCCCTCACTTTGTTGGAGGGGGTTTTCCACGTTAAATCTATGTCCTCTTGCTATGACTTTGTTTTCGTTCTTCGTTATTTACTTGTCGCAAAGCTAACAGCATTAATGCAAATTACAAGCAACCAACTTAATGTTGGTGGATTTTTGCAACTTTTGAAAAAGTGGAATTTTCAACTTTTCGCATAATTGTAGTGGGTCTTTTGCAATTTTCTCAGGCTGGGAGGAGCCTAGGAGGCAGAAAAGGGAGAGCTTTGGCAACACGATTTCATTAGCTGCCTGCATCTCGTGTGTTTGGCGAGAGCAGATTTACCGCTAGTACGTTGGTCCCCCGTATCACATATATCGTAGAATTGTTGGAGATTTCTGCAGAGTTTACGAAATCAACAACCGCTACATATTTACACTTAAGTCTCCCTAAAAAGTTGGAAACATCCCGAGTTCCACTAGCAGTGAAACTTGTATGTTTATTGACTGGGTCCGCTGAAATTTGTATGTATTATAAAATTTTGTTAATTTTAGTTTTTCTTTTATTTTTTATTATTAATTTGGTTGTTTTTCTTATTTATTCTACCATTGATATTGAATCGTGTATGTATCTGTAAGATTTAAAGCAGTTTTAGATCTCTAATAAATCACGTACGAATCTAGACTAAGATGAAATGGTCTTTCTGTAAAATAGTTTGCACAAATCTCCAACGAATCAATGGTAACAATGGTACCGGAGGACCAACCTATGTGCGGTGTTGCATTTCGGTGTGTTTGGCTCTCTAACGCGAGCATACGATTCTTTGGCTTCGCTCCTATGCATAACATATCCTCCATTTGCAAAAGTAACGATCCGATGACCCGACACTGTGCTCACGGAATATGTTCTCCGGCCGATCACTCCCGTAAACCAACCATATATCCCCGGACTAATTCGCTTCAAAACGCCTAATTTTCTCGCTACGGTCCAGGCAGGGCAGCCATGGCCAGTACCACTACCACTACTAGTACTAGTTCCAGCCACGCTTCGCTCAAAGGTCTCGGCTCCAAGCTGCACACATACACTTCGCGTTTGCGCAACCATCATCCCATCTTCCCCGCCTCTGGTACTGCTTCCTCGGTGTTGCTGCTCGCTCTCGCCGTGCTTGTCTGCGGCACTGCTCTCTCGAGAGTCATCGTCTTCTTCCTGCCCCTCGTGATCTCCACCTCCATCTGCTGCGCGGCGGTCTACCTGCTCGTCGCCTCGGAGTCGTCGGAGGGAGGGGCAGCGAAGGAGGTCGTGCTCCTGTGCGGCGACAGGGCGGAGGTGGGGCTCATGGAGGTGTACGGCGACGCGAACGCGAGGGCGTACGGCGACAGGTGCGACGTCCAGGCGGGCTGCTTCCTTCACCGCAGGCCCCACGGCGTGGGCGGCGTCGGCGGTGGGTGGACGAAGAGCGGGGTCGACGAGGACGGCAACGAGGTGGTGTTTGCCGGCAGGGTGGCCGTCGGCGGTGGGGTGCAGGAGGGCGCGGCGCTGCAGGAGGAACTGCGGGCTCTCCAGGTGGACAGGTTGGCCGAGGGCGTGTGGGATCGCTACTTGGGCGGGTCCTCCAGGTGGAACTACGTGATGGACGATGGGTCTCAAGAGATCGAGTAGCACTTGAGCTGACATGCATGTTGTAAGTAACTGTGTGAATCACGTCATGGCTCACGGATGTTTATTTGGAGCATCCCGCGCCATGCATGCTGCGACCGCCAGGTGACACTTTGTTGCTGCCGCCAAGATTAACATCGCTATGCCTAAACGTGTATGGCTCTCGATCGCGTCTAGATAATGCAATTCCTAGTTCTTCAATTTAGACATCTCGGTGCCTACTTTAATCCTCTCGTCGCAACGCAGACAAAATTGAGTTTTTTTTTGACCGGTAACAAATACTCCCTCCTTTTCAAAATATAAGATGTTTTAGCTTTGTGAAAGTATATCTAGATCCTTTTTATTGTCTAGGTTTACTCCAAATCTAAATAAACCTAGTCACTAAAGAAGTCTAAATATACTTTATTCATAAAACTAAAACGTCATATATTTTGAAACGGAGGGAGTAATTATGAAGTTTGAATAGTACAACATCTCCATTAACGTGCCTTAACAAAAATCCGCGCATGGAATAAGTACGAGAGCTGGAGACGATCCAGCTACACCACATCAATGTCTATCAGTGCGCAACTGCGCATCAGGTTCCACTGCATGCATGTGAGCATCGGATTCCTTAGTATATCTTTTTGCTGAAAAGCAAACTATATTCTTCAGCCCGCGCGTGGAGATCTCGGAACCTTTAAACGTAACGGTGAAGCGTCGGTGCAATATTCTTCAGCACACTGCACATAAATGCTTTCACTACAGGGATCAGGTGCTATACCAAGGTCGAAGAAAAAAAGGGCAGTCACGGTCCGTGTGATGTCGTTGGAGTGTATAAGGAGAGCATTGCCGTCGGCATACAACGCCACGTGGCTGAAGCTACCCATGGATGCTGAGGGCATGGCCATCAGCATGCCTAGCAGTGTATGCCGAAGGCCATATATGTTGTAACATTCTAAAACTTTAATCTAAGTTATCAAGATTCAAATCATCCAATTTAGGATTAATAAAACCTTTTTCTCATTTAAATAATTAAGAATGTATACGTGTGTTGCATTAATATGAAATTGTTTTGAATTTCCATGTTTGTCTTTTTAATGGTTATAAAATGATTGTAAGATAAATTCCACATCATCTAGATCATTCCCAAGCAAAATCCAAACAAAAAGAAATCAAATGAAATTAATAAATGCAAATAGTCATTTGTGTCATTTTAATATACTAGGTCACTTTAAGTGTGCCTAGAAGTCAAATTCAAACAGAAACAATTCTAACTCTTTGCACCCCTTGCTAGTACAAGTAATGATCTACCAAGTCCCACTTTGAATTCTTACAAAAATATTTAAACACTAAATTTAAAGGACATTTAAAAATGGAATCAAGTGTATATACCTAGATCCCACTTTTTAAAAAACCATTCAAATGAGTTCAACTTGACAATCCCAAGCAACCACAGATGCTCAAGCATATGATCAACAACTCCACCAAAAATCATTTGAAAATTCAAATAAAAGTTTCATGCGGCTATTTTGTCGAACAGGTGGCAGGCAGAGAAATTGTGGCCTAACTAATACTGTTGCCAATTGAATTCTTGTCCTCCATTCTACCCTCTCTGCTCTTCCCTGTCTCCCCTCGTTCCAACCAAGTCATCAAGGAGCTACCCCTAAGCCTGGATCAGCAGTGGCGCGCCGCCCACATTTGATCATCGTCGGCCAAGCATGGACAACACACCAGAGACACCGACACGCCAAACCAGCTTGCCCCTTAGCTCCGCCGAATCCTACCGCACTCCCCTGTCCACCCCACGGACGCAACCAGCCCCCGGACCACTGAGGAAAGCTCGCGCCCACCGCCTCTACGCCGTGCCCAGCTCACGCCAGAGCGCCGTCCTCGATAGGCCTGCACGAGCCACGCCTCGACCTCAGCTCACGTGCGCCGCTCCGCCATAACCCCAGCACCTCCCTAGACACGCCCATTTCCCGTCGCGCGACCAGCAACCACCGTGAACCGCGTCGAGCACCGCCTCTGCCGCGGAGAGCGTCGCCCTTTCTCGACTGTTTGCCACCGCCCCAAGCGTCGCCTTCAAGCCATAGCTGACCGACAGGAGGCAAGTCACCGTCCGCCTACCCCGCCCATGCCTCTAGCGCCCTGTACCACCGTCACCGACGAGCTCACCGTCGCCCTCACGGTCTCCTTGTCGAGCCTATAAAAGGAGCCCTCCCCAGCACCATTTCCTCACATCACTCAACTCCCCTCTCCCTCAGAACCACCCCACAGCATCACCGGAGCCGCTCGAGCAGCCGTTCGCCGGAATTGCGCCGAAGTTCGCCGTAGCAGAGAAGAAAGGGGCCCGTCGATTTCGTCCACCCCAGGAGCCGCCGTGACCTCGCCTGAGTCCGCCGTCGTCTCCTCGTTCGATCGCCCCCATCGCCACACTAGCTGGAGCCCTGGTATGCCCCCACTGCACCCCCACCGAGCCGCTAGGGTTCCGTCTCGCCGACGACTTGTTCGTCGTCGATGATAAGCCACAGCCTTCGATCTGTGTTCTAATCGTGCGGTCCACATCGCCCTGTACCGCTTCGCGTGAGATGTGCCTCTGACATGTGGACCCACTGTCAGCTGTCCTCTACGCTGCGGAGTGTACATGGGCCGGCCCAATTAGTTTCGCGCGGTGGCCCTAGAATTCAAATAATGTTTTTTCTATTTAAACTTAATCTAGTTTCTGTCCAATAGTTTGAAAATCATTTCAGAAAGATTTACTTAACCAAATTGAATGATTCCAATTTTGTTGGAAAGATAATTTAAATATCTATCCAAGATCGTTGGATTTAAATCAATTAGAGTTATAGATCACCTATAGCAAAAATAACAAGACAGAGACTTTTCTACATTCAATTTTTTTTCAAAAATTAACCATAATAGCTTTTGAGTTGATTCCACCTCTCAAAAATCACATTTCAATATACCTATCTGAATATGTAATAATATTTAGGTTTACATGCAGTGACTTTGGACTAGTACCAAAGTAATGCTATATAGGCATTCTAGTCACTTTAAATCATTTAAATATTAAACTTAAACTTATTAAAATGTGATCCAACATTTAAATCATATTCTCATGCATTAGAATATGTGGTGATGACATGTGTACACATGATCCCATATTTTAATTGGAGAATATTAAATCTTAGTTATTTTCAATGAGTAGAAATTACTTTTCTCAAATAAAATAAATGAAACTAATTCATTAAATCTTTGATGAATGTGATACTAGATCATCAAATGTGTGCCTTAGTGTGCTAAATTGACTAGTTAAGTATTTTTTGGTGATTGGGTATTTCGTATATATTTATAGACGATAGTACCGACCAAGTCTACGAGGAGGAGGAGTTCTACTCCGAAGAAGACGGGGAGAATTTAAACCACTGCACCAACCAAGGCAAGCCATCATTAACAATGCAAGCTAACCCTTGCAAGCTTGATAACCTAAGCAAGATGCAATAGGCATGCTTTGGTTATACATTTTGACTTATACCTACCCCAAGTTTTACTTACAAGCTTTACTTTCTTTTACTTTACCAAAGTTCTTTACTTTGTTGATAGGAAGCATAAATAGTATAAAACTTGGCCTATCTAGTTAGACTTAGATTTCATTCTATGGCATGATATTGATATTAGCATCCCACATTAGTGAACACTCTTAACTTAGTGATTAGAGCTAAACCAAAAAATTGATCACTTTAGATGGGAATACTTGGTAAAAATGACTTATGAAAACCTTGGAATGCCGAGTCATTCTATTGAGATGTTTTGACTTGTGTTGAGAAACACAATAGTTGATGATGATGAAAATGTTGAGGCTTGAGCCTTAGCCCTTTGATAAAAACAGATGGTTGGGTTCGGATGCGATACCATTCCAATTTTACCGTACAATCACAATACCTGAATTGGGTAAGGCTTAGCCGGAAGTTTATATGCATTAGTATTAGTTTCCTCGCGGGAGAGGTTTGAGCTGAGGCTACCTCTCAATGTTGTCCACCTATGTAGTGCCTAGGATGGCAGATGGCCATGGCTGGGAGGCCAAGCTCATAGGAGAGGTGCTTATACTCGAGTGTGTAAAAGAAAGGTTATGTTTGATTGTCTGCATAGTAAGTATGATGATTCAGGGTTATCCCTGACAGATGTATCGAATTTTGTGTTGAAAGTGTACCACCTCTGTAGAGTGTCAAACTATTCGAATAGTCGCGTGCGCGGTTATGGACAGTTGGTGTGGCCATACTGTTCCGTTGTCAGATGTTTTCAAAATGACTTATGAAATGAATTGTGACATGACTTGACCAGAACAGAGTTGTGACTATGACAACTAAGTTCCCACTTAGGTGATTTCAAACTTTATTTCATCTTTCTTTGTTTCTGAACTCAGCTTAGGTTTCAAACTTAACTTTACAAATAAACTTAGAACCTAGCACTCCTACTAGAACTACCTTACTTGTTAGTGATAGTTTGTGAGTACTTAAAGAGTACTCATGGCTTTGTCCCTGGCTATTCCCATGGCCAGACTATGAGGAGGACTATCCAGAAGGAGGATAGCAGGACGGCTACGACAACTAGGATCATCTCCCATCGTCAGCATTGCCTGTGACACTGAAGATGGAGCCCACCGCTATGCTATTTATTCTGCTGCTTGTTTGTATTAAGACTAGATCATGAGATCCTTTATTTGTGTAAGACCTTATTATGGTTTGTAATGGATGATGTACTGTGATATCCAATCTGTTATGTCTCGCAAAAATGGTAATCTTGGGATTGCGATGTATGGCATAACAGGCATCTGGGATTAAAAATCCGAGTGTTAACAAGTTGGTATCAGATCCATCCTGACCATATGAGACCCTAGTTAGAATGGACGTCTAATACATTGCAAATGTATCTATAATTTTTGATGCTCCATGCTTGGTTTTATCTACTTTCTTGTGTTTTTTCAACACTTTGGAGTACTTTTCATATGATTTCTTGGACTAACCTATTAACAAGAGCCATAATGCCAGCTGCCTGTTTTCTGCTGTTTTTGGTTCCAGGAAAGTCAGAAAATGAATATTCTCAGAATTGGACGGGACAAAAGCCAAAGTGCCTATTTTTCTGGAAGACATCTGATGCCAGAATACGAGACGGAGAAGGGTTGGGGGCCGACCACACCACCTGGCCGCACTGACAGGCCTGGCCCGCGCCAGGGGGTGGTCTGGCCGACCCCAGCACCCCCTCGGCCTCTCCTTCCGCCTATATATTGCCCTCGGGACCAAAACCCTAAGTACCCGATCAAAAATCCACGAAAGAGTCTGTAGCCGCCATCATCTCCATCCCTAGATCGGGAGGGATTTGAAGCTCTTCCTGGCACCCTGCCGGAGAGGGGAATTCACCCTGGAGGCCTTCTACATCCTCATTCAAGCCTCCGGTGTGATGCGTGAGTAGTTCATCTCTTGACTACGGGTCCATGTAGTAGCTAGATGGATGGTTCTCCTCCATTGTGCTTTCATGTCTAGATCTTGTGAGCTCCGTTCATGATCAAGATCATCTATTTGTAATTCTGCATGTTGTGTTTGCAGGGATCCGATGGATATTGAGATGCTATTTCAGATTGATTATTGATTCTATCATGTCTTTGTTATTTGTGATCTTGCATGCTTTCCGTTGTTAGTAGCTATCTTGGCCAAGTAGATGCTAGCAACTCCAATAGTTAGTATTTATGCTCGATAGTGGGTTCATGCCTCGTAACTGGGAAGTGACAGAAATCTCTAAGGTACTAGATGTCTTTGTTGCTACTAGGGAGAAAACAACAATCCTTTGTTCATAGAACAATCGTATTGTTTACATTACACAATTAAATAAAGCAATAATCTCTTGCTTGCAACTTAATACTAGAGGGGGTTCGGATGATAACCTGAAGGTGGATTATTAGTCATAGATGCAGTTGGATGGCGGTCTATGTATAATGTTGTAATGCCCAATCAAGTTCCAAAGGATTCAAGATGATTAGTATATGCATGTATTGCTTTCTCGATGTTTGTCAATTGCCCCGCTGTAATTTGTTCACCCAGCATGTTATCTATCTTAAGGAGAGACACCTCTAGTGAACTATGGACCCCGGTTCTTTCTTTTACATACAATGTACAAACTGTTTACTGCTTTGTGTTTACTTTCTGCAAACTATTACTTTCTTCCATTCGATACGTTTAATCCTTTGTTTTCAGCAAAACCGGTGAGATTGACAACCTCATCGCAAGTTGGGGGCAAAGTTCTATGGTTGCGTTGTGCAGGTCTCCACGTTGCTACTAGCACCGGTAGTGCGCCCTGCCAAGGCTCAGCTAGTAACACCTTTGGGGTATTTCCTTGCTCCTACTGGTTCGATTAAACCTTGGATTCATAACTAAGGGAAAACTTACTGCTGTGCTCATCATACCTTCCTCTTGGGGTTCCCCAACGAGCTCCACATCAACACCGAGCCATCAAGTACTTTTTCTGGCACCGTTGCCGGGGAGTCAAGGACATCTTCACAAGGGGAGTCCCTCATAACCAATCTCTTTACTTTGTTATTTTTGTTTTGCTTTGTTTGCTTGTTTCTGTATCAATAACACAAAAAAAATTAGTTTTACTAGTTTGCTTTCTTATTCAAAAATACAAAAAAATGACTACTCTTGAAAACACTAAGTTGTGTGACTTCACTAGCACCAACAATGATGATTTTATGAGCACACGTATTGCTCCACCTGTGCCTGAAGCTACTTTCTTTGAGATAAAACCTGCTTTACTCAATCTTGTTATGAGAGAACAATTTTCTGGTATTGGTAATGAAGATGCTGCTGCCCATATAAATAACTTTGTTGAACTTTGTGAGATGCAAAAGCATAGGTATATAGATGGTGATATTATTAAGCTGAAATTGTTTTCTTTCTCTTTGAGAGGAAAAGCTAAAGAATGGTTGAATTCCTTAACTAGGAATAGTATTGATTCTTGGACTAAATGCAAATATGCTTTTATTGGAAAATACTATCCTCCTGCTAAGATTATATCTATGAGAAGTGAAATAATGAAGTTTAAACAATCTGATAATGAACATGTTGCTCAAGCTTGGGAAAGAATGAAATCTTTGGTAAAGAATTGTCCCACTCATGGACAGACTGCTTAGATGATCATCCAAACTATTTATGCAGGATTGAACTATTCTTCAAGGAACCTATTCGATTCTGCTGCTGGAGGGACCTTTATGACCATCACTTTGGGTGCTGCAACAAAGCTTCTGGATGATATGATGGTTAACTATTCTGAATGGCATACTGAGAGAGCTCCACAAGGTAACAAGGTAAATTCCGTTGAGGAAACCTCCTCCTTGAGTGATAAGATTGATATTATCATGTCTATGCTTGTTAATGGGAAAGCCCATATTGATCCAAATAATGTTCACTTAGCCTATTTGGTTGCCCAAGAAGAGCAAGTTAATGTGAACTTCATAAGAAATAACAATTTTAGCAACAATGCCTACAGGAATAATTTTGGTAACAACAATTATAAGCCATATCCTCCCAATAATAATACTAATAGTTATAATGGTAAATCTGGATTACCTAGTGAAGGAAGAATTTTAGAAGTTGAAAGAGCCACTAAGAACTTCATGCAAATGCAATATGAGCAAAATCAACTATTTACTAAAACTATGGAGGAACAATCTACCATTTTGAAGAACATTAGCCATCAACTTGAGAGTTTAAATAGGGAAATTCCTAGTTTACAACTAAAACTTTCTAATGCTGAAAGAAATATATCATCTTTGTCTGAAGCTCAATCCTCTTTGATTAATAAAATGGCTGATAAACCTGAAACTAATGATAATCCCTTTGCAGCTACTAATGCTATACAAGTAAGAATTGATGAAAATGTTAGACTATTAGCTGAATTACATGCTAATAGGGAAAGAGAAGATGAAATTGCTAGAAACATTAGTGTTTCCACTATCACCACCACTAGTGCTAAGGCTAGTAATAGTTCTACCACTCTAGATGATAAATTTGATTTTGATCTTGATGGTTGTAATATCTCTAAAGTTATTAAGTTCCTACAAAAGCTTGCTAAAAGTCCTAATGCTAGTGCTATGAACATGGCCTTTACAAAACACATTACTGATGCTCTCATAAAGATTAAAGAAGAAAAGATGAAACATAAAGCTTCTATTCCAATAAAACAAGAAGATGGTTGAGAACCCATCATTAATATGAAAGTGAATGACTTTGACTTCAAAGCTTTATGTGATCTTGATAGAAGTGTTTCTATTATTCCTAGAAGGATTTATGATATGCTTGATTTGCCTCCACTTGAAGATTGTTATTTGAATGTCCCACTTGATGATAATGCTAAAAAGAAACACATGGGGAGTCTTAATGATGTTCTTATTATGGTTAACAATGCCTATGTCCCTGTTGAAAACTATGTTTTGGATGTTGAATGCAATGCTTCTTGTCCTATTACTTTGGGAAGACCTTTTCTTAGAACTGTTGGTGCCACTATTGTTATGAAAGAAGGCACCATTAAATATCAACTCCCACTCAAGAAAGGTATAGAACACTTCCCTAAGAAGAGAGAGAAGATTTCTTTTGCCTCTCCTATGAAAACAAAATTTGGTCTTAATGCTTCTTCATTTGAGAACACTTGATTCTTTCTTGATTCTTATGCCTAATTTAAAGGCGTTAAAGAAAAGTACTTATTGGGAGATAACCCAAAAGTTTTAGATGAGTCTTGGAAGTTATTACTTCAGTAATAACCGCTCCTTATCCTTTTTATTTGCTTTTTGTGCCAAGAGTAACCTCTAATGAGAGAGAAGTAATGATTGGGAAAGTTGCTGTCCCGAAACAGATTTCTGTGCTTCACCATAAAAATTCGTGTAAAATCCCTGAACGTCTTTTTGAGGCGTGAAGTTTTGTGCGTCTGCCCCAGGTTGTTATCTAACTTTCGTTAGTTTAACACTTTTTGATTTGAGCAACATAAGGTCTTCAAAAAAAATCGTCTTTACCTGCTGGTCTGTTTTGACAGATTTCTGCCATTTTCTGCATTTGCTTCTTGTTGGCTCCTCTTTGAGTTCTTTTGGGGAATTGAGCTTTTTGAGGGAAGTGCTTCAGTAGCTAGTGTTCTAATGGAAGTTTATTGATGTTAGAACTGAACCTTAAGACCTATTATCTTGAGTGCACTAATGTTGCTAATAAAGATTGTGTGAAGTTTTGTATGAAGGAAAAATTTCAGGTGTATGGAAGGAATGAGTAATGAGATGTAGGATGGACTAAAGCTCAATCTTAGGGATGCCACGCATGTCACCCCAAGAAATATCAAAGAAGTACAAGCGTCAAAGCTTGGGGATGCCCAAGGCATCCCCCTCTTCATAAATAGAAATCCCAGATTTCTTCCAAACGCTTCATTTTTATTGTTTCATGCAAAGTTGTGTTGTTCTTGGAGCATCTTATTTTTTGTTTTGGTTTTTCATTTTATTTGTTTGTTTAGTTTTCTGTATAAATTGGTTGGACCCCCTCTTTGATACATTGGTTTTCAAATAGTTTGGTTTGGTTTGGAAAAGAGTAGGAAAGTTCATGCTTAAGTGGTAAAGAGAGATTGTTTTTGACTGTGGCCTATGCTTTGTCATGCCATGCTTGATATTATTTTGGCTTTATGCTTAGTATTCTTTGCTATAGCATGACTTGTTATAAACAACTGAGATTGCTTAATGTGCCTTGGATGAATCATGCGTTGTTTTAGCATATTAAAGCATAGTATAGTGGTATTCTCCTTTGATGCTTTATTTGGGTTGAATTAGGCATATGTCACACCATGTTATGACTATCTCAAGTCACCATAGCCTTTATGATCCTTTAGTTTTCAACTTGTAGTATCACTTTATGCTTTGATCAATGATGTTTTGTCGCTCTGCATGATTATGGCCATTATTGGTCTCTTAGTTTGTCGCTCCCGGTCTTTTGATAGCCTCCACAACCAAGTATGAGTTCCACTCATGCATCCAACTCCTTAAACCAAGTTTTTCCAAAGAGTCCACCATACCTACCTACTAGCTTATGCTATTCCAAGTATATTCATGTTTTTGTTTATCTGCCAAATAAACTTGTTATGAGAAAACTAGTGATTAAAGCTCTCACGAACTTGATGGCACACTTTACTTTTTTGCATCTAATAAACTTGAACCATTGGGTCCTTCTTTTTGGCATATATGCTTGCGCTTTATAAGTTGGAATTAGCAGAACCATGTATCATGGGGAACGCTTTCAACACTGCACTTGTACTTTGTACCCCGTTGATATCATGTTCTTTTGCTTATGGATCCCGGCGGTGTGAAATAAAAGTGGAACTTGTAAGATCATGGAGTTTGTATGTGTGTTAGAGAAATGCCTGGGCCGCTAGCCTAAGCCATGCCTAATCATGGTGGAAACTTGCAGCATCACCATAATGAGCATTTTATGAAGCGTCCTCAATAAAAACCTATGCAAATAGCAAATAAAAAGATCGCTAAGATGCTCATTGTCTGCTTGCCTTGTCATTTTGATTATGGGATAGCTCCTGTATCATGTGCAAGGGTACCCGTTAAGCGGTTCTTTATGATACATATGTACTTACAATGACAAGAGCTTACTTGTGACTAAAGTTGAGTAGCATGAGGATCGGTCTTCGTAAGTAAGGGGCATGAGATTTCGGTTTATAACTTGTCAAGCATATCCTCTTAGTTGTGTCACTTTAACCTTAATCACCTTAAAGATGCTTATGATAGGGGCAATGAGAGCTGAAAGCTATAAGTACCATAATTTTTGGAAGCTCTTTATGAGACTTAAATCCCTACTTCCATCTATGAAGGCCTTTCTTCCACCATTATATTGAGTCTCCACCTTCTATCTTTATGCACTTACTTTGAGAGCATAGTGGCCATTCTTAGTCTATGTGCATTGTCCCAAGACTAGTTGATTGATGCATAACTTGATATTGCTTGTTTTAAACTATTTGTATCTAGTCACTCTTATGAACTTTGAAGGTGTCCTATGCAATTATATTTGCTACTCTATGAGGGATAAGCTGAATGCTATTATGCTATGTTTTCTTTATGTGGAACAAACAAATGTCTTGCAAAGCATTGTTATTCATGAATCTTTTGTTTGTGCCTTTTCATGTTGCATCATAGTTTCTTTGTCTTATTGCTAGAACCTTGTCTTTCATGTTATGATTGAAGTACTATGATCCCAACTTTGAATGTTTTACAAGTACTTTGATCAAGTTTATGATGGTGCATGTCACCTCAAAAATTATTCTTTCTTTTTATCACTTACCTACTCGAGGACAAGCAGGAGTTAAGCTTGGGGATGTTGATACATTGCAAATGTATCTATAATTTTTTATGTTCCATGCTTGGTTTTATCTACTTTCTTGTGTTTTGTCCACACTTTGGAGTACTTTTCATACGATTTCTTGGACTAACCTATTAACAAGAGCCACAGTGCCAGATGCCCGTTTTCTGTTGTTTTTGGTTCCAGGAACGTCAGAAAATGAATATTCTCGGAATTGGACGGGACAAAAGCCAAAGTGCCTATTTTTCGGAAGACATCTGATGCCAGAATACGAGACGGAGAAGGGCTGGGGGCCGGCCACACACCTGGCCGCACGGCCAGGCCTGGCCCGCGCTAGGGGGTGGTCTGGCCGACCCCAGCACCCCCTCGGCCTCTCCTTCCACCTATATATTGCCCTCAGGACCAAAACCCTAAGTACCCGATCAAAAATCCACGAAAGAGTCTGTAGCCACTGTCATCTCCATCCCTAGATCAGGAGGGATTTGAAGCTATTCCCGGCACCCTGCCAGAGAGGGGAATTCACCCCGGAGGCCTTCTACATCATCATGCAAGCCTCCGGTGTGATGCGTGAGTAGTTCATCTCTAGACTACAGGTCCATGTAGTAGCTAGATGGCTGGTTCTCCTCCTTTGTGCTTTCATGTCTAGATCTTGTGAGCTCCGTTCATGATCAAGATCATCTATTTGTAATTCTGCATGTTGTGTTTGCAGGGATCCGATGGATATTGAGATGCTATTTCAGATTGATTATTGATTCTATCATGTCTTTGTTATTTATGATCTTGCATGCTTTCCGTTGTTAGTAGCTATCTTGGCCAAGTAGATGCTAGTAACTCCAATAGTTAATATTTATGCTCGATAGTGGGTTCATGCCTCTGGTAATCTGGGGAAGTGACAGAAATCTCTAAGGTACTAGATGTGCTGTTGCTACTAGGGAGAAAACAACAATCCTTTGTTCATAGAACAATCGTATTGTTTACATTACACGCAATTCGTAAAGCAATAATCTATTGCTTGCAACTTAATACTAGAGGGGGGTCGGATGATAACCTGAAGGTGGATTATTAGTCATAGATGCAGTTGGATGGCGGTCTATGTATAATGTTGTAATGCCCAATCAAGTTCCAAAGGAGTCAAGATGATTAGTATATGCATGTATTGCTTTCGCGATGTTTGTCAATTGCCCCGCTGTAATTTGTTCACCCAGCATGTTATCTATCTTAAGGAGAGCCACCTCTAGTGAACTATGGACCCCGGTCCTTTCTTTTACATACAATCTACAAACTGTTTACTGCTTTATGTTTACTTTCTGCAAACTATTACTTCCTCCCATTCGATACGTTTAATCCTTTGTTTTTAGCAAAACCGGTGAGATTGACAACCTCAAAGTTCTGTGGTTGTGCTGTGCAGGTCTCCACGTTGCTACTAGCACCGGTAGTGCTCCCTGCCAAGGCTCAGCTAGCAACACCTTTGGGGTGTTTCCTTGCTTCTACTGGTTCGATTAAACCTTGGTTTCATAACTGAGGGAAAACTTACTGCTGTGCTCATCATACCTTCCTCTTGGGGTTCCCCAACGAGCTCCACATCAACACCCAGCCATCAACGTCCGAACAAAAACTTAGTTTAAAAAACAAAGAAGTGAGTATTTATGAAAACCTATTTCCCCTCTTACCCTTGGATTCTTTCTCTAAAAAAATTTACATGTTCCTCAAAAATTCTTACATTACTCCATAAAATTTGACACAGTTGATCCCCTCACTAAGTTTCTCATCCTAAATTCTTATAGATGGAAGTTTAGTACTGCAAGTTCTACCAGTTGGGAAACGGAGGCCAACTGATCTTTGAGAGGGATCTTGATGCACTGTCTGAGTACTTGGAGCGCCCACATCCGAAATTCTTTGGAGCTCAACTCAATGGTCCCCCAGGAGGAGATTTACAATGGTTAATAGTTGCTGATCTTCGAGGCAAGTTAGAGGCACCACTTTCCGAGAAGATTCTATTCACCGTGAGAGAGAACAACTGGCTAGATGGATTAGCCAGGGCAATGCATGAAGCTCTCGCTCGTCTTTGTGCACAGAATGTCAACTTGATCCAGGGAACCCGCTTTGCTCACTATGCAAGGCGTGATTCTATGGGAATGCCCCTGGAGATGCCAAGTCACCCGGAGTTGAAGCGATAAGTGGAGAACCTCGACTTCCTGATGTACGACAGACAGAAGGAATTGGACAATGTTCGAGAGTTCGCCAACCACAACCTTGCCATTGCCGCCTAGAAGGCCCAGACTTTCTCACTGCTCGTCAAGGATCATCAGTCACTTCGTCGTCAACACGCAAAGAAGGATCGCACCATCAACCGTCTTCGCAAGAAGGTGGCCAACCTCGAGAAGACCATCAAGGTGCAAGAAGATCAGCTTGCAGCAAAATAAGAAGAGGAGGAAGGTGAAGACATCCAGGGGGATATTCACTCGTACCTCAGCAATGATGATGACTACCTAGAGGATAATGCCATGGACTTCTACACCGACGATGATGACTCTGACTTCATCGACTATGAGTAGATGCACTAGAGCACTATCGTAGGAGTGAGAAGTATCGGTCCCATTGTATTTTAGCTTACAGAATGGTTCTTAAACATCTGTTTTGCTTTTGTTGGGTGTGTGTGTTTGTATCGTGTGATTTGCTTGAATGAATGAAAAGAAGTTAGTTTACCAAACCTGAGTCAAATTCAAAGTTTTAAGCTTTGAAACCAAAACCATGAACCTTAGAACTTTCCCTCTTACCCCATTATCTATCTCAATCTTCAGATGAATCGTGGAAACCAAGGAGGGATCAGCTCATCGCAGGACCCAATGCTGCAGATTCTATAGACGCTCATTGCAGACCGTGAAGCTAGTAGGGAAGAGCGCCAAGAAAATCTAGCCACCCTGCAGCAGATTTCCCAGATGGCTCACAACAATCAGGGCCATGGAAATCAGGATCATCATGGATCCAAACTCAAAAACTTCCAGAATACCAATCCCCCAATCTTTAGCAAGTCTGAAGAACATGGAGAATAACTTAGAAGTCGTCGGAGTGGATGCCAACGAGAAAGTTCTATTTGCCACCCACTATCTGGCAGGAGATGCAAGAGCATGGTGGAACAACACCCGCACGATGAACCACGGTCAAGTGATGACGTGGGAAGCCTTCAAAGTCAAGTTCAGCCGCACCCATGTGCCATAGGGATTAGTCACCAGAATGAGAGATGAATTCAGAGTACTAAAGCAAGGCAGAATGACTGTAGTGGAGTACCGTGACAGATTCTTGTCCCTCGCCAGGTATGCACCTGATGAGATCAACACGGAGGCCAAGAAGAAGGAGAGATTCCTGAACGGACTACATGATGAGATGTAGATGGTGCTAGTCAACATCCGTTTCAACGATCTCGAAGAGCTAGTCGACTCTGCTGTTCAGATGGAAGGGAAGATCAATCAAGCGAATGACAATCGCAAACGTTAGATGATGCACCAAGCTGGATCCAACAGTCACCAGAAGTATCACCCCAACCCGTCTGCCGGATATGCCCCGAGGAACAATAGACCCCCAATGTCTCGTCCAAGCTACCCCAACCGTAGCGAAGGAAATGTGAAGTCCGGAGGAAACAACAACCACCACCCCGGCAACTCCAACAATTTCAACCGTGCACCGCCCAAGCCCAATAACAACAACAACAACACTACCCCGAGGACTGGAAGCAATGTTGTGCCTGTGGCAGCAAAAGGCAAGTCTCAGATTACTTGTTTTGAGTGTGGAGTTAAGGGTCACTACTCCAATCAGTGTCCCAAGAAGATTGCCGCTAATGCCAATGTGAATGTCCTAGCTCAACAGCAGCGCCGTGTTCAGCCCGGAAGAAGATTCGCCATAGGGAACCCTCACAACCGCAACAGCCATCTCTTCCACATGAACGCCAAAGAAGCCCAAGAAGTGCCAGATGTAGTGCTGGGTATGTTTTCTGTCAACTTTGTTTTAGCAAGAGTGTTGTTTGATTCTGGAGCATCGCACTCGTTTGTCACTGAAGAATTTGCATGCACTAGTAAGATTCACCCCACCAACCTGAAGCATGTCATGATAGTTCAAATACCTGGTTCAACCACAAAAGCTAGAAAAATTTGCAAAGCTGTACCTATCAGAATACATGGGATAGATTTTTATGCCAATCTAATAGTACTTGGATCCAAAGGTTTGGAAGTAGTACTAGGAATGGATTGGATGTCGAAGCATAAAGGATTGATAGACTGTGCCAAGAAAGCCATCACCATGACCAGTAGCTCTAGAGTATCAGTAGAGCATATATCTGAAACCTTGCCCCGTCAATTCAAGTGCAACAAGAGTCTAGCCCTACCCACCATTGACCAAGTCAAAGTAGACTGTGAATACCCCGACGTATTCCCAGATGAATTGCCCGGTATGCCCCCGGATAGGGATATTGAGTTCATTATTGAACTAATCCCTGGAACCGGACCCATAGCTCAGAGACCCTATAGCATGAACCCATCAGAGTTATTAGAGCTGAAGAAACAATTGGATGCCATGCTGGCGAAAGGTTTGATTCAACCAAGCGCATCGCCATGGAGATCGCCCGTGTTGTTCGTCGACAAGAAAGATGGAGGCAACCGTTTGTGCACAGATTACAGGAAACTGAATGACGTCACCATCAAGAAAAAGTACCCATTGCCAAAGATAGAGGATCTATTTGATTAGTTGACTGGTGCCAGAGTGTTCTCTAAGATCAATCTTAGGACTGGTTATCACCAACTTAAGATCCGTGCAACGGATATTCCAAAGACCACCTTATATGGATTATATGAGTATACGGTCATGTCTTTTGGATTAACCAATGCCCCCACTTATTTCATGAATCTCATGAATAAGATCTTTATGAATTTTCTAGATAAGTTTGTCGTTGTGTTTATCGATGATATCCTTATCTACTCCAAGTCAGAAGAAGACTATGAGCAACATCTGAGAATCATCCTTGAAACCCTTAGGGAGCATCAGTTGTATGCCAAGTTCAACAAATGTGAGTTTTGGCTGAAAGAAGTAGGATTCCTCGGACATATTGTGTCTGCCGGAGGAGTCGCTGTTGATCTCGCCAAGATCAAAGATGTCGAAGAATGGGAAGCCCCAACCACTCAAACCCAAGTCCATGCATTTCTCGGATTAGCGGGATATTACCGCAAGTTCGTAGAAGGATTTTTGAGCATCGCAAGACCAATGACCCAATTGTTGAAGAAGGACAAGAAGTTTGAATGAACCGACAAATGTGAAGCAAGTTTCCAAGAGCTCAAGAAGAGATTGATTTCAGCCCCAATATTGATTATGCCAGATATCAAGAAGCCGTTTGATGTGTATTGTGATGCATCCAAGATTGGTCTCAGATGTGTATTGATGCAAGAAGGCAAAGTCATCGCATATCTGTCCAAACAACTGAAGCAGCATGAGCAGAACTACCCCACCCATGATCTTGAACTAGTTGCTGTAGTTTTAGCCTTGAAGACATGGCATCATTACCTTATTGGTAATAACTGTGAGATTTATTCAGATCACAAGAGCTTGAAGTATATTTTCACTCAGAAGGAGCTAAATATGAGGCAAAGGAGATGGATAGAGTTAATCAAGGATTATGACCTTGACATTCACTATCACCCGGGCAAAGCCAATGTGGTAGCGGATGCTCTTAGCAGATTGCCGTGTAGGTTAAATACCATGATCAAGGAGAAGCAACCAAGTTTGCATGAGGAGTTGGAGCAGTTTAGAACTGAGCTAGTTAGCAAAGGATTCTTAGCTAGCATTGAACTTCAACCCACTTGAATCAGTCAAATCAAGGAAGCCCAGAAGGGAAATGCAAGTATCGACGGAATCAAGCGTCGTATTGGTAAAGGAAAGGTACCTGGATTCACCGAAGACGAAGAAGGAGTTCTGTGGTACAAAGGACGTATCTGTGTGCCAATAGATTCGGAGCTTAAGCAAGTTATCATGCAAGAATATCATGATACTCTTTATTCTATCCACCCCGAAGGAACGAAGATGTATCAAGATTTGAAGGAGCAATTTTGGTGGCACAAGATGAGGAGGGAAATCGGAAGCTACATTGCCAAGTGTGATATCTGTCAGAGAGTCAAAGCGGAACATCAGAGACCCGTAGGACTGTTGCAACCATTGCAGATTCCGGAATGGAAATGGGATTACGTCAGAATGGACTTTATCACCGGTTTGCCTACTTCTAGTAAGGGAAATGACTCAATCTGGGTCATTGTTGATAGACTGTCCAAGGTAGCCAATTTTATACCTGTCAAGACCCCCTACCAGAGTTCGAAGCTAGCAGAGTGTACATTGCTAGAATCGTCAGTTTGCATGGAACCCCCAAAACCATAGTATCAGATCGAGGAACCCAATTTACCTCGAGATTTTGGCAGAAAGTCCAAGAACGATTAGGAACCAAGTTGAATTTTAGCACAGCTTATCACCCGCAGACTGATGGATAGACTGAAAGAGTCAACCAAATCTTAGAAGATATGTTGAGAGCTTGTGTGTTAGAGTATGGATCAAATGGGAAGATTGTCTGCCTTTCGCAGAATTCTCATACCACAACAGTTATCAAGCTAGTTTGCAAATGGCCCCATTTGAGTTCCTATATGGAAGGAAGTGTCGTACCCCTTTGAATTGGTCGAAGGTAGGGGAGAGTCAGATTTTTAGACCCGACATCTTACGAGAAGCCGAAGAGAAGGTTCACAAAGTCCGTGAGCACCTCAAGACCGCTCAATCCAGACAAAAGAGTTATGCTGACAAGAGAAGGAGAGACCTGACTTTCAATGTTGGACATTTTGTGTATCTCAAGGTTTCGCCGTTGAAGGGAACGCAACGTTTTAGTCTGAAAGGAAAGTTAGCCCCCAGATATATCGGACCCTTCAAGATTTTGAATCATCGAGGAGAAGTATCGTATCAACTGGAACTACCAGAAGAGATGTCTGCCATCCACAATGTGTTCCATATATCGTTACTTCGCAAATGCTTAGAAGTGCCGGAGAAGACCGAAGTTTTCAAGAACATCGATCACCGAGCCGTTGATATCAACAAGGATCTAACATATCGTGAAGTGCCCATCCGTATCTTGGAGGAAGCTTACAGAACCACTAGGACCCAGAGTATAAAATTTCTCAAGATCTAATGGAGCAACCATACCGAAGAATAAGCCACTTGGGAGTGAGAGGATTACATTAGGACTGAGTTTCCAGATCTCTTTAGTTCCTAGTTTTCTTTCGTAAATCTCGGGATGAGATTTTTTTTAAGGGGGAAGGTTGGTTAACATCCCAAAACTTCAATCCAAGTTATCAAGATCCAAATCACCCAATTTAGGGTTAACAAAAACTTTTTCTCATTTAAATAATTAAGAATGCATATGTGTGTTGCATTAATATGGAATTGTGTTTTGAATTGCCATGTTTGTTTATTCTAATGGTTGTAAAATGATTCTAAGATGAATTCCACAGCATCTAGATCATTCCTAAGCAAAATCCAAAGAAAAAGAAATCAAATGGAATTAATAAATGCAAATGGTCATTTGTGGCATTTTAATCTACCAGGTCACTTTAGGTGTGCCTAGAAGTCAAATTAAAAAAAACAATTCTAACTCTTTGCACCCCTTGCTAGTACAAGTAATGATCTACCAAGGCCCACTTTGAATTCTTACAAAAACATTTAAACACTAAATTTAAAGGACATTTGAAAATGGAATCAAGTGTATGTACCTAGATCCCACTTTTTCAAAAACCATTCAAATGAGTTCAACTTGACAATCCCAAGCAACCATAGATGCTCAAGCATATGATCAACAACTCCACCAAAAATCATTTCAAAATTCAAATAAAAGTTTCATGCGGCCATTTTGTCGAACAGGTGGCAGGCAGAGAAATTGTGGCATAACTAATACTGTTGCCAATTGAATTCTTGTCCCCCATTCTACCATCTCTGCTCTTCCCTGTCTCCCCTCGTTCCAACCAAGTCATCAAGGAGCTACCCCTAAGCCTGGATCAGCAGTGGCTCGTCGCCCACATTTGGTCATCGCCGGCCAAGCATGGACAACACGCCAGAAACACCGCCGTGCCAAACCAGCTTGCCCTTTAGCTCCGCCGAACTCTACCACACTGCCCTGTCCACCCCATGGACGCAACCAGCCCCTGGACCACCGAGGAAAGCTCGCGCCCACCGCCTCTGCGCCGTGCCCAGCTCACGCCAGAGCGCCGTCCACGATAGGCCTACACGAGCCGCGCCTCGACCTCAACTCGTGTGTCGCTCCACCATAACCCCAACACCTCCCCAGACTCGCCCATTTCCCGTCGCGCGACCAACAGCCGCCGTGAACCGCGTCGAGCACCGCCTCTGCCACGTAGAGCGTCGCCCTTTCCCGACCGTTTGCCACCACCCCTAGCGTCGCCTTCAAGCCGTAGCTGACCACCAGGAGGCAAGCCACCGTCCGCCTACCCCGCCCATGCCTCTAGCGCGCTGTACCACCGTCACCGATGAGCTCATCGTCGCCCTCACGGTCTCCTCGTCGAGCTTATAAAAGGAGCCCTCCCAGCACCATTTCCTCACATCACTCAACTCCCCTCTCCCTCGGAACCACCCCACAGCATCGTCGGAGCCGCTTGAGCAGCCGTTCGCCGGAATTGCGCCGGAGTTCGCCATAGAAGAGAAGAAAGGGGCCCGTCGATTTCGTCCACCCTAGGAGCCACCGCGACCTCGCCTGAGTCTACCATCGTCTCCTCGTTCGATCGCCCCCATCGCCACACTAGCTGGAGCCCTAGTATGCCCTCACTGCACCCCCACCGAGCTGCTAGGGTTCCGTCTCGCCGGCGACCTGTTCGTCGTCGATGATAAGCCACAGCCGTCGATCTGTGTTCTAATCGTGCGGTCCACATCGCCCCATACCGCTTCACGTGAGATGTGTCGCTGACATGTGGACCCCCTGTCAGCTGTCCTCTGTACCGCGGAGTGTACATGGGCCGACAAAAATTAGTTTCCCGCGCTGGCCCTAGAATTCAAATAATGTTTTTTCTATTTAAACTTAATCTAGTTTCTGTCCACTACTTTGAAAATCATTTCAGAAAGATTTACTTAACCAAATTAAATGATTCCAATTGTGTTGGAAAGATAATTTAAATATCTATCCAAGCCCGTTGGATTTAAATCAATTAGAGTTATAGATAACCTATAGAAAAAATAACAAGACAGGTACTTTTCTACATTCAAACATTTTTCAAAAATCAACCATAATAGCTTTTGAGTTTATTCCACCTCTCAAAAATCACATTTGAATATACCTATCTGAATATGTAATAATATTTAGGTTTGCATGCAGTGACTTTGGACTAGTACCAAAATAATGCTATATAGGCATTCTAGTCACTTTAAATCATTTAAATATTAAACTTAAACTTATTAAAATGTGATCCAACATTTAAATCACATTCCCATGCATTAGAATATGTGGTGATGACATGTGTCCACATGATCCCATATTTTAATTGGAGAATATTAAATCTTAGTTATTTTCAATGAGTAGAAATTACTTTTCTCAAATACAATAAATGAAACTAATTCATTAAATCTTGTGATGAATGTGATTATACTAGATCATCAAATGTGTGCCTTAGTGTGCTAAATAGACTAGTTAAGTATTGTTTGGTGATTGGGTATTCCGTATATATTTATAGACGATAGTACCGACCAAGTCTACGAGGAGGAGGAGTTCTACTCCGAAGAAGACGAGGAGAATTTCAACCACTGCACCAACCAAGGCAAGCCATCATTAACAATGCAAGCTAACCCTTGCAAGTTTGATAACCTAAGCAAGATGCAATAGGCATGGTTTGGTTATACATTTTGACTTATACCTACCCCAAGTTTTACTTACAAGCTTTACTTTCTTTTACTTTACCAAAGTTCTTTACTTTATTGATAGGTAGCATAAAGAGTATAAAACTTGGCCTATTGATGTGCTCGTTGTTCGACGTAGAGCTTGTTGGGAACCCCAAGAGGAAGGTATGATGAGCACAGCAACAAGTTTTCCCTCAGTTATGAAACCAAGGTTTAATCGAACCATTAGGAGCAAGGAAACACCTCAAAGGTGTTACTAGCTGAGCTTTGGCAGGGCGCACTACCGGTGCTAGTAGCAACGTGGAGACCTGCACAACACAACCACATAACTTTGTCCCGAACTTGCGATGAGGTTGTCAATCTCACCGTGTTTTGCGGAAAACAAAGGATTAAACGTATCGAATGGAAAGAAGTAAAAGTTTGCAGAAAGTAAACACAAAGCAGTAAAAGATTATAGATTGTATGTAAAGAGAAAGGACCGGGATCCATAGTTCACTAGAGGTGGCTCTCCTTAGAAAGATAACATGATGGGTGAACAAATTACAGCGGGGCAATTGACAAACACCGAGAGAGCAATACATGCATATACTAATCATCTTGACTCCTTTGAGACTTGATTGGGCATTACAACATAATACATAGACCGCCATCCAACTACATCTATGACTAATAATCCACCTTCAGGTTATCATCTGAACCCCCTCCAGTATTAAGTTGCAAGCAACAGATTATTGCTTTACGAATCAGTGTAAAGTAAACAATACGATTGTTCTATGAACAAAGGATTGTTGTTTTCTCCCTAGTAGCAACAGCACATCTAGTACCTTAGAGATTTCTGTCACTTCCCCAGATTACCAGAGGCATGAACTCACCTTTAAGTTAGGCATAAGAAGCAAGAAAGAATCAAGTGTTCTCAAATGAAGAAGCATTAAGACCAAATTTTGTTTTCATAGGAGAGGCAAAAGAAATCTTCTCTCTCTTCTTAGGGAAGTGATCTATACCTTTCTTGAGTGGGAGTTGATATTTAATGGTGCCTTCTTTCATATCAATGATGGCACCAACAGTTCTAAGAAAAGGTCTTCCCAAAGTAATAGAACAAGAAGCATTGTATTCAACATCCAAAACATAGAAATCAACAGGGACATAGGCATCGTTAACCATAATAAGAACATCATTAAGACTCCCCATGAGTTTATTTTTAGAATTATCATCAAGTGGGACATTCAAATAACAATCTTCAAGAGGAGGCAAATCAAGCATATCATAAATCCTTCTAGGCATAATAGAAACACTACTATCAAGATCACATAAAGCTTTGAAATTAAAATCATTCACTTTCATATTAATGATGGGTTCCCAACCATCCTCTTGTTTTATAGGAATAGAAGCTTTATGTTTCATCTTTTCTTCCTTAATCCTTATGAGAGCATCGTTAATGTGTTTTGTAAAGGACATGTTCATAGCACTAGCATTAGGACTTTTAGCAAGCTTTTGTAGGAACTTAATAACTTTAGAGATATTGCAACCATCAAGATCAAAATCAACTTTATCATCCAAAGTAGTAGAACTATTACTAGCCTCAACACTAGTGGTGGTGATAGTAGAAACACTAATGTTTCTAGCAATTTTATCTTCTCTTTCCCACTTAGCATGTAATTCAGCTAATAGTCTAACATTTTCATCAATTCTTACTTGTATAGCATTGGTAGCTGCAAAGGGATTATCATTAGTTTCAGGTTTAGCAGCCATTTTATTCAAAGAAGATTGAGCTTCAGCCAAAGATGCTATATTTATTTCAGCATTAGAGAGTTTTTCCTCAATAGTTTTATTGAAAGCAGTTTGTTTACTAATAAACTCTTTAAGCATAACTTCAAGTTCAGAGGGAGCACTCTTATTATTGTTGTAAGAATTTCCATAAGCATTATCATTGTTGGGAGGATATGGCTTATAATTGTTATTACCAAAATTGTTCCTATAAGCATTGTTACCGTAAGCATTGTTGCCAAAATTATTATTTCTTATGAAGTTCACATGTTTGCTCTTCTTGAGCAACCAAAGAAGCCAAAGGAACATTATTTGGATCAATATGGGCTTTCCCATTAACAAGCATAGACATAATAATATCAATTGTATCACTCAAGGAGGAGGTTTCCTCAACAGAATTTACCTTCCTACCTTGTGGAGCTCTCTCAGTATGCCATTCAGAATAATTAACCATCATATTGTCCAGAAGTTTTGTTGCAGCACCCAAAGTGATGGTCATAAAGGTACCTCCAGCAGCACAATCCAATAGGTTCCTTGAAGAATAGTTCAATCCTGCATAAAAAGTTTGGATGATCATCCAAGCAGTCAGTCCATGAGTGGGACAATTTTTTACCAAAGATTTCATTCTTTCCCAAGCTTGAGCAACATGCTCATTATCAAGTTGTTTAAACTTCATTATTTCACTTCTCATAGATATAATCTTAGTAGGAGGATAGTATTTTCCAATAAAAGCATCTTTGCATTTAGTCCAAGAATCAATACTATTCCTAGTTAAGGAATTCAACCATTCTTTAACTTTTCCTCTCAAACAGAAAGGAAACAATTTCAGCTTAATAATATCACCATCTATATCCCTATGCTTTTGCATCTCACAAAGTTCAACAAAGTTATTTAGATGGGAAGCATCATCTTCATTACCAATACCAGAAAATTGTTCTCTCATAACAAGATTGAGCAAAGCAGGTTTTATCTCAAAGAAAGTATTTTCAGCCACATGTGGAGCAATAGGTGTGCTCATAAAATCATTGTTGTTGGTGCTAGTGAAGTCACACAACTTAGTGTTTTCAAGAGTAGTCATTTTTTTGGGTTTTCAAATAAGAAAGCAAACTAGTAAAACTATTTTTTTTGTGTTTTTTGAAGAATAAAACAAGCAAACAAGGCAAAAAGAAATCTAAGCAAAACAAAAACAACAAAGTAAAGAGATTGGTTATGAGGGACTCCCCTTGTCAAGATGTCCTTGACTCTGCAACAGCGGCGGAGAAATATTTGGCGCGTGGTTGACGTGGGAGCTTCTTCTTCTTCAGTCCCCGGCAACAGCGCCAGAAAAGATCTTGATGTGCTCGTTGTTCGACGTAGAGCTCGTTGGGAACCCCAAGAGGAAAGTATGATGAGCACAGCAACAAGTTTTCCCTCAGTTATGAAACCAAGGTTTAATCGAACCAGTAGGAGCAAGGAAACACCTCAAAGGTGTTACTAGCTGAGCTTTGGCGTACACTACCAAGTTAGTAGCAACGTGGAGACCTGCACAACACAACCATAGAACTTTGTCCCCAACTTGCGATGAGGTTGTCAATCTCACCGTGTTTTGCGGAAAACAAAGGATTAAACGTATCGAATGGAAAGAAGTAAAAGTTTGCAGAAGTGAACACAAAGCAGTAAAAGATTGTAGATTGCATGTAAAGAGAAAGGACCGGGATCCATAGTTCACTAGAGGTGGCTCTCCTTAGATAGATAATATGCTGGGTGAAAAAATTATAGCGGGGCAATTGACAAACACCGAGAGAGCAATACATGCATATACTAATCATCTTGACTCCTTTGAGACTTGATTGGGCATTACAACATAATACATAGACCGCCATCCAACTGCATCTATGACTAATAATCCACCTTCGGGTTATCATTCAAACCCCCTCCAGTATTAAGTTGCAAGCAACGGATTATTGCTTTACGAACTGCGTGTAAAGTAAACAATACGATTGTTCTATGAACAAAGGATTGTTGTTTTCTCCCTAGTAGCAACAACACATCTAGTACCTTAGAGATTTATGTCACTTCCCCAGATTACCAGAGGCATGAACCCACTATTGAGCATAAATACTAACTCTTGGAGTTGCTAGCATCTACTTGGCCAAGATAGCTACTAACAACGGAAAGCATGCAAGATCACAAATAACAAAGACATGATAGAATCAATAATCAATCTGAAATAGCATCGCAATATCCATCGGATCCCCGCAAACACAACATGTACAAATTACAAATAGATGATCTTGATCATGAATAGAGCTCACAAGATCTAAACATGAAAGCACAAAGGAGGAGAACCAGCCATCTAGCTACTGCATGGATCCGTAGTCCAAGGATGAACTACTCACGCATCACACCAGAGTCTTGCATGGTGATGAAGAAGGCCTCCAGGGTGAATTCCCCTCCGTGGTCTTGGAAGAGCTTCAGATCCCTCCCGATCTAGGGATGGAGATGACAATGACTCTGAACTCTTTCGTGGATTTTTGATCGGGTACTTAGGGTTTTCGTCTCGAGGGCAATATATAGGCGGAAGGAGAGGCCGAGGGGGTGCCGGGAGCGTCCACACCACCCCCTGGCGCGGGCCAGGCCTGACCGCGCGGCCAGGTGGTGTGGTGGCTCCCTGGCCCTTCTCCGTCTCGAATTCTGGCACTTGATCCCTTCCGGAAAAATAGGCACTTTGGCTTTTGTCCCGTCCAATTCCGAGAATATTCATTTTCTGACTTTCCTGGAACCAAAAACAGCAGAAAACAGGCAGCTAGCACTGTGGCTGTTGTTAATAGGTTAGTCCAAGAAATCATATGAAAAGTACTCCAAAGTTGGAACAAAACACAAGAAAGTGGATAAAACCAAGCATGGAACATCAAAAATTATAGATACATTTGCAATGTATCACCTATCTAGTTAGACTTAGATGTCATTCTATGGCATGAGATTGATATTAGCATCCCACATTAGTGAACACTCTTAACTTAGTGATTAGAGCTAAACCAAAAACTTGATCACTTTAAATGGGAATACTTGGTGAAAATGACTTATGAAAACCTTGGAATGATGAGTCATTCTATTGAGATGTTTTGACATGTGTTGAGAAACACAATAGTTGATGATGATGAAAATGTTGAGGCATGAGCCTTAACCCTTTGATAAAAACTGATGGTTGGGTTTGGATGTGATACCATTCCAATTTTACCGTACAACCACAATACCTGAATTGGGTAAGGCTTAGCCGGAAGTTTATATGCATTAGTATTAGTTCCCTTGCGGGAGAAGTTTGAGCTGAGGCTACCTCTCAATGTTGTCCACCTATGCAGTGCCGAGGATGGCAGATGGCCATGGCTGGGAGGCCAAGCTCATAGGAGAGGTGCTTATACTAGAGTGTGTAAAGGAAAGGATATGTTTGACTATCGCATACTAAGTATGATGATTCACGGTTATCCCTGACAGATGTATCGAATTTTGTGGTGAAAGTGTACCACCTCTACAGAGTGTCAAACTATTCGAATAGCTGCGTCCACGGTTATGGACAGTTGGAGTGGCCATACTGTTCCATTGTCAGATGTTTTCAAAATGACTTATGAAATGAATTGTGACATGACTTGACCACAATAGAGTTGTGACTATGACAACTAAGTTCCCACTTAGGTGATTTCAAACTTTATTTCATCTTTCTTTATTTCTGAAATCAGCTTAGGTTTCAAACTTAACTTTACAAATAAAATTAGAACCTAACACTCCTACTAGAAATACCTTACTTGTTAGTGATAGTTTGCGAATACTTAAAGAGTACTCATGTCTTTGTACCTGGCTATTCCCGTGGCCAGACTATGAGGAGGACTATCTAGAAGGAGGACAACAGGACGGCTACAACAACTAGGATCATCTCCCATCGGCAACATTACCTGTGACACTAAAGATGGAGCCCACCGCTACGCTATTTATTCCGTTGCTTGTTTGTATTAAGACTGGATCATGAGATCCTTTATTTGTGTAAGACCTTATTATGCTTTGTAATGGATGATGTACTGTGATATCCAATCTGTTATGTCTCGCAAAATGGTAATCCTTGGATTGTGATGTATGGCATAACAGGCATCTGGGATTAAAAATCTAGGTGTTGACATGTGTTGACATATCGGGGACACGTGTCTTTTTTTTGAAAAGGAGCATATATTATATCACAAGATGCCAATTACATCTAGCCTCTATAACAACGTATTGTCCTAGCTAGTGGGCTTACGGTTGCACATAGCCAAAAAAAGGGGACATGTCTCTGTAGTTGGTAGCTCCTACGCATCATGGAACAATTGCCCTTGGTATATAGATTTACGATATTTTTATTGGTGTACGCAAAACTTATTGTATATATAGCTAAATCATTGATGCGTGAAGCATTGTATATTTTCCAATTTCAGCAACCCTAATTAGTTGTCCAGAATGCAAAAATCAGGGGGAACAAAAACTTTTTCTTATTAAGTGATGCAGTGTTTTCTCACTTGCTTGTTAGTGTTTATGCATCTGACTGTGTGTTAGATAATATACTTCTTACCTCACCCTTAGTTGACAAAAGCTATTTACCAAAACTGTCTTGGCTCATTTTACATATTCTCAAATATCCTGACATTTCAAAAATGTGAGCCAAGATGCTTTTGCAAACAACCATTAATTTCCTAGTTTCTATTAACAAAATTATGGAGACCTATATAATATAATTTCCTTATATTTTCAAGAAAGGATCTTCAACTACTCTTACCTTTAGGTTTTCCCAAAACATTTTATAAACCTTTGATTTCTACTCTTAGTAGAAATACCAAGGGCTCTCACCTAATTCAAAACTCCAACATTTCAAAATAACCCTCCTTGTCTCAAGCTAGGCTTGAGGGTAACCCTAGTAGCAGATTGAATTGTTTGGAAGGTGAATTGCTTTGATCTGTTGTTTGATGAATTACCTTGATGTCCTGCTTAACTTGTTTGCTTAGAAAGTAGTATGGGCTAACCTAGGAGCTCACCCTCTAGTATCAAACCAATTCAAGTTTACAAACCTTAATCAAGTCTCCCAATCTTGATCTGACCTCTAGTCACTAAAGTGACCCTCTTTTTCCTTAACTAAATCAACTTAAAGTTAATCCCTTCTAGAAGCTTCCAAGTCAATGAATACCAATACCAAGCATGGATCCTTTTTACTCAATTTACACCTCAACCCCATCCACTTTATGAAAAATTTGGAACCTTGCATCTGCTCAAAATATTTCCCTCTTGTATTCTAGACAAAAACCCTACATCTACCGAAAATGACTAAGTCTAGAAAACTGTTATCAATATCACATATTTGAGACTCCCTTTTTCTCAACCCTTGTGCATTTTTGGAAATGCACTTGAAACATATTGTAAACCATCTTAAAGACTCCCAACGCCAACACTTTACATTGGCTAGACCATCCTTTAACCCACTTGTTCTTGATGGTTTTGCAAGCAAGAAATTAATCTTTTCTGCAAAACTTACCAACATGCCTACTTTGGCAGAAGCTCACCTCTCCATGTTAACTTATTTTGACCAACTCTGTCCATCCCTACTTAACTTTTTCCAATTGAAGCTATGTGCTTCTAAAACCCACATGGTTTTTTAAGCTAATTAATATTCTGCTACGACACCCTTATTTTTAGCCAACTTTGGCATTAATCCTAGGAAAGCCCAATCATGATCAACCTTAACCTTATGTACCATGGTGATCTAAATAACTTGGTCTATGTATCCATATATACAATGACCCAAGGGGAGCTTTGAGCTCCTTTATCCAACAAGCTTTTGATGGTATAATAATAATACTGCCCAAGATCCTTTAATCCCCTATTTTTCTTCCAAATCAAGTTACACTATAAAATCCAAGGTTTAAAATGATATATAAATCATATGGGCATCATCTACCTTGGATATAAAAATTTATCAAATTTTCTCAATAATTCTTTTGACCCAAAAAGTATTTAATTCCCTTCTTTTACAAAAACTCAAAAACTCTCTCTATACAAGCAAGTTTGTTTTTCTCCAAAACACTTGTCCAACTTTAAGAACAACTGAGGCCTATATATCCTACCCTAGCCTCTCACTTCAAAAATAAATATTTTTTAAGAGTTTTAATAATTCTTTTTTGCCTATTTCCCCAAATGGCAAAAACAAGAAAATAATGTTTTAAATACTTTTCTGCCTCCAAAAATCTTGGGAAACTCTCCAAAATGTGAATTCATTTTTGGTACCATCTGAAACTAAAAACCTTCTCTGTCCAATTCAAAAATCTCAAATGAATTAAATTAAACCACTTCAGCACTTTTTGAAAACTTAATAATAAATGGGGCTAATCATCTCTTAAAAGTCCAAATTAATTCTTGGAGATGTATATTAACCTCACCCATCTACCAGCATCATAACTTCAGCTTGCCAAGATCCATATTTTAGAATATGTTCATGATCACTAGATATGGCAAATTGGAATGTGACCAAAACTTGATCAACAACTTCCCTAAACCTCCTCACTAATGTCACCACAGCAACCTCAATCCCCTCGTTGGTGGTGTGCTACAGTACCCCACTATAAGAGCACCCATCTTCTTGTCCTTTACCCCTTGGAAGAGTAGATAGAGAGAGACAACCATCTCTTATAAATATCTTCCACATTCATTTACCATAGCAGCTCCACCACCCCATCCTGCTCCTCTATGTTGACCAGTACCTCTTGTCACCTCTCTCACCTCCCATTTCGACCAATACCTGGCCAACACCATCCTCCCATGCCCCTTCTTGGACCTTGCCCATCATAGACCGCAACCCTTAGGAATAAAAGACCAGAGGCCCTTGCAACTCGCCCTTCCCCCTCCATTCTACTCCCCTCCACTCCCTCTTCCTTCCCCTAGTTCCCCGAGAGCTCCCTTCAGCTCTACTGATCTGAATGAAGAGGAGAAACCCTCTCGGGTTTGAGCTTGCGAGCAAGTTTGCTGGTCCTCCTAACCTCTCCCACTCCCCTTACTCATTTGGATTCCCTCCCCTGCTTAGATCTATCTAATCCCCTCCTTTTCCTTAGCATGTAGAGGACCCAAATGTCACTCTGATGAGCCCTAGTGCATGCATCGTCACTACTCATGCACGAGCATCTTCTCGAGGAAGAAGACCCCATTATCGCCCCTCGTTGAGATCGGGGCGAAGCGCCTCACCACCCTAGCACCTCCCCAACATCCCCGACTCCTCTAGTAAGCCTCCTTGCCACCTCCTTAGATAGCTAGGGTTTCCGCCCAGTTCGGGCTGCCTAAGGTTGAAGACAACCAGCTGTTGTTTGATCTATCTTAAACATATGGCCAGGATCTTCAGATACCCCTTCAGCCTCTCTCCTACGCTAACAAATGGGCCCCATTCCAGCCTGTTCAAACTCCTCCCCCCGCGTGTAGCTCTCCCTTGGTGGGCTGAAACCCCTCCTCTACCCCACTTTGGCACAGATCTGGCCTAATGCCCTTTGAATTTAATTCCTTTTACCAGATCTGGTTACAAACCTTCTGGTTTAAATCATTTCAAAAATGCTAAACAACTTCAAATTCCCATATCTAAAATTTACTAGGTCCCTACATGGTTTCTTAAACATTTAGTTCAATCAAATACCCAGAATAATATTTGTATCTTTTCTAGTAAACATTATACCAGGAAGTTTATTTTTGTCTAATTAAATATTTTAGGGAGTTTGATGTATCCAAATGGGATAAATCCATATTTTACTACAAGATAATTTTTATTCCTTGCATGACACCTTGACCCCACCTCAAAAATCCCCATGGTTTAACTGTAGTAAAAATAACAAAAGGCATCCAGATCTGCCTTTGGTGATTTCTTTAGGCCAACATAAAATGGTTTTGAGCTCAATCCAACTTTCAGTACACCTACACTATCATATCTAACTAACCCTAGAAGACCATTATTTATTGAACAACGGTTGATTCTTTAACAAATTAAACTCTTTTGTGTAAAATGATTTGACTAGATAATTCATTGCAGTAGTTTTGTAATTCCAAAAATGATGAATCCAATTTATTCAAGAAGGTAATTGTAATACCTATCCATTGTACTTGGTCTCATACAGTTTGGACCTATAAAACAAATCTGGTTAAAAAGACAAGTTGTAAGCAGAACTGACTTTGGGATTTTCCCAAGGGAATTCTATTAATTATTTTGAGGTTACTCCAAATCTCAAAAATCACAAACTCATAGATATACATAACCCTATGAGGACCAATTTATTTGAGCTCTAGGTGTTTTCTAGTGATTTATTCCCTAAAACTAGGGTTTATTTCACTAGAAAATCAATATCTAATTAAAGAAAATTGATAAAATAATGAAACCACTTTTGCTGGCCTTGTAATTTCAATACCTATCACAGGATATCATTTTGTACATTGATATCATGCAGACCCAATACTTAGCTCAAACCCCCTTCCTTTAGTGGTATTTGGCAACTAACTCATAAACGAAGCCCCACAAATGCAAATAAAGTACTTCCAATTACTATACACTCAATCTATCAAAACCTACTGAATAGTTGAGACTTCTGGATTGTTTGCATTGTATTGTTGATTGTATGCCTTGTGTTGATTGCTGCTCTGTTTGCTTGCATGTATAATCTATGGCGATGATAGATGCGATTATATCAAAGACCCGAAGAAGATGATTATTTCTTTATTATGGTTTTCTAAGAAGAACTCCATGGAAAAATTGCCATATTACTGGTTATAGGCAATCCACCTTCTTGCTCATATGACTCGTCCTACCGTTTTACTTATGCATGTTTTACCTACTGTTTATGAAAACTGCATTGTTTTATTATATGATGATCTATAACAGGTAGTGGCTTGTCTCCTCAAAACCATTACACATTTATACTACTAAATATAACCCCCTTGATGACACCTACTTGTCCCTAGTATGATAGACGATGTATAACACCATACCCCTTTGGAGAACCTATTTTAGCCGAAGCAAAACTATAGGATGGGAAGACCCCAGAAAAGTTTTACAAAATGTTTTATGGTAAAACTTTGGTGAGGTCTGACCTACCAAGAGAAGTTTGAGAGAGGAAAAAGGTTTTTGTTTTACAAGGCATGCTGAAGGAAAGATGTAACACCCTCGAATCAGCCCTATGCAAGTTTTAGCCCTTTCCGCCAAACCCGCATAGAAACGATTCAAGGACGCCCACCAGGCACTTTCGTGCGGGTGGAAAACGAAGTAATACCATTACACAACAGTCCTCGATGGGACCCACAGAACAGATATATATACAACAATGACTCAACGAGTCAAGAATACAGATATACAATACAAAGATCCAAATCGCCTTGAAAACGATACAGCGTCCGAGTACGGACAAGATGCAAATGGGGCTAAGAGCCCTGAAGAACAACTAATGGCGTCCATAACCCTGCCCAGGCCAAGCCAGAAGGGTAACCCTGCTAACGACGTTGGAACCTGCTAAAACAAAAGGGGTGCCGACAAAGGGCAAAAGGAAAAAGAGGAGCGTCAGTACTGAGGCCAGTACACGTCGAGGCTAGAATTCGGCGGCTCTCGCCTACATAGGTATGGTGGGCTGAAGCGGCAGCACAGCGGCACTAGAAAACCTATAGAGACTCGATTCAATTGGCGGTTATTAGAGAGGGATAAGAAAGACCTATTCAGAACCACCTGATACTAACACCAATCATTCCCATCATGGTATTCCCCCTCGAGACCAAACGAGGAAGTCAAACCGAGGAACTCACACAGTTGGCAGTTTTATTCATTCCATTATAGTTGAAGCTCTTACTAATCAAATATAGATAGCATGAGTCATCCTGAAGCATAAGTAGTGGGCAGTTTTAATTAACCATTCCGTGGTGGTTGGAACATTTACTAGTCAGATTTAATTGTCCTGAGGAATCCCAAAACCCAGCAGTTGTTGGCACTTTTATCACATTCCATTGGAGTTGCAATACTTACTAGGCAGGTATAGTATGACACAGATCACCATAGATCCACCAGTTGTTGGCATTTTTAATATCCATTCCGTTGTATTTGAATCTGATTACTAGTCACATATTAAGTCAAATTTATAGCACTACTTTAGTTATGCTGGTCTATGATCGAGATACTGTGCTCCAAGTCGTCCATAACCGCGGACACGGCTTTCAAAAAGTTTTACCTGAGGGTGCACAAATAGCAACACACACTCGATCAACCTCGGAAAAACCAACTCAAAACCCAACAAGGCATTCACGACAAAGCGATCACAGGATTCATAAAATATTTCAGGGGGCCACCCCACTAAGCTACCCACAACGAAGTTGGCCGGCTCCGGAATGGACCCAGGGTTTGCGTCAATGGTATGCATTGGGAACCCGAAAGTGTGACTGGGCTTGTCGATACCGTGAAAACACTCCGCATCCAAAACAGTACAGGTGCTCCACGCACAATCTTAAATAAAGCAGTAAAGCATGGCATAAGTACAGAATAGTAATAAAGCCCCAAACTACTTGTGGACCCAAGAAATAGAAATGAATCAAGCTCTGGCTCAGGGGGGTCCATAAGGCCTCCCGGATGTGGATAGTGCGAAAAATCAAGGAACAGGTATCAAGTACTCGGGTCCTACGGGACACAAGTTAGCGTGGAAGAACCAAATAACATCTATTGCCCACCGATGCCTCTGCATTAGTTATATCTAGCAATTTAATAGTTGTATTTAAAGTCATGATCATCTCCACCAATAAACATCTGCCAGCATTCCACAATTGTCGTACTCGACAACACGAGATCGCACCTGAGCAAGCAACTACGACTCACAAGGCCAGCTATCTACCAAACAACAGGTATTAGGAGGCGTCCATGGCAATATAGAGGCTGCACGGAATATATCAGGTATGGAACTAAAGCATCGCAACACGGATAGCAATAGATCAATAGGAGGAAATAAAGACTATAAATGCAAAATAGGTAGAAGGGGGAGAGATGCTCGCCTGGGAAACACTGTCGACGGATCATATCCGGAGAACTTGTCAACACTCGCATCAACTCATCGGCCTAATCCGCGAAGAAGCAAACACTAGAAGAAACACCGGATGCACTATTTAATACTACGGCAGAAGAATCGACATGTTTGTGATATGATGCATGGCATGGCAAAGATGCGGTGCATTTAGGCAATATTAAGCGGAACCGGGGTCCCGACAATTAATTAATAGGTTCAAGTTGTTTAGATACCGCGCATTTTAAATGTTGAATTAACAGGGCGAAACATGGCATCGGTTCGCTACACAAATTTAAATGGAGTCCGGAATAAGACAAAGGTATCCCACATAAACACTCCATATTTAATTATGAGGTGAATCGACTAAAATACCCCCGAACCACAACATGTATGCGAGCATGAACCAATTAATATGCAACCATTATATATAGCATTTATAAAATAGGGATAGGTAGGGGTCACACATCTAGGGTCGAAGATCTTGGTTCGAAGAATGCAGGTTCGGTCTCGTAGAATCGGTCTTCAGATCGGCTTCGGGGTCTTCGGGTTCGACGGGATCGGTCTTGCGGTCCGTGAAGGAGTACTTGTGGTTCCGTGAAGAAGATCTTGGTGTGCCATGTCGATCACCGGTTGCCGGCATCGGTCAACGCGTTCGGAAGTATATCTTGGCGTGGCGATAGGGGTTTACACATGGCTGCGTGGTCTTCAGACAGCATCACCAATTCTTCTGATTACTGGACGAGGTTTCATTAGACGGTGTAGCCAAACTCACCACACTACCACCTCATCTAGGTACACGAGCAGTACCATTCATCAACATACATCGCAACACCACAGGAAAAACGGAGAAGCAACAAGGTGTGGGCACTGTACCAAGGATACGCACGGTGTGAGGCCGTCCCGGTCGTCTGGAAAAGGAAGGCGGGCTCGATCTGGAGAGCCGCGAGTGGTGGTGTGCTTGCCACGGCGGAGGTAACGGAGGACGACGGCCGACACAATGTGACGAGGGCTGCCGGGCTTGCAGACGACGAGGGGGATGACCGTGGCGGTGACGCGGGATGAAGAGGAAGCGGTGGCGGGGTCGAGCAAGCCTGCGGCCGACGTGGTTCAAGGCGACAAGGGTGTGGTGGTCGATGAGGGAGCGCACGATGGTGCGGCTCGTGGACCCGGACGAGGGAGATGGCCGAAGAGGAGCTCGAGCGAGCTCTACGCCGGGGAAGAGGCGGCGACGCTCGGGGAGGACCCCCTGGCGGCGGTGCCCTGCGCGGCAGGGTCGGTGGCTCGAGGACGGGCGTCGGAGAGGGGTACAGGAGGCGGCGGAAGAGGGCGAGACGGCGGGAGGAAGACGCGGTGGTGGCCGGGCTTCTGTGGCTGCCAGGAGCGACGGGGACGGCAAGGCCGCGCGCGGCGAGGAGGTAGCAGGACGAGCAGGGGGAGGCCGGGCGGCGGGTGGACGCGATGAGGAAGACGGGTCCTGCAGCGGCGTGCTCGGCGGCGGCTGCAGAGGCGCGCAAGGTCGCCCACCGGTCGAGAGCGGCGGCTGGGTACGGATGAGCTTGCCGGCGGCCAGGCGGGCTCGACCGTGGCGAGGAGCACATGGATCGCCGAGGTCAGGTGGCAGCGCGCTTGGGCGGAAGGGGATCAGGGTGGAGACGACGGGGGAGGAGAACGAGGGAGCTGGGCTGAGTGGTGGGGCCAAGATGGGTTCGTGTGGGGGTGAGCGAGAGTGCGTACGAGACACGTCGAACGCGCGGGGGTGGGTCTAGGATTGCGGGGGTGTCGGTGGGTGGTGGGGATGGGCGCGTCGACGACGGGGCATGGTGGGGCCGGGGCAGGAGAGGGGGCCAGGCTGGTTGACCGCGTGAGGCGTGTCGCGTGCATGCGTGGTTGGGCACGGCTGGGAGGTTGGCGTGTGGGGTGTGGATAAGGGGAGGGTGTGGTGTGCGTGTGTGTGAGTGTGTGAGGCTGGGTGGATTAGGAAGGGGCTAAGGTTTAGATATGGGGGTAGGTAGAGATTTATTTTAGGGTTTGGAGGTGGCCGGCCGGGCTTTCGGGCCTAGCGGGTTGCCTCCTAAAAATATCTAAAAAAATTATTTATTAACAACAAGGCTTTTAGAATCTATTTTTAGACGAAACGAAATATTCCGGAGACCCGGGTTTTAATTTGAAATAAAGACGGGGCGTTTAGAAAACAAAACCAGGCTTTTTCGAAAATAGTTTTTAACAAACCATGCAAGATGATGACGATGCTCAAATGCAATGTGGCATGATGACATGAGCATGCGGTCATGATGATGCAATGCACAAAAACACAGCGATTTTCTAGTAGTGGTTTTAGCGGGATGCCACAAAAGAGGAGGAAAATGTTTTCAAAAATGCACTCGGTTCTTTGTAGCTTTAGATATAACAACTTAACCCATGCAACCACATTACTCCTATATGGATGTTTCTCCAAAAATATTCATAAAGGTTTCTTCAAAATGTTTTACAAAAGTTTTCAACAAAGATATGTAGACGCTATATCTTCAAGAGAAATGATGACTGCAAGTGCACAGAGTAATTGTAGCTAGTTTCTAAGTAAAGATATCGAATCCAAAGAGAGTTATTGGTAAAGGTCTTTATGCCCTTAGTTACTCTCTACCAAAGTATACTTGTAAGCTGTCTTTGATCTCAAGTAAAGGGTGTTTGAAAGGTTTATGGTTGTTTGCAGAAAAGTAATTAAAATAAGTAAAAGAAAACAAGTAACAAGTTTATGTGAAAGCCTGGTTGAACTCAATAGGGCTAAAATGTTCTCGGGGATGTAGGATACACCACTAGCATAGTATTATTGTTATGTGTAACCAAGATAACATACTTCTTGTGTCATGATATGTGTGGAGCGAGCCCCATAATAAGATGTTCATGGCAAGGCTTGTAGGAAGCCACTTTGTTGAGCCAAGTGTGATGTCACCTCTAAATAACCACTGTGATGTCCGAGAGCAATCACCCATACAAACCACCGCAATTAAGGGTTTCCCCGTGGATATCGTAATTAGCTTAGGGAGTCCCTCTTTAATCCCATTTGACCATGTAGGTTACGAGCTGGTGCCAATCTATCATGGGGCATTCCGGGTATGCTTCCAAGACATGTCCAAAGGATTTCTCCCTCCCTTTAGTCCCGAAGGAAAATGATATGCGGTCGACTACACATACGAGCTAAAGAGAGATATCAAACACAAATCATAATTATATCATAGACAAGCAAGTCATACAGACAGAAGAATAGATCATATTTATTATGAGTTCATAATGGTGCTAGGGTTTCTCCCTCTCAAAGAACAAAGGAACTACTCACTCATGGAAGCAATCAACAACATCATCATAATCAAATGAATGGATTAAAGTACAGGGTAGATGTAATGCAAACCACAATTGGATCTGGAATTACAAAGAGATCTAATAGAAGAAAGATGGAGTAATGGTGGTGATGAAGATGCAGCGGTTGATGATGAAGGGGATGATGCGTTGTCCTCCAATGATTCGTGGATCAGCTAGGATTTTACCCCAGCCAAGTTCCTCCTCCAGATCCCTCTTGGATGTGGTGTTTCATGGTTTCTGGTGGCTGTGAATGTCGGATCTCCCTCTCGTCTTTACCAGGGAGAAGTATTTGACGAGGCGATCGCAATGGCACCTGTTATGGGTGGATGGTACGGGTAGGCTCCACCTGTACCAGTGGTCGTTAACCATACTGATGCCTCCTCTTCGATTGGTATTCTTCCAGGTGCGAAGGCAAATTCATAAAATGACTTTTATCACTTAGAAATATCATATAATCACACAATATGACAGCTCTTATTGAAATGTTCATATATGAATCCATGATTTGGGATCATATTGAAATAAGAGCAAAATAGTGCACGTAGACGCGGTGAAATACAAAAATCTGTACTCGATTTATGCAAAAACAAATGGTAAATATGCTTCAATTTTGGACGCATCAACTCCCCCAAGCTAGGCTCTTGCTCGTCCCTGGGCAAGGTGGTGGCTTATGGACAAGATCATCATGTTCATGAGACACGAGTCATTACAATAAATGAGGTAGGAATTGAATCTAGAATATAATATCGGATGTAGAGATACGTCGGGGGTATTACCGTACCCTTATAATTAATAACTTAGAGGATTCCACACATTTTTCAGTATTAATGAAATTATAAGAAGCTACTAGTGATTCAACATATCATATAATCACGGAGTTTAAAGATATAGAGCACTAACTTTAATAGTGAAGATTCATGATCATTTTCGCTTTTCTTCCCTCTCTTTTTCTTTTTCTGTGTTTGATTATTTTGATAGCTGCTTTCTTCTTTTCTTTTGATACTTGTATGCCAAATTTTTTTGCTTACACCTTTTTCTCCTCTCCTTTTAGTATAGCTATTTGATCATGCTCACTACTTCCATGGATTTCAAAAACTCTTAATTATAATATGCTACCAGAGTTCTTCTTCTCATAACTTAATCAATACTTTTGTTGGTGTGGAAGTCCCTAAAATTATGATAGCTGTACAAGTATCATAACACTCAACCTAGTTCAATCATCTAATATAATAATCATGAATCAAACATAACTTCAATTATCATAAAGGCTCATAACTTAACGGATATAATTCTTCTCTTGAACAAAGGGGAACTCGAAGTTGATGCAACTAATGAAAATTCGGAAATTTACACCTAACCATGCGTGCAGAAAAGTAAATATGCAAAAACTATAAGATAGATTATAAGGTTCTCAAAAATCCCCCCAAACTTGGAATCAAGCCAGGTGGGTCAAATAATCCCTTCCAATTATTTGATATCATGGTGTGCTTCTCTAATTTGCAGGTGGAGAAACTTCGGAATCACGAAACGCGCTACTTCTAATGTCAGGATTGCTAAAAGGAAAATTTGGGAAAAGGAACCCATTGTATGGGAAATACTTCAAGAAGTTATGCGGGGACATCCTGTACTGTTAAATAGAGACTTGCATGGATCATCTTGTTTGATGTCTCCAAGATCAAGATACGGATCTGGCGTTGCTCATTGACTTTCTCCAACTGTTCAACAAGAGCCTTGTACATCTCTATTGTTTGCTTCTGAGCGTTAATGGATCTGAGGCTGATGTTGAGATTCGCCTCTAGTCTTTCATTATCTTCAGGTCCATATGGTCCAAGTAGCGATGCAATAGTTCAATATGTTTAGAAGATCTTGGAGATTTTACCTCAATCTTCTTAATGTGACGATCGAGCCGGTCCAAGGAGGATTGAATCTCCTCCCCGTGTCTATTCACCTTCTTCAAGAAAATCTCCCCATCTCCTTCTAAATCAAGTTGAACTTCATCAAAGTTGCCTTCTTTTCCAATGCCCAGGCTGAACACCTTGTGCCCATCCTTTAGTGTTTCCATCTTCTTGAATCCATCCTCATCTTATAATTTCTTATCTTCTAGTACAACAACTTTGTCTTCCTTCATAATCCTTGAAGATGATCCATAGTGATCTTCCTTCTCTTGAAGGGTACTCCATATAGAGGACATGGTTCCGACGAGTTTACGAGGAAGAAGTAGATTGTGGAGAATATCTGTATTATAAATACAAGGATAGAGCTCTTTTGGGGGACTTGTAAAGGGTTAGGTGCAGGGTAAAATTCGTACTAAGAGGAAAATGGTCGCCCAAGAAAAGAATCCTAACAAATATAGAAATAAATAAGTGCAAAAGAAGGAAATTTTGGTCGTAACGACCAGACGGTACGGGCGGATGCCCGTATGGCGCGCTCGTACCGCGTTATTTCCAAAAACGACACGGGTTGAAGTCGGTAATTAGTCAACCGACTAAGCAGTATGGGCGGGTCCCGCCGGTACTGCCCGTCTGTACCGATTTCATGTCGGCAATTTTTGTTTTGGACACAATAGTAAACGAAAATCGGAGGGCGGTCACAGAATAGATAACGACCGACCGTAAGGGGGATGCACTCGTATGGTGTGGTCGTACCGATTATGTGAAAATGAAACCAGAGGTACCTGCCGTCTTAACAACCAGCGGTACATGCGGATCTAGGTAATTAAAATAAGTAAAAGAAAACAAGTAACAAGTTTATGTGAAAGTGTGGTTGAACTCAATAGGGCTAAAACATTCTCGAGGATTTAGGATACACCACTAGCATAGTATTATTGTTATGTGCGACCAAGATAACATGCTTCTTATGTCATGATATGCGTGGAGAGATCCCCATAATAAGATGTTCACGACAAGGCTCGTAGGAATCCACTTTGTTGAGCAAAGTGTGAGGTCACCTCTAAATAACCATTGCGATGTTTGAGAGCAATCACCCATAGAAACCACCGCAATTAAGGGTTTCCCCGTGGATATCGTATTTAGCTTAGGGAGTCCGTCTTTAATCCCCCTTTGACCGTGGTTACGAGCCGGCGCCAATCTTTCACGGGGCATTCCGGGTACGCTTCCAAGACACATGCAAATGATTTCTCCCTCCCTTTAATCCTGAAGGCAAATGATATGTGGCCGACTATGCATACCATCTAAAGAGAGAGATCAAACACAAATCATAAATATATCATAGACAAGCAAGTCATATAGACACAAGAATAGATCATCTTTATTACAAGTTCATAATGGTGACAGGGTTTCTCCATCCCCCCAAGAACAAAGGAACTACTCACTCATGGAAGCAATCAACAACATCATCATAATCAAATGAATGGATTAAAGTATGGGGTAGATCTAATGCAAACCACAATTGGATCTAGAATTACAAAGAGATCTAATAGATGAAAGATGGAGTAATGGTGGTGATGAAGATGAAGCGGTTGATGATGAAGGGGATGATGTGTTGTCCTCCAATGATCCATGGATCAACTAGGATTTTACCCCAGCCAAGTTCCTCCTTTAGATCCCTCTCGGATGTGGTGTTTCGTAGTTTCTAGTGGGTGTGAAGGTCAGATCTCCCTCTCGTCTTTGCCAAAGAGAAGTATTTGACGACGCGGTCGCGATGGCGCATGTTACGGGCGGATGGTATGGGCAGGCTCCGCCCATACCAGTGGTCGTTAACCATACTAATGCCTCCTCTTCAATTGGTATTCTTCCACGTGCGAAGGCAAATTCATAAAATGACTTTTATCACTTAGAAATATCATATAATTACACAATATGGCAGCTCTAATTGATATGTTCATACATGACTCCATGATTTGGGATCCTGTTGAAATAAGAGCAAAATAGTGCGCATAGACGCGGTGAAATACAAAAATATCTACTCTATTTATGCAAAAACAAAAGGTAAATATGCTTCAATTTTGGACGCATAAAGAAACTATTTTAGAAAAGAACCTCTCTTGGAGCCCTCCTACTACCATAACCATATTGCATATCCTATTTTTATAGTGTTATTATCTTAAGGTGGTTTGCGAGTATATTCAAAGTACTCACTGGTGTTGTGCCTGGCTATTAACTTAGTCAGATTCGAGAAGTAAGATTAGGAACAAGGTGACGTTAATGACTATGCGATCTAGGACGTTTCTCCCAGTCAACTGCCTATAGGTTAAGGCATGGCTCGGGACCTATGTTTCAATAAAGTTCCGCTGATGATGAATGATGTAGCCATAATGGCAAGTGAGGTATGACTTGTATCCGTTTGAGTAATGGATGTTTACTTTGATACATGCTGGTTATGTGCCACGACAGACTGATCATGGGATCATAGTGTATGCATAACAGGGATTCTCGGAGGATTAATCCCGGGACCATACATAGACTTGGTATCAGAGCCATCCTAACTGTAGGATAACCTTAGTTAGCATGGTCGTTAGACAGGAAAACTATTTTGGAAACATCAGCTTTCGAAAACTACTTTCTCAAAAGCTTTTCGAAAAGTTCTACTTCTTAGCTCCCTCTAATTTAAATTATTTCAAAAATGGTTCCTTCTACCCGTAGTCCAAAATTTCAAACCTGCGGATTTAAAAGAGTCAGGACTTAGAACCAGGTGAAGACCTTGAGAATGAGATGTAGAGAAGCAAGTACCAGCAAACACAAGGAGACTACAAGATCACCCTACCAACGGAATCCTCGTGACTAGAAGAATCGAGTGCGGCACTACCTAGGAGCATCCAAAGATACGACAAAAGCTTCTTATGCAAGTTAGTGACCCAGACCCTAAGAACGATGATATATAGGATCAATAGACCTAGAATAGGATTCCCCAATATCGCGAGTAGATAACTCCTTGGTCCCTATAGTAGGCTGTGTTTCGTTGACTAAGTGCATAATGTGTTGCTTGATGTGTGTTGTTCTCGTTTCTAGGTTAGAAAGAACATTGCAACCCCATCGCTCGTTTTCCCTTTGTATGTATGTTCTGGCTTGTTTGACCCTAGTCAAATGTGTTTTGGGAATCGATACCCCACCTTGTAAACCAGGCATCCCCATGTTAGTTGTTCCTAACCATACCCATACAAACCTCGAGAGTTATGAGAGGAAGAGTATATCAAGAACCAGGACTTTGACATCATCAACTTAGAACCACTTGAAGACTTCTCCTCAGTAGGATTGCATACCTCTTAAAACTCACTTCTCAAGACTCATCATCGACACTGCGCCAACATACATCAGCCAACGAAAACAAGAGTCACGTTGAAGTCGTAAGTCTACCGCCGAAGGACCCCAACCATCCGCAAGAAATCACCAGACTTTCTAACCAAGACAAGAAGTGAAGACCTAACTCCACTAACCTTCGGCATATTATAGCTTACGATAGTCCCAAATTACTAATTATTTTATTCGACCCCCTTTTGTCTAAACCAATGGGAAGTTCCTCATCAGAAGACTAAAATACCAAAAATCCTGAGGACATGATGCATGAAGACAACGAGTCGACTCTACCATCAATACGAAGCAACACAAAGAGTTCAAGTAAAGACAACTCCTCTGAAGCTGGATGCCTCTAACCTGACTGAAGACTAGCAAGAAGAGCCGTAATCGCTAAGTTTCCCTGAGGTAACCCCTTAAAACTTCGTTAGGAAACCACCCACGACAAGGTTCATGAAATAGGACGTCACTCAAAGAACTCAACTGAATACCCAGGGAAAATACAATCTTTCTCTAGCATTCCACCAGCACTCCAAGACAGAATATCTACTCCCTTCTCGAAGAACCTTAGTGATGCTCTAAGGTGGAAAGACTATCTTTCCACTCAATTCTAGGAAACCCCTACCAGAAGATACTTTAGGAAGATTTCCAATCCAACATCCTACTCAAAGCAAGAATGCAAGAGTCCCCAATTGGCAAAATAACAAAAGATAAACCCCAACAACAATGTTAGAAGTCTACTCAATCTCTCTTGTACCGACGAAGCTCAGAATCAAGATGACAAGAACATTTGAAGGCGACAAGACTACCCTCCAACGTGTTTGAAGTAGCCTAAAGAGTCAACCCTTAAGAAGCCGTTCCCCTTCTACTTCAGCTAAAACGCCACCTAAAGGACCACCGATTCGTTAAACCCATCAACTCTAACCAATCCGGAAGGTTCGCAAATACCATTGCTCCAATAGGCTAAGTATGAATAAAGTAGTATAGGAGCCTCGTACGACAGAGTTTGCAGACATCGTCTGAATTTTTCAACTCCCGATGGAAGATTTCAATATTCACCTAACAACCTCCGATGAAGTCAAGAAGGAACGACCGCGTCATCCTCGAGCTACCCTAGTTTAACCTAAGGGGGAAAGTTGCGTCTTACCCACAAATAGAATAACCATCTGCCAGAAAAAATCTCAAGAGTTTTGACCCTAAGTCGTCAAATAGGATATGATAAGCCCCTAAGGAAAGCGCCGACGATCCTTAGAAAAGACATTAAGATGTAGCTTATATCCTCAGAAGGGTATCTCGAGAAGATTCCAACTAGATGCGAGTTGTCACACGCAAGCCTTAATATATCGAGTCCAAAGGAAAAGGTAGATCATCCATCAAAACCAGCTCTGGAGCTTACTTAACTTTCTGTGCATCCAAGAAGAATGAAGTCCCACTTCACCAACGTAGTAACCAAATTCAAAGACAAAGTCCCTAAGATAGTACGCTTGCGACACATAGTACTACCCCGAATCAAAACCCCCTAACCTTACTCTCCCGAATCTTGGGACGAGATTCTTTTAAGGGGGAAAGGTCTGTAACATCCCAATTTCAGCAACCTGAATTAGTTGTCCAGAATGCAAAAATCAGGGGGAATAAAACCTTTTTCTTATTAAGTGATGTAGTGTTTGCTCACTTTCTTGTTAGTGTTTATGCATCTGACTATGTATTAGCTGATATACTCCTTACCTCACCCTCAATTGACAAAAGCTATTTAACAAAACTATCTTGGCTCATTTTGCATATTCTCAAATGTTCTGGCATTTCAAAAACCCAAGCCACGATTCTTTTGCAACAACCATTAATTTCCTAGTTTCTATTAACAAAATTATGGAGACCTGTATGATATAATTTCCTTATGTTTTCAAGACAGGATCTTCAACTACGTACTCTTACCTCTAGGTTTTCCCAAAACCTTTTATAAACCTTTGATTTCTAATCTTGGTAGAAATACCAAGGACTCTCACCTAATTAAAAACACCAACCTTTAAAAATAACCCTCCTTACCTCAAGCTAGGCTTGATGATAACCCTAGTAGTAGATTGAATTGCTTGGAAGGTGAATTGTCTTGATCTATTATTTGATGAATTGCCTTGATCTGCTGCTTGACTTGTTTGCTTAAGAAGTAGTATGGTCTACCCTAGGATCTCACCGTCTAGTACCAATTCAAGTTTACAAACCTTAATCAAGTCTCCCAATCTTGATCTGACCTCTAATCACTAAAGTGACCCTCTTTTTCCTTAACTAAATCAACTTAAAGTTAATCCCTTCTAGAAACTTCCAAGTCAATGAATACCAATACCAAGCATGGATCCTTTTTACTCAATATACACCTCAACCCCATCCACTTGATGACAAGTTTGGAACCTTGCATCCTCTCAAAATATTTCCCTCTTGTATTCTAGACAAAAACCCTACATCTACCGAAAATGACTAAGTCTGGAAAACTGTTATCAATATCACATCTTTGAGACTCCCTTTATCTCAACCCTTGTGCATTTTTGGAAATGCACTTGAAACTCTTGTAAACCATCTTAAAGACTCACAAGGCCCACAGTTTACATTGGCTAGACCATCCTTTAATCCAATTGTTCTTGATGGTTTTGCAGGCAAGAAATTAATCTTTTCTGCAAAACTTACCAACATGCCTACTTTGGCAGAAGCTCACCTCTCCATGTTAACTTCTTTAGACCAACTCTTTGCATGAGTGTGCTCTACACATGAAGGTATATCCATGCCTACTTCACTAGTTCCAATTGAAGCTATGTGCTTCTAAAACCCATATGGTTTTTGAAGCTAATTAATATGTTACTATGACATCCTTATTTTTAGCCAACTTTGGCATCAATCCTAGGAAAGTTCAATCGTGATAAACCTCAACCTTCTATACCATGGTGATCTACATAACTTGGTCTATCTATCCATATATCCATAACTTGGCCTTTATCCCTTGTTTTTCTTCCAAATCAAGTTGCACTATCAAAATACAAGGTTGAAAATGATAGGTAAATCATGTGGGTATCATCTACCTTGCATATAAAAATTTATGAAATGTTATCCCTTATTCTTTTGACCCAAAAAGTATTTAATTCCCTTCTTTTACAAAAATCAAAAACTCTCTCTATACAAGCAAGTTTGTTTTTCTCCAAAACACTTGTCCAACTTTAAGAACAATTGAGACATATATATGTTATCCTACCCTACCCCTTCAAACATATTTTTTTGAAGAGTTCGAATAATTCTTTTTGCCTATTTTCTTAAATGGCAAAAACAAGAAAATAAATGTTTTAAATACTTTTCTACCTCCATAAATCTTGGGAAAATTCTCCATACTATGAATTCATTTTTGGTACCATCTTAAACTCAAACCCTTCTCTGTCTAACTCAAAAATGTCAAATGAATTAAATTAAACCACTTCAGCACTTTTTGAAAACTTAATAATAAATGGGGCTAATCACCTCTAAAAATTCCAAATTAATTCTTAGAGATGTATATTAACCTCACCCATCTACCAGCATCATTACTTCAACTTGCCAAGATCAATATTTCAGAATATCTTCATGGTCACTAGATATGGAAAATTGAAATGTGACAAAAACATGATCAAAACCTTTCCTAAACCTCCTCACTAATGTGACCACAACAACCTCACTCCCCTCTCTAGTCGTGTGCTACAGTACCCCACTATAGCAACACCCATATCCTTGTCCTTTACCCCTTGGAATAGTAGAGAGAGAAAGAACCACCTCTTGCAAATATCTTCCCCATTCGTTTACCACAACAGCTCCACCACCCACCCTGCTCCTCTGTGTCGACCATGACCTCTTGTCACCTCTCTCACCACCCATTTCGACCAATCCTAGCCAGCACTACCTTCCCATGCCCCCTCTTGGACCTTGTCCATCATAGACTGTCACCCCACGGAATAAAAGGCTAGAGGCCCTTGTAGCTTGCCCTTTCCCCTCCATTCTACTCCCCTCCACTCCCTCTTCCTACCCCTAGTTCCTGGAGAGATCCCTTTAACTCTACTGATCTAGAGGAAGAGGAGAAACCCTCTCGTGTTTGATCTTGCGAGTAAGTTTGCCGGTTCTCCCGACCTCCCCCACTCCCCTTACTCATATGCATGCCCTCCCCTGCTGAGATCTATCTAATGCTCTCCTTTTCCTTGGCATGTAGAGGACCCAGAGGTCACTCCGGCGAGCCCCAACGCATGCATCGTTGGTACTCATGCATGAGCATCTTCCCGAGGAAGAAGACCCCTAGCGCCTCCCCAACATCCCTCGACTCCTATGGTGAGCATCCCTACCACCGCCTTGGCTAGCTAGGGGTTCCGCCCTGTTCGGGCTGCCTAAGGTTGAAGATAACCAGCTGCCGTCTGATCTATCTTAAACCTATGGCCAGGATCTTCAGATACCTCTTCAGCCTCTCTCCTCTGCTGACAAACGGGCCGCAATACGGCCCATTCGAACTCTCCCCTCCCGCACGCAGCTCGCCCATGGTGGGCTGAAACCCCTCCTACGACCCACTTTGGCATAGATCTAGCCTAGTGCCCTTTGAATTTAATTACTTTTCCTAGATCTGGTTACAAACCGTCTGGTTCAAATCATTTCAAAAATGCTAAACAACTTCAAATGCCCAGATCTAAAATTTACTAGGTCCCTACATGTTTTCTTAAACATGTACTTCAATCAAATACGCAAAATAATATTTGTATCTTTTCTGGTAAATATTATACCAGGAAGTTTATTTTTGTCCAATTAAAACTTTCAGGGGGTTTGATGTATCCAAATGGGACAAATCCATCTTGTACTGCAAGATATTTGTTATGCCTTGCATGACACCTTAACCCAGCCTCAAAAATCCCCACGGTTTAGATGTAGTAAAAATAACAAAAGGCATCCACATCTTACTTTGGTGATTCCTTTGCTAGCTTGTTCCATTCTTGAGTGGTGATCAGGATGTTGTCCTTAACAATAAATCTGGCATTCATTTATAAATGCAGTTATGTTCGCTTTGGGAGCCATCGGTTTGCCATCTTCAGCGACTTCGTCAATTGTGAATACCGCACTATCGGCAAACCTTTTGGTCGGGCCTCGTTGCCTTCTACTAGCAGACTGGCTCGATCGGGAGGGCTAAAAGAAGAGAAAGATTCATTAACATATATATATATATATACAAATTAATTAATGCATTTAGTGATCACTAGATGATTAATATACCTTGTCGGACTTTGTTAAGAGTCCAACATTTCTTTGCCATCATTTCTTGTTTGCCCTTTGTCTTTTATTGGTTCTAGCTCCATTCCATCACCAGACTCGCTCATAAATTGTGACTCATCATCTGCTCCGCCATCGTTTATATAGTTGAACAATATCTCTTCACCGTGTCTACAATCCATTGCTTAACTAATCTAGAATAAAGATAAAACACCGGAAAAGAAAGGAAACAATCAACTCATGGCATCAACCAAGAATGATGATATGACAAGTTAAATGGTACTGAAATGAAACCCTAATGAATGCTTGTCCTTGATATGGTGTAAACGTATCTATAATTTTTGATGTTCCATTCTTGTTTTATATCTACTTTCTTATGTTTTGTCCACACTTTGGAGTATTTGTACACATTTTCTGGAACTAACCTATTAACAAGATGCCGATGCAGGTTGCTGTTTTACGCTGTTTTGGGTTTCAGAAAAGCTAGTAAGGAAATATTCTCAGAATTGGACCGGACAAAAGCCAAAGTCAATATTTTACCTGAAGCAACACGGAGTCTGGAGGGCAGCCGAAGGGGGGCCACGAGGCGGCCACACCCTAGGGTGGTGCGGCCAGCCCTAGGCGCGCTGCCACCTGGTGTGGGCCCCTCGAGCCTCCACCGACCTTGCCCCTTCGCCTATAAAATCCTCCCGAGACGAAAACCCTAAGTACCCGATCAAAATTCCACGAAAGAGTCTGTAGCCGCCACCATCTCCATCCCTAGATCGGGAGGGATCTGAAGATCTTCTCGGCATCCTGCCAGAGGGGAGAGGTCACCCTAGAGGCCTTCTTCATCACCATGACTACCTCCGGTGTGATGCGTGACTAGTTCATCCCTGGACTACAGGTCCATATAGTAGCTAGATGGTTGGTTATCCTCCTTTGTGCTACCATGTTTAGATCTTGTGAACTCCTTTCATGATCAAGATCATCTATTTGTAATCATACGTGTTGTGTTTGCGGGGATCCGATGGATATTGAGATGCTATTTCAGATTGATTGATTCTATCATGTCTTTGTTATTTGTGATCTTGCATGCTCTCCGTTGTTAGTAGATATCTTGGCCGAGTAGATGCTAGCAACTCCAAGAGGGAGTATTTATGCTCGATAGTGGGTTCATGCCTCTAGTAATCTGGGGAAGTGATAGAAATCTCTAAGGTACTAGATGTGTTGTTGCTACTAGGGAGAAAACAACAATCCTTTGTTCATAGAACAATCGTATTGTTTACTTTACACGCAATGCTTAATGAAATTATCTGTTGCTTGCAACCTAATACTGGAGGGGGTTTGGATGATAACCTAAAGGTGGATTATTAGTCATAGATGCAGTTGGATTACGGTCTATGTATAATGTTGTAATGCCCAATCAAATCTCATAGGAGTCAAGATGATTAGTATATGCATGTATGCTTTCTCGATGTTTGTCAATTGCCCTGCTGTAATTTGTTCACCCAACATGTCATCTATCTTAAGGAGAATCACCACTAGTGAACTATGGACTGGTCCTTTCTTTTACCATCAATCTACAACTGTTTACCGTTTTCTGTTTACTTTCTGCAAGCTATTACTTTCTTCCGCACAATACGTTTAATCCTTTGTTTTCAGCAAAACCGGTGAGATAGACAACCTCACTGTAAGTTGGGGGCAAAGTTATGTGGTTTATGTGCAGGATTCCAAGTTGGAAACAACACCTTGGAGGTGTTTCCTTGCTCCTACTGGTTCGATACCCTTGGTTTCATAACTGAGGGAAACTTGCTGCTGTGCTCATCATACCTTCCTCTTGGGGTCCCCAACGAGCTCGATATCAACCACGAGCCAGCAGTCATCAACAATTACCAAACAATATTTCTTCCCACCAAGACTTCCATGAGATGGAGGACCAAAGAGATGCACCTGAAGGAGCTCTAAGATCCTCTTAGATGAAATAATGGTCTCCCTTCGATGGGTAAAATCATGCATCTTTCCTTCAACACAAGACCTGCAAACAGAACTTTGGCAACGGAAACATCTTATTTTAGTCCAAGAATGTGGCTACCCTTGTGAAAACTTTGCAAAGTTATCGTATTAACATGGGCTAGTCGGTGATGCCATAGCCAACCCACATCAGCCTTTTCAAATAAGAACATCACACTATTAGTGGATTTGCGCAGAAAGCCCACCACATACAAGTCATTTCCTACATACCCATTGAAAGTGACCTTAAGAGACTTGATCCATAAGAGTAACACAATATCATCATCAATAAAGATGGTAAAGCCCATCTTTCCATGTGGAAGAACTAAAAGTAAATTATAACCAAGGGTCTCAACAAGAATGGCGTCCACCAGAGAAGTATCATGGGTGACCACAACCTTGCCAAGACCTAATACCTTAGATTTTAACTTATGACCATAGGAGACAGTTATTTTATTGTGATTTGGCCTCATCTCCATGATGATATCTTTTCTCCTGGTCACATGACTTGTGCATCCCCTATCAAGAACCCATTTTGACCCACCGGAATCATAGCCCTACAAGAATTAAAGACTTGGTTTTAGGTACCCATTTTCAATGGGTCCTATTTTGTTAGTGATAAGGGTTTTAGGAACCCAAATAGACCAAGCAATGTAACCATCAAATGGGCCAACATATTTTGCATAAACATTACCATAATAATCTCGAAATAAAGCATAGTGAAAGTTATCCATTCTCGCAAAGACATCATGAGCAGTTTTGCCCTTAGTGGCATCACTTCACACAATGGTACTCTTATTTGTTTGAGCGGGCTTGGCCTTCTTCTTGTCATTCTTCTTTTTATTTGCTTTGGAAACATAGACAAGACCCTCTTTCCCTTTGTTTGACCTTTTCTTACTCAAGAGGTCATCAAGAGCTTCATTACCTTTGGGAGGGGAGGACTTGGCAAGCTCATCCCTCAACCTAGTATTTTCCTCTATGTTGTTTGCATGATCACATAAAGGAGTAGAAGTAATAGGAACATCATATTTAGTTCTATTGAGATGCTATTTCAGATTGAATATTAATTCTATCATGTCTATGTTATTTATGATCTTGCATGCTTTTCGTTGTTAGTAGCTATCTTGGCCAAGTAGATGCTAGCAACTCCAAGAGGGAGTATTTATGCTCGATAGTGGGTTCATGCCTCTAGTAATCTGGGGAAGTGATAGAAATCTCTAAGGTACTAGATGTGTTGTTGCTACTAGGGAGAAAACAGCAATCCTTTGTCCATAGGGCAATCGTATTGTTTACTTTACACACTTTGCTTAATGAAATTATCTGTTGCTTGCAACTTAATACTGGAGGGGGTTCGGATGATAACCTGAAGGTGGATTATTAGTCATAGATGCAATTGGATTACGGTCTATGCATAATGTTGTAATGCCCAATCAAATCTCGTAGGAGTCAAGATGATTAGTATATGCATGTATGCTTTCTCGGTGTCTATCAATTGCCCCGCTGTAATTTGTTCACCCAACATGTCAACTATCTTAAGGAGAATCACCTCAAAGTGAAATATGGACCCCGGTTCATTCTTTTACCATCAATCTACAATCTACTATTTACTGTTTTACTGTTTACTTTCTGCAAGCAATTACTATCTTCCACACAATACATTTAATCCTTTGTTTTTAGCAAAACCGGTGAGATTGACAACCTCACTGTAAGTTGGGGGCAAAGTTCTGTGGTTGTGTTGTGCAGGATTCCAAGTTGGAAACAACACCCTGGAGGTGTTTCCTTGCTCCTACTGGTTCGATAACCTTGGTTTCATAACTGAGGGAAAACTTGCGGTTGTGCTCATCATACCTTCCTCTTGGGGTTCCCCAACGAGCTCGATATATTTTGAGACATCAAGCCTTTTTTCTAACGCCGTTGCGGGGAGTCAAGGACATCTTCACAAGGGGAGTCCCTCATAACCAATCTCTTTACTTTGTTTTTCTGTTTTGCTTAGTTCATTTCTGCTTTGTTTGCTTGTTTCTTTATCAAAAACACAAAAAATTAATTGTACTAGTTTGCTTCGTTATATTAAAAACACAAAAAAAAACTCTTGAAAACACTAAGTTGTGTGACTTCACTTGCACCAACAACAATAATTTCATGTGCACACCTATTGCTCCACCTGTTCCTAAAGCTACTTTCTTTGAAATTAAACCTGCTTTACTCAATCTTGTTATGAAAGAACAATTTTCTGGTGTTGGTACTGAAGATGCTGCTGCTCACCTTAATAACTTTGTTGAACTTTGTGAGATGCAAAAACATAGGGATACAGATGGAGATATTATTAAGCTTAATTTGTTTCCTTTCTATTTGAGAGGAAAAGCTAAAGAATGGTTGCTATCCCTAACAAGAAATAGTATTGATTCTTGGACTAAATGCATGATACGTCCATTTTGCATCACTATTCTATATCATAATTTACTGTTATTCATTGATATATTTCATATTAAGAGATTATACTTATGTTATTTCATCTGTTTTTGCATGGTTGATGACTTTTGGAGCATGGACATTGCGGTCAGGATTCTGATGGAAAAGGTGCTGTTTGGAGGCAAAATTCGCGAAGATCAGAAAATCCGGGAAAATATACGGAAAACCCTATTTTTCCAGAAGACGAAGGAAGCCAGAAGAGGGAGTGGATATGGGCCACAGGGGGGCCACACCACCCCCTGGCGCGGGCCACCCTAGGCCGCGCCACCAGGTGTGGCGCCTGCCCACCTCAACTCTCCTCTAGCGTATATATTCCTCCCTAAACCCTTGGACTCGGGGAGCAACCACAGAAAGATTCCGCCGCCTTTGTGGGGCGGAAAACACCGAGAGAGAAAGATCTCTCTGGCAGACAGATTTCTACCGAGGGAATTCCTTCCTGGAGAGGGGAAATCATCGCCCTCAACACCACCATCAAGCTAGACTTCATCGAGATCATAATCATCATCATCATCATCACCACCATCATCACCATCAGCACCCTCATCACCATCTCCATATTGTTGTAACAATTGGGTTGAATCTTGCATAGTTCTTAGGGGAAACTTTCCCGGTGTTGATTACTCTTTCTAGTTGATGCTATTGAGTGAACCATTGAATTATCGTTTATGTTCAAATTGTTATACATAATTATTCCATCTCTGATCATGATCCATATGATGTCTTGTGAGTAGTTCGTTTTGTTCTTGAGGACATGGGAGAAGTCATGTTGTTAGTTATGGAGTTGTGTTGAGAAAGATTCAATAGTTTGATATTTAAATTGTGGTGTACTTCTTCTAGTGGTGTCATGTGAACATCGACTACATGACACTTCACCTATATGGGCCTAGGGGAATGCATTTTGTATTTGGTTACTAATCGTAGGGGTTGCCGGAGTGACAGAAACCTGAACCCCCGTTAGGAAACCATTGCACAAGGGACGTAAGGGTCTTAGAGTTTAAAGTTGTGGTTAGGTTTCTACCTTAATTACTTTCTTGTATGTACGGATGTTTGCAAGGGATATAATCACAAGTATGTATTAGTCCTAGGAAGGTAGGTACATTAGCACAGGTTCACCCACACAACACTTAGCAAGCTAAAGAAGATTAATCAACTATATGAAGCGAAAGCACTTGACAGTCTTCCCATGTGTCCTCGAGAACATTTGGTCATCTTAAGTAATACAACCAGCTTGTCCTTTGCTGCATAAAGGATTGGGCCACTTGCTGCATTTATTCCTACTGTCTTTTATTTACCCGTACTTTGTTTACTTGCTTTATCAAAAAAACCCTAAAAATCTGTTTGCTAAGTATTTCTAGAGAATTCCTGATCCATACCACTAGCCAGCACCTTCTTCTCCTCGTTGGGTTCGACACTCTTACTTATCGAAAATACTACGATACACCCCTTATACTTGTGGGTCATCAAGACTATTTTCTGGCGCCGTTTCCGGGGAATGAAGCGCTATTGGAGAGTGGAACTAGTAAAGGAAACTTCTACTGTGAGTATTGTTTACTTCTGTTAGTTGCTTTATTTTCGTTATGGATAATTCACTAAGTTTCTTATTTGGTAATGCTACTACCACTTCTAAGGTAGTAGATGAACCACCACCTGCTGAGAATGATGCTTTTAAAATACCTACAAGAATTATTGATCGTGTTATAGATAACTACTATGTTGGGGATGGAATTTTCCATCCCGGTGATCATTTACTCTTTATACACGAATTCTGAGGGTTGTTCAAGTGTGCAAGTATTACTACAAATCAAGTTAAGAAGAAGTTATTCTCATTATCACTGAAAGGAAGAGCTGAGGAATGGTATAAGCTTCAGAAGAATGGTCAAGCTCTTGAATGGGAGGAAATTGTACCTCTCTTTTATTCAAAGTTTTATCCTCCTAGTGAGATTCATAAAGATCGGAATCAAATATACAACTTTTGGCCTCTTGATGGAGAGAGTACAGCTCAAGCTTGGGGATATTGAAGTTGCTAATGCTCAAATGTCCCATTCATGAGCTCCCCAACAATATTATTATCAATAACTTTTATGCAAGGCTTTCTCTTCATGATAAGGATTTATTGGATGCTTCTTGTGCTGGATCATTCACTCGCATGGAAGAACAAGCTAAATGGGATCTTCTGGACCGTATTCAAGATAATGCTGAAGCATGGGAGAATGACAAAGGTAGAAAGTCAGGTATAAATTATGATTATGAATGCATTGAATCTTTTATGGGAACTGATGACTTTCAAAATATTAAAAATGCTTATGGTCTAGACTCTCAAGCTATTGCTTCTTATTTTAAGGCTTTTGCTACCTATATTGAAGTGCCTAAAAAGAAGTGGAATAAGTATCATGAACCTTATAAAGATGTTGCTAAGAGTGTTCCTGCAAGAAATACTGAAGTTTATACTACTAATCATGTTTTACCTGAACCTTACATTGAGAAAATGCATTTCCCAGTTAAGATAAAGGAACATTCTATGATAGCTAGTATGGTTAATGAAAGTACACACAAAGCTGTTGAACCTGATAAACAAATGGATTATGAACCTATAATAGCAAATGTGAAAGACTTTGTTACTAAATATGAAGAAGAGGGACACACTATCCTTTGTAAGGACACCTCTAATATTGTTTCACATAGTAGTGTTATGAGAGCTAGTATTCCTGTGTTTTCTGTTAGAATAAGTCATCATTGCTATGATGGTTCTTGTGTTAGTTATATTGTTAAGTTTATGCATGATACTGAAAGTTATTATGAGAGAGGGAAAAGTGTTCTTATGTATCTCAATAATATCAAGTTTCCTCGTTTTATGCTGAAAGTTTTTATGTTGCACTTGTTTTGCCTTCTTATGCTAGTAGCCTCTAATTTCAACAACTTGTTTGTTTACAAAATTCCATTGCATAGGAAGTGGTTTAGACTTAAACGTGTGTATTTTTGCTTCTTAATTCTCTCTTCCACCTCAATTCATATTCCTATGTGAGCATCTTCAAAATTATCATGCCCATCTTAATGGCTATAAAGAAAGAGCTTTTTGGGAGACAACCCAGTTTATTTTTGTTTCAGTTTGTTTTTGTTTCTTTGAGTCTTGGAAGTTATTACTTCCTTAATAACCTCTCCTTATCCCTTTTGTTTGGTTTTGTGTCAAGATCAACCTGTAATGAGAGAGAAGTAATATTTGGGGAAGTTGCTTTCCCGAAACAGATTTTTATGCTTCACCGTAAATATTCGTGAGAGATCTCTGTATGTCAGATTGAGCTGTAATTTTTTATGCTTCTGCCCCAGGTTGTTATTTAACTTTCATTAGTTTTGCACTTTTTGATTTGAGCAACAGAAGATTTTCGAAAAAATTGATTTTTACCTGCTGGTCTGTTTTGATAGATTTTGCCACTCTTGCATTTGCTTCTTTAATCGATTTCCTTTTTGAATTCTTTTTGGGTTTTCGGAAGGAGTTGCTACAGTAGCTTATGTTTTGATGGTTTTTAGTTGAAGTTAAACTCAAAAGGTTTTACCACTTCACTTACAATAATGTTGCTAATGAGAACTGTGTGAAGTTTTGTGTGAAAGAAATTTCCAGGTAGTGGAGGTAACGGTGTAATAAGGAAGAGGAAGGTTTCATGACTCAAGTAATAAGTGTATGAAGATGAAGATATTGATGTTATTCAAGTGGTGACTCCGGAAGAATCTACTAGATACCAAATCCAGAGACCTGCAGAGTCAGTTTTCAAATAGGTAACCGTTCTGGTAAGAAAAGTTCCACGAAAATACTATCCAACTATATTTTTGTAGTTTTTAGACAATAAGGAAAGCTACGAAGCGAAAGAGGGACGGAAATGGAGCCTGGGTGGCTCACACCACCCTGTGGAGCGGGCCCACCCCTAGTCGCACCACCATGTGGTGTGGCCACTCCGGACTCCGTCTCCTACCCGTTTTCTCCCAGTACCTTCCTTTTGTTGTGAAACTCCGTAATATATAATCCCCCAGATCCCCCGAGGTTCGTATATCGTGTTCTCGTCGTGTTTCCGTTTCGATCTGTTTCTGCCAAGAACTATCTTTGAAAGCTTAGGAGCACAATGGTGTCCTCCAAGGATAAGGGAAAGGAGCCTATGGAGGAAGATCTCCAAGACCCCAAGCAGGGTCTGGTACCTTTAGTTACTTGCCATGCATCAACGGAAACCCTACGAGTCACTAAGGAGTTCTGGGATAAGTACCGAGACTTGAGGAGGAAGGTGGACATGCTTCAATGGGAGAATAATAGGCTTCGCAAGATGCTGGAAGATTTCCTCACGTCAACTAAGAAAATATTACCACCACCACCAAAGGAGTAATTCGTCATCAGGTTTGGCATCCCCTTGGTTTGTTCCAAGCTTGGGGGAGTGCCGCGGTATCACATCACTATCTTCTATCTTTTTACCTTTTTTAGTAGAGTCATATCATGAATAGAGAAGTTATCATGTAGGATGGTTTGCATTATGGAAGTGTCCCCTCTCTCGTTAGATATGCATCCCTTGGTGTGAGTAGCCGTTATGGAATATTAATGAGAAGTTCTATCATTTACTCCTTTGCATAGCTTATATTAGTTTTCAATTCATGGTTATATGATTGATCTTGTTGTTAGTATTGGTATCACTTTGGGATCATTGAGTTAATTTAGTTGGTTTTGGCAAACCTGGCTCGGTCAGTAGCAACACTATTTTTGAGAGTTGAATAAAAAGATAAAAATACTCTAAAGAAAAAAATAATGTCATCATCTTTCTTTCTTGATTTGCTCATAAGTCTAGTATTCTCTGGTTAAGATCTTTTGTGCTTCCAAGGAAGATTGCATGTTTGTTTTTATCACTTGTATGTTTATTTGTTTCCTTCAACTCTTATACTTGTTACCCAGCCTTGCTAGCCAAAAACCTGTAGTGAGAGGGAATTCTTCTCGTGCATCCAATAGTTTAAACCAAACCCATGTCATTTGTGTCCACCATACCTACCTATTAGCGTTATTGCTATTCCAAGTAAATTCATGTTTTTATCTACCTTCCAAATTAAACTTGTTATGTGAAAATTAGTGATTAAAGCTCTCACTAACTTGATGGCACACTTTACTTTCTTACATCTAATAAACTTGAACCATTGTTCCCATCTATGTTGCGTATATGCTTGCGCTTTGTGAGTTGTGAATTAGCAAAACCATGCTGTCATGGGGAACGCTTTCAACATTACACTAGTACTTTGTACCTAGTTGATATCATGTTCTTTTGTCTATGGATGTCGTCGGTGTGAAATGAAAGGGGAGCTTGTAAGTCTATGGAGTTATGCATGTGTGTTAGAGAAATGCCTGGGCCGCTGGTCTAATCCATGCTGACATGGTGGAAACATGCAGCGTACCATAACGAGCATCTATGAAGCATTCTTCTTAACAAAAAGAGATAGAGATTGAGAAAAAGAGAAAAAGAAAAAAAGATGAGAAAAGAGGAAAGAGAGAAAAAAGCACCATATTCCCATGGTAAATAAGAAGATTGCTGAGATGCTTGTTGTCTGCTTGCCTTGTCATTTTGATATGGGGATTCTTCCGTATCATCGGGCAAGGGGTACCCCGTTGTGCGGTTATCTATGATACACATGTGCTTACTATGACAAGAACTTACGGGTGACTAAACTTGAGTAGCATGAGGAGCGGCCCTCATATTCAAGGGACATGAGATTTTCAACTTACAACTTGTCAAGCATATCCTCATATTTGATCACTTTAACCTTAACCACCTAAACATGCCTATGATAGGGGCAATGAGAGCTGAAAGCTAATAAGTATCATAATTTTTTGGAGCTCTTTATGAAACTTGAAATCCTTGCTTCCCTCTGCGAAGGACCTTTCTTTTACTTTTTAGTTGAGTCAATAAACCTATTCCCTTCTATCTCAGCAAGTATTTTGAGTTGTTATGTTTCATTCATTCATATGATGATTTATTCATTCATGTTTCTTATGTTCCTTGTTTTGCACATTGTTCTTAACTTGGTGATTACTACTTTGAAAGCTATCATTGAAAACCAGTTATTTGTGAAACTCTAGCAAATTACCAACTATTCTTCGACCAAGAGCTAAGTTTGCCATTACCAATTATGATTCACTTTATGTATTTTTATTGTGTTTCCTTTACTCATTGCAAGTTAAGTTATATAATAGTGAGTTGTCTTCTATTATGATCTATGTATTAATGAATGTGATGCTTCATGTCCGTATTCTTTTATCGACTCTTCACTCGATAAACCTGAGGTCATGTTTATTGAGCTCAGTTTCGCTTGGGGACAAGCGAAGTCTAAGCTTGGGGGAGTTGATACGTCCATTTTGCATCACTATTATATATAATAATTTACTGTTATTCATTGATATATTTCATATTAAGAGATGATACTTATGTTATTTCATCTGTTTTTGCATGGTTGATGACTTTTGGAGCATGGACCGCTGCAGTCAAGATTCTGATGGAAAAGGTGCTGTTTGGAGGCAAAATTCACGAAGATCAAATAATCCGAGAAAATATAGACGAAGGAAGCCAGAAAAGGGAGTGGAGATGGGCCATAGGGGGCCCACACCACCCCCTGGCGCAGGCCACCCTAGGTCGCACCACCAGGTGGTGTGGCTGCCCTGGCCCACCTCTAGCTCTCCCCTCTGGCGTATATATTCCTCTCGAAACCCTAAGACTCGGGGAGCGACCACAGAACGATTCCGCTGCCTCTGCGGGGAGAAAAACACCGAGAGAGAAAGATCTCTTCAGCAGACAGATTTCTGTCGGGGGAATTCCTTCCCGGTCGTCGCCATCAACACCACCATCAAGCTGGACTTCATCGGGATCATCATCATCATTACCACCATCATCACCATCAGCACCCTCATCACCATCTCCATATTGCTGTAACAATTGGGTTGAATCTTGCATAGTTCTTAGGGGAAACTTTCCCAGTGTTGATTACTCTTTGTAGTTGATGCTATTGAGTGAACCATTGAATTATCGCTTATGTTCAGATTGTAATACATCATTATTCCATCTCTGATCATGATCCATATGATGTCTTGTGAGTAGTTCGTTTTGTTCTTGAGGATATGTGAGAAGTCATGTTCTTAGTAGTGGAGTTGTGTTGAGAAAGATTCAATAGTTTGATATTTAAGTTGTGGTGTACTTCTTCTAGTGGTGTCATGTGAACGTCGACTACATGACACTTCACCTATATAGGCCTAGGGGAATGCATTGTGTATTTGGCTACTAATCGTAGGGGTTGCGAGTGATGAAACCTGAACCCCCATTAGGAAACCATTGCACAAGGGACGTAAGGGTCTTAGAGTTTAAAGTTGTGGTTAGGTTTCTACCTTAATTACTTTCTTGTACTTACGGATGTTTGCAAGGGGTATAATCACAAGTATGTATTAGTCCTAGGAAGGTAGGTACATTAGCACAGGTTCACCCACACAACACTTCGGAAGCAAAGAAGATTAATCAACTATATGAAGCGAAAGCACTTGATAGTCTTCCCATGTGTCCTCGAGAACATTTGGTCATCTTAAGTAATACAACCGGCTTGTCCTTTGTTGCATAAAGGATTGGGCCACTTGCTGCATTTATTCCTACTGTCTTTTATTTACTCGTACTTTGTTTACTTGCTTTATCAAAAAACCCTAAAAATCCGTTTGCTAAGTATTTCTAGAGGATTCCCGATCCATACCACTAGCCAGCACCTTCTGCTCCTCGTTGGGTTCGACACTCTTACTTATCGAAAATACTTCGATACACCCCCTATACTTGTGGGTCATCAATGCAAAGATGCTTTTATTGGAAAATACTATCCTCCTGCTAAGATTATATCTATGAGAAGTGAAATAATGAAATTTAAACAATCTGATAATGAACATGTTGCTCAAGCTTGGGAAAGAATGAAATCTTTGGTAAAGAATTGTTCCACTCATGGACTGACTGCTTGGATGATTATCCAAATCTTTTATGGAGGACTGAATTATTCTTCAAGAAATCTGCTGGATTCTGCTGCTGGAGGTACCTTTATGACCATTACTTTGGGTGCTGCAACAAAGCTTCTAGATAATATGATGGTTAACTATTCTAAATGGCACACCGAGAGAGCTCCACAAGGTAAGAAGGTAAATTTTGTTGAAGAGATCTCCTCCTTGAGTGATAATATTGATGTTATTATGTATATGCTTGTTAATGGGAAAGCTCATATTGATCCAAATCATGTTCCCTTAGCCTCTTTGGTTTCTCAAGAAGAGCAAGTTGATGTGAACTTTATTAGAAGTAATAATTTTAGCAACAATGCCTACAGGAATAATTTTGGTAATAATAATTATAGGCCATATACTCCCAATAATTTTAGCAACAATGCCTACACCTGGTGTGGGCCCCTCGAGCCTCCACTGACCTTGCCCCTTCGCCTATAAAATCCTCCCGAGACGAAAACCCTAAGTACCTGATCAAAATTCCACGAAAGAGTCTGTAGACGCCGCCATCTCCATCCCTAGATCGGGAGGGATCTAAAGCTCTTCCCGGCACCCTGTCGGAGGGGAGAGATCACCCTAGAGGCCTTCTTCATCACCATGACTACCTCCGGTGTGATGTGTGAGTAGTTGATCCCTGGACTACGGGTCCATGTAGTAGCTAGATGGTTGGTTCTTCTCCATTGTGCTACCATGTTTAGATCTTGTGAGCTCCGTTCATGATCAAGATCATCTATTTGTAATCTTACATGTTGTGTTTGTGGGGGATCCGATGGATATTGAGATGCTATTTCAGATTGATTATTGATTTTATCATGTCTATGTTATTTGTGATCTTGCATGCTTTCCGTTGTTAGTAGCTATCTTGGCCAAGTAGTTGCTAGCAACTCCAAGAGGGAGTATTTATGCTCGATAGTGGGTTCATGCCTCTAGTAATCTGGGGAAGTGACAGAAATATCTAAGGTACTAGATGTGTTGTTGCTACTAGGGAGAAAATAGCAATCATTTGTCCACAGGGCAATCGTATTGTTTACTTTACACACTTTGCTTAATGCAATTATTTGTTGCTTGCAACTTAATACTGGAGGAGGTTCGAATGATAACCTGAAGGTGGATTATTAGTCATAGATGCAGTTGGATTACGGTCTATGTATAATGTTGTAATGCCCAATCAAATCTCGTAGGAGTCAAGATGATTAGTATATGCATGTATGCTTTCTCGATGTCTGTCAATTGTCCTGCTGTAATTTATTCACCCAACATGTCAACTATCATAAGGAGAATCACCTCTAGTGAACTATGGACCCCGGTCCATTCTTTTACCATCAATCTACAATCTACTATTTACTATTTTACTATTTACTTTATGCAAGCAATTACTATCTTCCACACAATATGTTTAATCCTTTGTTTTCTGCAAAACCGGTGAGATTGACAACCTAACTGTAAGTTGGGAGCAAAGTTTTGTGGTTGTGTTGTGCAGGATTCCAAGTTGGAAACAACACCTTGGAGGTGTTTCCTTGCTCCTACTGGTTCAATAAACTTGGTTTCATAACTGAGGGAAAACTTGCTGCTATGCTCATCATACCTTCCCCTTGGGGTTCCCCAATGAGCTCGATATATTTTGAGCCATCAAGCCTTTAAACAGGGTCCAAGGGTTGCAACCCTAAAACAGGAACACCGGAAAGGAAACTATAACAATTAACACAACCATCGATGCAATGCGCACAATGAATGGAATGCCATTGGTAAGGGTATGGAACAAACACTAAATACAAGATCATCAGTTTAAATGGACTTGGGATGCTCCATCTATAGCATTCCACGAAATACCATATGCATATGAGAGGGTTGTTTAGTGCTTTACTAACAAGATCATTATAGTTGTTGCAATGATGCATTATTTTGATGCTATAATGTAGATCTCATTTTTATGAACATTTTGGGATATATTATTAAAATAATTACACATTATCACACATTAATATTTTTTAAGGATTCGATAGACGTAAAATTCATAATTTTTGAGCTTACAGAACTTAAGTTATAAATTTTACAAGATTCTTCCCAATTAAACTCGACGAGGTGAGGTCGATGGTGACAGCCGTAGTGTTGCTCGCTTCCTCGAGCGGCGTCGAGGCGCTGATGGAGCGACGACGGTTGGTGGTTTCATGTTGGAGGTCTCCTGCACTTCGGATAAGAAGCAAGGGGTTAGTGGGTGCGCCGCGAAGCAGGGAAGGGGAGGGAGCCAAAGGGGGGGCGGGGTGCCTCAGTTTCACCGGAAAAATCTAGCATGACCTTTTCTAATATTGGACCTAGGACACAAACATAGAGCACAAAAACCTGCAGCACACAAATCCGCAACACAAAATTTCCATATGCAAGACAAGTTCCTAGACAATGTTCCATATGTATACTGAATTTGATCATGAGTTATCAATTTGATACTACATCATAATTAACAACAACAAGTTCCTGGACATTTCTCTGACACTACATCATAATTAACAGTAGCAAGTAGTTATGAATTCGATTAGGAGCCTAAACAGGAACCCTAATTTTTGCTTATTATCAAAGGAACCTTAATCAGGAGCCTAAACAAATCGAACATGGGCCTAAAGAATTTGATCAGGAGCAATTTATTCCCTAACCCGAATCAGTAGCAAGAGGAGAGATGGAGGGATCAGAGAGGAGGGGGAGGAATCGAGGGAGAGGAGGAGGAAGAAGGGAGAGGAGGCACCTGGAAACGGCGACGATGGCTGCGATTGGTGGTGGTGGTGGTCGGGCGTGCGGACAACACTGGCTACGGTGGAGGTGGACGGGACACACGGGAGGTGGTGGTTGTGGGGAAGACGGCAGTGACAGATGATGTAGGCTCCTGGCGTGCGTGCTCCTTTCCTCCCCTATAAGCGCGTGTGCTCCTCTCCACTTAATCGACGGCGCCGCACACTCGGGGAAGAAGAACAGTGAAGAGGCACATAGTGGGGAACAGGCGGGTGCAGGCGTGCCTGGAAATTAGTTTATGGCAACCCATTAGTCCCGGGCGGTACCATTAACTGGGACTAAAAGTCCTATAGTCCTGGTTGGTGGCACGGACCGGGACTAAATGTCTATCCACCAACCGGGACTCAAGGCACGAACCGAGACTAAAGATATTTTAGGCCGCCCGCCAGAATTCGCGCGCGAGGCCCATCTTTAGTCCCGGTTTCTATTGCCAGCCATGATTAAATGATCTTTTGTAATAGTTTTTTAGAAAATAAGTAAATCGAATCAAATCAATATATATTATTCTATGATTCAGAAAATTATGTATCGTATATAAAAAAATTCAGAAAAAGATGATCTATAATTTAAATCTATTATCATACTCTGTTATACAACTTAAATGAAATACTTTATAGTTTAACTAATATTCTATTAAGTATAAATCTTGAAAAAACATATTTTATTATTTAAAAATAGAAAAATACATATAATATACCAAAATGATCACAAAAATATAACCTACACATTACAAATATAATATTTCACATTTGAAGTAAAATAAAATATGTATATTTGATAAACCTTATTTAAAACCTTTTCCTTTATTTTTAATCCATAAAAAGGTTATCTAAAACTATTTATGTCCTTTCTATTAATTATTTAAGATATAGTAGTAGCAATAATCTCAATCGATGCTTAGCTGAAATAAAAATGAACCCAAATATCTTAAATACATTTTCTAAGAATATTTTATATAATCCAAAAATGCTTTTAATTGTTTTAAAAATGTTTTAAAATGAATTAAATATGGAGAAAATCATAACTAATTCATTTTATGTCAGAAAAATATGTATAATATATCAACATGTTCAGAAAAATGATCTCTACATTTTGGTGTCAAACTCATGCATTGCGAAGAAACTTTCATTGCAAGTTTATTTAGAAGAACAAAATGACCCCTCATAGGTGATTGTGTGGTTTTCCCAGAATTAGGGTTTATACCCTTCAAACCCTATTTAATATCTCAAGCCAATATTATGGCTAGAATTAGGGTTTATACTAGAACATCTTGCATGGACAATGTCCCAACTAGTATATCTTAAACTTTTCCGTCCATCTCTCGTGTAAACGATAAATTCACGCCGAATCGGCAGGAACTAGGTCGGATTTGAACTACAGGTACATGATCTGATGCTCATGTTTTTCATAAAAATCATTTTTAGGTTCACAATATGATATTTCATCAGAGGTCCACTGCAAGTTTAGCGAGGCTCAGCTCCGAGTTAAGAATCTCCATACCCGTCGTTTTGACCATAGTTTGAAACGGGCATAAGAATTTCGAAAATGATCTAAACAATGTAAAACCTTTGCGTGGTGTCATATTATGTGATATAGTTGCCAGAAAAAATATTAAACTTGGTATATTGATTGCATCTCAAAAAACCTTCTCACAAATGAGCTATCATGTTCGAGGTTTCATGACTTTTAGGCCAAAGGACTAATGTTATGGCCAGAATCGCGTCATAGTTTGTGATAATGTACCCATATTGTGTACGCATGTGCACTATGGGACGGCGAACAATGTTGGAGGAGGAAGTTTTTCTTTTTATCGCACCAAAAAACCATTTTCCATTTTATGAGTGCCCAAAGCAGGGTGTTTTGTGAAGCAACCACCAAATAAAAGTTTCAAACTGGTACCAACCCATTTTTCAAAAATACTAGACCACTTTGTATGGACAATATCCCAACTGGGGTATGTTAAACCTTTTCGTCCACCCCTCGTGAAAAGACAAATTCCCACTGAATCGGTAGAAAGTGGGTCAGATTTGAACTACAGGTACATGATCTGATGCTCATGATTTTTCAAAAAAAATCATTTTTAGGTTCACAATATGCTATTTCATCAGAGATTTGAACTACAGGTACATGATTTGATGATCATTTTTAGGTTCACAATATGCTAAAAGGTTAGAGTTACATAAAAGGTTCTCAAAGATGAAATTATAAACTGTAAGATGGTGCGAGAGGAACACCACTAAAGCGAGCTTCTCGAAGATGTCTATAGGATCCCACCCTCGTACATCTTCGAGGATCTCGCCATAGAGGCATTCCCATATATGTGAAATTATAAACTACAAGATAGTGCAAGAGGGATACCACTACGGCGAGCTTCTCGAAGATGTCTATAGGATTCCGTCCTCAAACATCTTCGAGAAGCTCACTATCAAGGCACTCCCATATATGTGAAATTTGTTAGCTTCTGAGCCTATTGATCTAATGAGAAAAGTTATGTTTGTTGCTAGTGTGTCTTCTATTGAAGCTTTTCTGAATTAACCCTATTTTTGTTACAATTTTGTGATTATTATTGTTTACTATGGTACATATATATATGTCTACTTCTAGAGCATGAAATGAGATAAACTAGCAACGAAAGATTAAAGGATGAAATTGCTAACCTTTTAGAACACTTGGATATATGGGACGCTACAAAATCTTGATAAATTGTGTGAAAAAATGGGGATAAACTCGACCTCAGAGAGGAAGTAGAGGAGAAAGCATCTTGAATGGACTATGGCTCCATTCAGGGGTAGAAGATGATATAGGAAGGATTTTAGTCCTGATTGGTGTCTGCATTATATAATTATATAAAAAAATCATTACATAACATCATGAATAGAGTAGTGACCAAATTAATACAAGTTCATCACATTAAAACCAAAGTAGAGTACTGACGAAATGTTATTATTGCAAAAATTAAAAACTATGCAATGATTTAAAATCTTTCTAATCCATACTCATTTTGATCAATTATTAAGTAAACCACATCTACACATATGCAAAGTAAGAAGTTAATTTGAGCTCAAATTTCATATAAATCAAATAAACTCCCACATAATTCCTCCCAAACTAAAACCCACAAATCTCTCTACTTCTAGGGCATGAAATAAGCTAAACTAGCAATAAAAATGAAGGGATGAAGTTGCTAACCTTTTAGAACCCTTGGATAGATGGGCACCGCAAAATCTTGACAAATCGTGTAAAAATGGGGATGAACCCGAGAGTTTGGGAAGGAAACAAAGAGGAGAAATCAGTAGCTTGAAAATAGAGTATGGCTCCGGGTAGGGAAGATGATATAGAAAGGACTTTAGTCCCAGTTAACTTTAGTCTCGGTTGGAGACACCAACCGGGATTAAGCGGGCTCGCGCCAGCCCTGGCCTGACGCAAAACCTTTAGTCCCGGTTGGTATCTCCAACCGAGACTAAAGGTCCCGTTTGACCTGGGACTAGAGATAGTCGTCCCCCTGCGGAGGTACTAGTCGTTGGAACCAGGACTAATGCTTACATTAGTCCCGGGCCCAAACCCGGCAGGAACTAATGCTCGGACGAAAGGCCACTTTTCTACTAGCGTCCAATGAGGATAACAACATACAATACCGTTGAAGGCAACAATAAGCCTAGTGTTTCACGCCAAATTTGAGGATGGCAGTAGAGGGAGGGGAAGAAGAGAGCATCAACAACTCATTCAGGAAGGGAAGCAGAGAGGAAGCTAGTGCAATCACCACAATGGTCTAAAAGACACACATAACAATCAACAAAGAGGAGGCACTAGGCCCTGCACAACGTGTGTTTTCATCGATGCCACATTCACTTTCTGGCATGTGGCATCAATGCCCTACATTACCCAACTGGTGCCAAATAAATTTTTGTGGGAACTGGAGCAAGTAGATACTCCGATGTCCCAACTCTCCAAACCAATAAAATACTAGTATTTGGGTACTATCACATGCAATTGAGACAAGCTATTGGCTGTTCCAGTTGTTCATGGCATTGTGGGTCCAGGTATTTAATATGAACCAAAGCCACAGCGCTGCCAGACCGTTTCTACAAAAGAATTCTAGGCACCGCTAACAAGTTGACAACCGTTTCAGGTTTTGGGCATCGACTACATTGTGGAGGGCCTTAGGAGATGTGGTTCTCTAGATCTGGCGTCAGCAATCGGTGCTCTCCACACTCCACAACCACTTGTGTATATATCAACGCCATGCAAATAGCCACGACACATCACTAGCAGACGCCAACCACCAGAGAGGTCAATGTCACAGGCCTGCCTAGGGCCGCCTCCCCGATATCCAAATACCCCCAACCGAGACCATGGCGCAAGAGCCTTCCCATCACCTTAACCCGAGGTGGCACTACAAGCCTAGAGACCCCTCGGGCCTTGTTTACTTCTAGTGTATTCGTGTGTGCATTTACAGGGATCAGAGGGGATTATCTCAATCCCGCAAAATCCCCGTAGCATGTTTACCAAGCCTGGTTTGGACGGCATAATTTCGAGATATCTTCATAAAATATCTTATTTTTTCCAAAATTAAAAACTCTACCATATTAGTGTATTTTTATAAAGGGGATATATTAATATCACAAAGATATCTATTACACTGAGTCTCTGCACGAACACTTGTCGAAAGACATCAAGGATGCACGCAACCAAGAAAAAATAAAAAATAAAGAAAATGAAAATAAAGACCTGTCTCATCATACGAGATTATCCAAAGTAACGCTTCCAGGAGAAAACAATGCACAAGTGTTGTGTCGCCTAAACGTAGATCTAGAGTTTTCACCGTATAAAAAATCCAATTTTCGAAAACAATGCATTCAGACCATTGCCATGTATTTCACCCTAGAAATCAAGGCTCGGTCCTTGAGGGGTATCACCAAGAATGCAGTCCACCTTGTTGCCACCCCTGCTTGCCGAAACGCAGGTCACCAAACACTCAGACACACAAGGAGCCTAGATCTAGAGTATTTAAGGGGATTGGTGGGATTAAATGAACACCAAATCACTTCAGGAAACTAGCCACCGGCGTAGACCCCGATTGCCGTCGTCTCCTGCGCATCGGTGTACTATCCTGTAGGCGTAGCCTCCATCACCGTTGGCGTACCTAACCCCGTCAGCGTAGACTCCTAGGCCGACGGCTAAATACGGAGCCATCGGTGTACGCGTCGTCGGCGTATAGTATCCGAGGCCCACTTAGCGCACCTTATGGCCGTTAGCTCCCGGCGGAATACGCCAACGGCCTTGCCGTCGGCACAAGCTCCATGTGTTGTTCGAGGCCCTTACGCCGACGGCCTTACCGTCAGCCAGGTCGACCCGTTGGGCCAAGGTACCTGCTATGCCGAGGCCTTTCCATCGGCTCAGGTCGGCTCGCTGGGCCAGGATACTGCTACGCCGTCCCGCGCCCGTCAGATGGGCCGGCAACCTGGACTATGTGGCAGTATATGCCGACAGCTTAAGAAACGCCGATGGCAATCGTCGGGCCGATTTGGGCCTATACTGACGGCATATCTACCCCGACGGTGACCGTCGGCACTTGCTGCCCTACGCCGACGGCAAAGCTAGGCCGATAGCCTTGCCGCTCAGCTACCGAGCCCGTCAACCTCCGCCGACGGCCCGATCTTTTGCCGTTGGCGTAGAAATAGGCCGTCTAGAGAATTAAACAAGGCCTCGGTGGTAATTCGTGGCTGCGCCTATGGTTCGTTGTCGAGTTGCCTTGCACGGAGGGGACGATAGAGCTCATGGGCGAGAGAAGTCTCGGACAATGTCGCGTTTGCCTACTATCCATGAACATCAGTACTGTACTTGTAAATCAAGAAAAGGCAAATGGATCTGAAATAACATGTGTGATCCTACCAAGGCTTGTTCACATACAGAATGCAGAAGAACACGGTAAAACGGGGGAGAGATCGTGCTTAATTAATAATCGAATCACACGATCAAGAACAAGCACGGCGGCCGATCGATCGGATGCCAATTTTCGGTTTCATGCATACGCAATTATGCGTGGGTACACGCATCGATCAGTACAACTGCGCCCCTGACGTGTAGGTGCCGCCGAACCACCATCCGGACGGCGCGACGTTGTCGGCCGTGACGACGCGGCCGTCGTCGGACTTGATGCGGAAGGAGAGGCTCTGGCCGTTGAGGTAGGCGTTGCTCTGCCAGTTTGCGCCCCAGTTCTGGGTCATGGCCATCCAGTCGGTGCTGGACCCCTTGACCCACATCTGCGCGACGCCGCCGCTGCCGCCGACGTTGGTGACGAGCACGAGCTGAAAGTAGCTGTGGCCGTTGATGGTGAACCTGATGCCGCCGCTCCGCTGGCAGCGCACCCGCCTGTAGTTGACGGGTACGATCCCGCCCTTGTAGAGGGCGATGGTCTCCCAGGCGGGCTGCGACATGTCGAAGTGCTGCCGCGGCGGGTTGCACCAGCCGCCGTCGTTGCTGGGGAGCGCGTAGTTGGGCGGGCAGAAGTTGGTGGCCGTGACGGTGATGGAGGTGCCCGGCCTGCACCACCGCGACCTGCGCGCGTCGCAGGCGATGGTGAAGCACGCCCCGCACGACGCGCCGTTGTTGAAGAGCGCCGTGCTCAGCGCCGTCGTCCGCGTGCCGTACCCGGCGCCGTACAGGTTGCCGTACCCGCAGGCCCCGCCTGGTGAGATCGACACGCATGTTAGCATCAAACCAATTGCGCTAATCGGGAATCTGGTGAAAAGGATCTAGAGAAGGCGGATGATGATTGACTAACCCATCGTGCCCGACGCGTCGCCGCCGCCATAGAACGTCGCGTACGCCGGAGTCCATTTAACCGCCGACGCTGGACCGAGCAGGAAGGCGCAGAGCGCCAGGAGCACGAGGATCCTGATGACCGCCATGGTGTCGGTGCTCGATCCTGCAGCAGGGAATGTAGTACGTCTTGTGTTCTCGCCTCTCGGAAGGATGTGTCGGGACACCAATATATATCCCAACTGATTCGGTTTGGTACCGATTGATTGGCAACTCCCTTAATTTACTTCGGGAAATCAAGTGTGTTTAGGGCGTCGGTGATTTCATTGAGACGCGAGTATCTCGGCTACGTAAACGGTAGGCTCATCTTGACTTTTACGCGCATTTGCACGTTGCATTGTGTTCATGATTGGGCCCAACGCTAATGTCGCGCGGGACAAAATTTCTATACTGATTTGTGTCCATAGGGTGCAGTGGCTGCTATGGCTCGTTCATGTGCCATGTGCGTTCTCCGGGCTCCAGCCATCAGGATGAGATAATGAAGTCACTTCTCAGGTTAGGATCATGTCATGTGGCTTGCCCGGCCCGCCCCGTTGAGTCATCAATTTCGCACCGATACATTTTGTTAGAATTACGGTGCAGAATGCAAGGCACGTCTCGTCTGTCTCTAAATGAACATTGTCGGAAAGTCCGTAATAAGTCAAGAAAAATAGGATATAATCATCTTTGCTTATGTTGGTTTCCACGTCGTCCAGCCGGTTGAAACCCAGCCGTTGCTGTTAGGTGCAGTATGCTGACCCACCACTACAGCCGGTGCTCTCGCCGCCGTCAGTCGTCCCTCGAACTCCGACAGGCGTCGTCTTCTTATTCGATGCTAATGCCCCCACTCCGATCCCTAACCCTATCATCAAGACACAAATTCCCGTTCATTTCGTTGTCTCCATCTCTGACTATAGCTTCACCACTGCCATCCGTCTTCGCCGCCACCTATTGGGTCCAAGCCTCGCCTCCACTATTCCGTCCTGTATCGTCACAGCTTCCACTAGGTCCACCGCTTCACATCGTCCCGCTGCCTCGAGGAAGCACAAACGGATCGTACGGGTCAAAGTATTGGATGTGATTATTTATCATTTGAGCTATAGCAAATGCACAAACATAAACACCTCCATTCAACAAAGCAGGAACAAATTTGGTATTGGTGATTACCATAGCTACTACTCCCTCCGTCCTAAAATAAGTGATTTGAGTTTATCTAGATTCGCATGTACCTATATACTAAAACGTGTCTAGATACATCCGAATTTAGACAAACCCACGTCACTTATTTTGGAACGGAGAAAGTAGTATATTTTACTCTAGATGACTTTCTACACATCGATCAATCCGCTCCGGTTTTCGCGATAGCACGGCTCAATAGCACCTAAAGTCAAAGTGCCTCGCTATCCAGCCAGGGGATGGCGGTGAGCTTCCATGTCAGAGTGTCACATTCTTGCGCACTGAAAGAAGTAGTAGTACTACTACAGTGCAAGACTGGTTGAAAGATAATAAGATTAATAAGAAAAAACAAGTGTAGTGTGCAAGGAGGTTGACACTCACGGTTGACATTTTTGTGTTCAGACGATAAAGCACAGGACATGTTCGCTGCTAGAATATGTTGCTATGCTGGATTCTAGGGCCGTACGCACCTGCTGGTACCATCCGATCGAAACTGTCGCGGTTCGTACGCAATTCTTTATGCACCACACGCTATGCCTATGTTTCATAGCTGGGTTCGGGCACATGCCCGGGCAGAAAACCCGGCTGGACACCTAAACACCAAATAATTCTGTAGGTAGGAATTAAGCATACCCATTACTACGGAAATCAAGTCAATTAGCATCTCTAACAGCTGCCTTAACATAGGGCGGAATAACTGCCGGATGCGGTAGTGCGGGGCAAAAAAAAACCGATCTTATGGATGATCATTTGGCGATGAGTGAGAGCCAGAGTATCAAGTGGATCAAACGTTTTACTGTTGTAATGGTGCGAGCGCATGACGAGAAATATTTGTGAGCCCCCAATGCGGAAGACACAACAAGATTGTTGGAGGTCCACAAGGCTCGAGGATTTTCTGGCATGCTTGGCTCAATCGACTGCACGCATTGGAAGTGAAAGAACTGTTCTGCAGCATGGCACGAACAATTTAGAAGGCACAAGAAGGATTCTGCCATCATTTTGAAGGCAGTGACGGACTATGAGACGTGGATATGGCATGCTTTATTTGGCAATGCCCGGGTCTTGCAACGACATCAACGTTCTTCATCAGTCTCCACTTTTTACGAAGCTTGCCAATGGTGAGAGTGCACCGGTGGAGTTTGTAGCCAACAATCACACATACAAGATGGGCTACTATCTCACGGATGATATCTACCCAAGTGGGAAATATTTATGTAGCCTCTCCATGCACCTAAAGGTAAGAAAGAACTTCAATCCCACAATGTACAAGCGGCGGCTACGAAAGATGTAGAGAGGACATCTGGGATTCCGCAAGCCCAATTTGCATTTGTTAGAGGTCCGGCTCGATCCTTGGGATCAAGAGATATTATGGTACATCATGCTAGCTTGCGTGATCTAGCATAACATGATTATGAGCATGGTAGCGATGAGGTCTATGGTGGCTATGACTTGATGGGACGATAAGTTTGAACACATATGCGGTGACCCACCATACCACTGCATGATGTAGTACACTATAGTCGTTGATATAACATCAATGAAAAACTGTTCACCAGTATTACATCCCTTAGAATGATACAACAGAAACATCGCGGGTCCAAAACATGTATTTAGATTATACATAACATATTACAAAAGATCCAAAAAACCTTCGCGACACAACGAGGATTATAATTACAAAAGAGAACCAGAAATAGAAACTCGAAGTCTATTCTACAAATACCACTACTATATATCTATGGCTTGCTATTTCTACTAAAGCAATACTCTAGAGAAGTAGGTTCTGGTTTCTAAGATTATTTATACTTTACGCTCCATCATGATTTCCTTGGTGAAAGGGCATGTATGCCCTCATGTGTGGTTTTGATAATTAATGACAATATCTATGGACTAATGTGTAAATTAAGTTTTACTTGTAGGTTTGTCCATTGGCATCGCTTGGACCATGTGTTGGCGTTAAGGTTGAAAAAGAAGAAGGAATGTCCAAGGGCTTTATGCCTATTGGAATGAAGTACAAGAAGAACAGGATCAAGTATGTCTTGAAGAATAAGAAGACAGAGTTCATCATGGCTATCTTCAACACATCATCAAGAAATGAAGGGCCCTCAAGGTACGTCATCTCTAGAAGATCTTTTTCTTGAAGCTTGCCATCCTCGAAAATCATGGAGTGATAAAGACAAGTTTAAAGAAGAGGTTTCTCCATGGAGTATGAGGGAGCATTTCACAAGTCTTCATCAAGAAAGAGCAAGCAAGAGCAATCAAGAAAGGCGATCCATCTTAAGAAGGACAAGAAGGTCTACTTCAAGATCAAGTGGAATGCTTAAGAAAAAGGTATGATCTTGATAGGTTTTCTACTTTACTGGTATCTTGCAGTGTTAGGACACCGGGTTTAGGATAGATAGTCGTACTATCAAGAGGGGCTCTCGAGTGGATGACTCGACTGTATCTTTCGGAGAGAAATCAAACCTTTGTATACATATCATCATATTTCTTGGTTGTTTCTGGATCTTGTCCATGTGAGGATCTAGAGCTTGTAGTTATCTTCATAGCAATGGATTTCCCTTGCATATCTTATTGCATTTTTGCTCTTGCGGATTTTCTAGCTCCACACCTTGAGAGATACCTCACATATACATTCATGGTATTTTCTCCCTTGGTGATACCCAATATTTGGATTCTACATTTCGTTATCTTTCCAACAAAATTGCTTTCATATTGTTTGGAGTTCGGATGCGAATTCCAGTTTTGGTTTTGAAGTTTCTTGGGCGGAAGTTTCGGTGAGCCGTCGGTAGTTCTGCCCGCAGTTTTCTGTGGGGCTGGCCTGGCTATAGTTCTGGCTATAGTTCTGGCTCAAGTTTCGGTTGAAGTTCCACTCATGTTCAGTAACTTTCTATTTGAGAGTTCTCTATTTGACGGAATTAACACCGGAAGTTGGTCCGGTAGTAGCAGTCGGAAGTTTCGGTCATCCCTAACAAGAACTTCTGGCTAGCCCTACCTGGCCACCTCCCTTGAGCGATACTACCACAAGGCACCAGTAGTTCCGGTCAGGAACCTCGTGACCCAGTATTTCTGGCACTAGTTCCGATCCAAATTCCGTCGGCACTCGAATTCGATTCAGTATACTTCTGTTTTGAGGTGTCATATTTGTCAGAAATTGGGCTGGAACTTCTGCCGGCAATACCTACCAGGATCGCTTCTTCTCTCTCGCACTGTTGTTTGTGACCGTTGGTTGGGTGCCACCAGTAGTACCGCTCCCCCACCGGTACTACCGACCGTGCACGAATTTGTGCATTACAGGCAGATCTGGGAGCCCTTTAAAAGGGGCTCCTCTTCCCCTTCGTGAAAACTAGCTTTTTCTTGGTTTTTGGTTTTCTCTCTCTCCTCCATTGTTGATCTTGAAGAGCTTTCTCTCTTCCCTTCCCCCTCCTATGATTTTTGCATCTTTTTGAGGGATTTGAGAGAAGAGATCTAGATCTACAACCCCACCAAACTAAATTCCTTCTTTGTAAAGGAATCCTTGGGATCTAGATCTTGGAGAGTTTTATGTTCTTCTCTTATGTTCTTCCTCCCTGATTCCCCCAATATCTTTTGTAGCTTTGGTAGAATTTGAGAGTGAAGGACTTGCCTCTTGCATTTACTGCATAGGTTTGAGTTCTGCTTGAAGATTTGGCAAGTTCAAGCTCTTATGCTTGTTTCTCTTAGGTTTTTGGAACCCTAGACGGTTGTGTGGAGTTGTGGTGTGTTCTTGAGGCCTCTAATTGAGTTGTGGAGATTCCTCAACCTTGTGGCCTATTATGGCACCGTTCTTGGGGGCTCCAATTGTTGTGGAGTTTCCTCAAGCTTATAGCCTTTGTGATGTTTCTTGGGAGCCCTCCAATTGAGTTGTGGAGTTTACCACAAGCCTTGTACGGGTTCGGTGACCGCCCTCAAATGTCCCATAGTGGATCGTGCGTAGGCCTTTGTGGAGAGCTCACGGGAGAATAGGCTGAGCCTTTATGGTGTCGGTGTGTTGCGTGCCTTCGCATCTTGAGGTGAGGTCTTGTGTGACGTTGGGTGAGCATCGAACCACCAAACCTCAAGGAGAGCTGTCGGGGTCATAGCACTTCATAACCCACTGAATGAAGTCAAGAGGCATGGTGCAGGCGCCGATGTTCAACAGGCTGCCAAACTGCTTCTCAATTAGTACAATCTTCTGTGCGCCTATCAAACTGTTGTTTAGTGTCATAAAACGCGATGGTGATGCCCTGTTTCTAATTTTCCCAATTTCCCGAACCTAGAATTTAAGCATGTAAAAAAATGATGTATTAGGCAAGGGAAAAAGCAATGTACATGCAAAAAAAGCAGTTATAGTGGTTAAGATAAGGAAAAATACAAAAAAATTGTACAAATAAGATATAGACCTATGTTGGCAACAAATATGCCAAAACTTTCACTACCAATTTATAGTTCCATATAGGCAAGAATATATGGAAGAGAAGCAACTACCTACTACAGGGAAGCAACTAACTACTACAGAGAAGAAACTATGCAAGATCCTATATACAACTACTTTTATCAAAACCTCTAGTAGCAACATCTACTTCCATATAGGCAACAAACATGTTTTGTTTGAGCAACTATCTATGACAGATAAGCAAGTACATTTCCATGGAATGAAATAAATTAGATTTACTGCTGAGAAAAACAAAGATAATCTGACAAGTAATTGGATTTATGATGAGTACAATACAGGTAGCACGGTAGAACTTACATCAGAGTTTAGACCGTTTTCTTGGTGGCAGCAACCTTTTTTCCCTTCTTCTTAGGATTTCCCCCATATCAACCATATCACCGATAAGTTTAGACCGCTTTCCTGGACGACGTCCATGTTTAACCAGAGTCTTTATTCCCCCTTGCTTACTAGCTTTCTTCGTAGGTGGAACATTAGTTTGTTGATTCCCTGAAAATGAGGCCTCACCTGCTGTAGGATCAGACCCATCCATCATGCACACCTGCTTCACCATAGCAAATTTGAAACCCCAACTAGCAACTTCTAGTTCAATATAGGCAACGAACATGTTGGACTGAGTAACTACTTTTGTCAGATAAGAAAACATACAGATCTAGTTAAGCAACTACTTATGACAGTAAAACAACTAATTATAGGCAACTATATTTTGAACATTGATGTTATTTCTGAGCAACTACTAGTGTCAAATAGCCAACGAACAGGTTGGTTTGAGCAACTTCAAATAACAAGGGAAGCAAGTATAGAAAGCGAAAAAACGACATGGTAAAAAACTGTGCAACTTCTAGTTAAATGTAGTCAACAAACATTTTGCACAGAGCAACTATTTATGTGAGCACCTACTAAATAGCAGGTAACCAACTTATAGTGTTGTGTAGGCAACAAATATGTCGGGTTAAGCAACTAATAATTTCAGACAAGCAACTTCTAGTGTCATGTAAGCAATAGACATCTTAGGTTGAACATCTGCTAATGTTAGATAAGCAACTTTGAGTCTACGATAAAGCAACTTGCAATCTACGAAAAAGCAACTTCTACTATTATATATGCAACAACCATATTTGTGCTGGCAATTTTTTTTGAGAAAAAAAGCAACTAATCAACGAACACAAGTCAGTGTCCAATTGCTAGATTGTATATTTCTTGGTTAATAATGCGCATCAAAATCCCCCGGATCCCCTTTCCTTAACGACTATCATCACGAATGTGCATTATAAAACCCCACAGAGTAGTTGCACGGTGAACCCTTGCGCCAATCCAACCCTGGGAGACCCACGCAAAATCGCGTGAAACACACACAGAGAAAAACATGGATGAAAGAATTTCATGGATGGAGGTGAAAAATCATGGAGTAAACATACCGCCTATTCCGTCGTGGTGCTCGAAATATGCCGAAACACCGCTAGTAATCAACGAGAAAATGTGCTGAAAACTCCAGATTCCCAAGAAATCAACGCCCTGGTTGCGCATTAGGACCCTGATGTAGATCTCCACCGGGCAGCGCCAGACCCCCTCGCCGGAACGGCTCCACCTCCGCCTCCAACCCATGTTTCCGCCCCCGGATCCGCCCCACACAGACGGTTGCGAGCGAGAGAGCACAGAGAGATGAGAGGGAGTTAATACGGGAGGGAAGTGCGGGATAGGGACAAAATAGGGCATGGTCCCGTTTTCCCACGATTCCACGGTGGCACGTCCATTACAAACTTTGCGTGTGACGTGCTCCGTCCGTAGCACGCTCAACTCGTCGGACGAGCGCCCGCGCGCCATTAAGTAAATAGGTCCTTATATTTGCTTTTTATATATGTTGCCTTTTTTTCCTTTTTATTTGCTTCTTTTTCTGTTTCCTTATGATTTTATTTAAGTTTTTAAAAAGTTCATTAATTATTCCGTAAATGCTCATTTTTTTTACATTTTTTTTGAATTTTGGTTCATGGGTTTTGAAATTGGTTCATGATTTTTGGACTTGGTTCATCATTTTTGAATTTTTGTTCATGAATTTTGAATTTTGGTTCATAAATTTTCCAAATTTGGTTCATGATTTCGAAAATTGTACATATTTTTCAAAAATATTATTCAATTTTTTTGAGAATTTATTTTTAATATTTTGAAAAAAAATCATGAGTATTCTCACTAGGCCAAAGAAGCCTTTTTTTCTGGACACCATTTTTAAAGAATTATTCAGAGTTTAAAATAAAATGAAAACAAAAACAAAAATAAAGAAAAAGAGAAGACACCTCAGTGGACCGTCCCGACAGGGGATGCACCTGTGCGGCACTAGCGACCCGCGCCGCCCGCAGGCGGCATATAACACCTCCCATATGTCCATGGCCTTACGTTAACTTGGCTGTGTCCTGCGTGGCTAGCCCACCAGTTTGAAATTTGAAATGGATCTCGTCAGCCAATTCAGCCCCTTACAATCTCCCAATCCCGGCTAGAAGTTTTTTTTTTGGGTAATCCTGGCTAGAAGTTGACACTCATTCTCTTCAAACCCCAAAAAATGAACAATTTTGCTATGTCTCACTCAACTAAGAATTTTTTATGTCTCAGTTCTTCAAAAATGTGCAAGCGCCGGCTTAAAAAAACAACAACTGGTTTCGGTTGTAATTTTCTGATAGAAAATGCATTTTTTTGTTAGAAAAGTGCAACTGAACGAGTTGCACATTTTGTAACTATGTTTGCAATTTTCTTAGATGATTGAGACTTAACGAAAATCTCAATCGACGAGAGACATAAATAAACAAACAAAAAAGAGGCTAGAAGTTGACATAGGACACGTAGGTTTCGCCGAACTTCCAGTAGGCCGGCGCGACGTTGTCCGCCGTGATGGTCCTTCCGTCGTCCGTCTGCACCTGGAAAGACAGGCTCTGGCCGGTGAGGTAGGCGCCGCTCTGCCAGTGAGCACCCCAGTTGCGGGTCATGGTCATCCAGTTGGAGGCGGCGCCCTTGACAGACACGGCGGAGAGGGCGCCACTGCCGCCGACGTTGCTGATGAGGACCAGGTTGAAGTAGTCGTGGCCCTTGATGGTGAACCGTATCCCCCCGGTCCTCTGGCACGTCGTCCTGGCGTAGTTGACGGGGACGATTCCGGCCTGGTACTGCGCGATGGTCTCCCACGCGGGCTGGGACATGTCGAAGTGCTGCCGCGGCGAGTTGCACCAGCCGCCGTCGTCGTTGGGCTTGTTGTAGTCCGGCGGGCAGAAGTTTGTGGCCGTGACGGTGACGGATGTCCAGGGCTTGCACGACGTCGTGCGCGAGGCGTCGCAGGTGACCACGTAGCACGCGCCGCAGGACCTGCCGTCGCCGTATAGCGTCGTGCTCAGCGCCGTGGAGTTCTTCCCGCACCCGGCGCTGTACAGGTCGCCGTACCCGCACGCACCGCCTGCATACATACATGCGAGGAATGAAAACCGTTGTTTCGTGGAGTAATGAGGATTCTGTGTACGTAGTATAATAGCGCGCAAGGTGACATACCCATTGTACCGTCCGCGTTGCTCCCGCCATAGAACGTCGCGCTGGCGGGCGTCCAGTAGTCGGCCAGCACTGAACCCCCCAGCTGTGACACGCACAAGCCCAGGATCAACGCCAGGATCGCCACCTTCTCCATCTCTGCTTCGGCTAGTGCTTATCTATCTGATCAAACTTAAAGCTCTGTTGCGTACTGATGATGCCTGCCATGTGTTCTCTGGTACTTATATAAGAAGCGGCCGGCGAGCTGATGGGAATTCTGATTCCGTTTCATCCCACCAACGGACGACGGTTGACGAGGATCATGGATGTACATTCTGCGCATGTGCCTTCCTTGTTCCTTGGACTAATCATGGTCATAACTCATAAGTGTGGCAGATCACGCACATGCATTACGCGCCTAGCAGCTGGTGGCGAATGATCCCACAGGATTTCCGTATTATTATTAGCTCAGGGGATGGTGAATCTCTGGGATATGGCATGATTAATCCAGTGCATCAGAGACTATGTTCTAGCAAGTTTCAGCTCCTGCGACCGGTCTGTGATCACGACAGCGGCCATGCAATCTCCATATCGTAGAATTCGATCAGCCCATGACGCCTGTCAGTTCTGCCCTCGCGGATTCCGGACTTTTACATCTCTGACCTGAAATAGCTGAAAAGATATATGGTTTGAACGTCCAACAGTAGAGGAACCAAACACATTATCCTCAGTTTAGTACCGAGGGAGGTCTGTTTGAAGGCACAAATTCAGAGTTTCTGCTGGAAGCATTGCCAAAAAATAATTATTTTTTAGACGGAAGGTTCGAAATGAGTCCGGTTTTGAATTAACGGAGCCAACAACCGGCTAGGAGCAAAAATATCATTTTCTGTACATAAGGTTCTGAGAACTGTTGTTTTTATTATTTTGGCAAGTAAATGATGACGCTAACTTGGTCAGGGATAGGTGATATATATGATTGATTCGACTTAATGATGGGAACTGAGTGTATATTCACTTAACATTCTAGACGCAACGCAACTGCAAATGATAACTTCCTGTTCGCTCACTATTATCTTCTGGGATTTTCTCCATAACCCCCCGAGTGACCAGCAAACTGGAAGATGTTTGCCTCAATCATTCGATGAAGATGAGGATTCTGTTATGATGCATGGACATTCTGCATGGAACTAGTTAACTGAACTGCCACCCTGTGTGAAAATTATCTATGCAATGATAATGATCAGAACTGATCGAGTGGACTAAACTCAAAACATCATAGCCCGTGTCATTATGTGATCTGTGGTTTACAAATAGGATCTTCATCATCTTCCAGCAAGATCATCGAGCTAATAAAATAAGATGTTTTTCAAGTCAACATATTATGAGGAACAACTAATGGATTCTGTGGTTTTTTCGATAAGGGGCGTTTTATTACTTAAAAGTTTAAGTTACACCCGGCCTCTGCATAACGATGATGCACACAACCGACACAGTTCACAGATCCAATAAGAGAAAAAGAAAAGTAAATAGGCGAATTACATATCAAAAATGAGAAATTGCGAAACGCCTAGTGTGCTGAGGGAGGTCCTATCCGAAGATTATGCTGCCATCCATGCCAGGTAAACAAATCCCGTGCCGTATCCTCCAACCGCGTACACACCTCCTCGAAAAGGTCGTGTAAATCCGCACGATGCAGTACCGACGAAGATCGTAGGGTGTTGGTGCATCTATAGATAACCTGCAAGAGAGAGCAATTTTTATCATTTCTATATAGCCATAGCGACCATATAATGACAACTGCTCCAACCCGAAGAAGTAACTTATACTTGCGATCTATACCATGTAACCAATTCCCAAATATATTGGCAATACTACGTGGTGAATGCAAGCCTGAAGCTGCTTGGGTAACTGACCATATAGACCTTGTGAAGTTGCATTGGAAAAACAAGTGTTTGATTGTCTCATTGTGATGACAAAACACACACATAGGATTCCCATGCCAATTTCGCCTAATAAGATTATCTTTGGTAAGGATGATTCCTCGACGAAGATACCAAGCAAAGATTTTGTTTTTTAAAGGTATCTTCATCTTTCAGATCATCCTATTATCTAACACTGGTAAGACTGGCTGGACTAAAGCATTGTATAGGGAACTAACGGAGAAGGAACCATTCTCACTTAAATTCCATCGCAATTCGTCAGGTTGAGCTGATAGTTGGATATCTGCTAACCGATGTAGCAACGTGATCCAAGAGTCAAGTCTAGTACCAATCAAATCACGCCTAAAGGTCACATTAGGTGGGAACGATGCCAATACTGTGGCAATTGTTTCCTCCTTATAACGGACTATAGAGTACAACGCAGGATATTATTCTCGGAGTGTAGCATTGGCAAGCCACTTATCCTCCCAAAACCGTATCTGAGAACCATCCATAATAGAAAATATACCGAAGCGGAAGAAATATTTCTTCGTTGCCATCAGGCCAGCCTAAAAGTGAGAGTCCCCCGTTTCCAAACCAATTGGGACAAAGCTTTTGACCCAACATATTTTATTTTTAATAGAGTTTGCCATGTCCCCTCTTCAGTTAATAACTTGAAAAGCCACTTACTAAGAAGGGATATATTCTTGATCTCTAGATCATGAATTCCCAGCCCCCTATACTTTGGGACGACAAAGAACACTCCATTTAGCCAGTCTATACTTCTTTTTCTCACTATCTCCCTGTCAAAAGAATCTTGATCGGAAATAATCTAACCTATGCAAGACTCTTTTGGAAAGTTGAAAGAATGATATCATATACAATACCAAATTGCTTAGCACTGAATTAATGAGTACCAATCTTCCACCTATGGATAGTAATTTACCTTTCCAGCTACTCAATCTCAGTTGTAGTCTTTGCTCAATGATTTTCCATTTAGCATTTGTAAGCCTCCGATAATGAACCGGAATGCCCAAATATCGAATCGGAAATACGCCTTGACTACAGCCAAAGAGCTCAGCATAAAGGTCAGCTATCTCCTGAGCCTCACCAAAACAAAACAATTCACTTTTATGGAAGTTTATTTTTAGTCATGAAAGTTGTTCGCAAGCTGAAAGTATAAGTTTTAGATTATTAGCCTTTTCAAAATCATGTTCCATAAATAGAATTGTATCGTCGGCATACTGAAGGATAGATAAACCTCCGTCCACTAGATGAGGTACCACACTTTCAATTTGGCCATCAGATTTTGCGCGCTCAATCATAATAGATAACATATCAGCCACTATGTTAAATAGCATTAGCGATAATGAATCACCTTGTCTTAGCCCTTTTTGGTCTGGAAGTATTTACCAACATCATCATTGACTTTGATGGCAACACTACCTCCTGAAACAAAGCTATTGATTAAAGCACACCACTCAGCTGAGAAACCTTTCATTCTGAGAGTCTGTTAAAGGAAAGACCATTTAACCTTATCATAAGCTTTCTCAAAATCAATTTTTAGAATAACCCCATTAAGCTTTTTCATATGAAGTTCATGCACCGTCTCATGTAAGGTTACCACACCATCTAGTATGTTACGATCTTGCATGAAAACAGTTTGCGACGGATGAACTACATGATCAGCCACTAAATTTAACCTGATAGTAGCTACTTTGGTGAAAATCTTAAAACTAACATTAAGAAGGCAAATCGGTCTATATTATTGTATCCGTTCTGCTTCATTAATCTTAGGTAATAGGATAATCTCTCCAAAATTCAATCGAAACAGATCTAATTGTCCAGCGTACAAAGCACTAAACATATCCATAAGATCTGTTTTGATAACATCCCAAAAGGTTTGATAAAAACTCAGCTGGAAATCCATCAGGGCCAGGGGCTTTATTGTGTTCCATTTAGAAAACAACCTTCTTAACTTCCTCCTCTGTATAGGGAGCATTCAAAAGATTATTTTCCTCAACAGACACCTGGGGTACAACATCTGTTTGGGACTCATCCAGGGAGAAAGTACCTTCTTCTGGTTCCCCAAATAAACCCTTGTAATGTAAGATTTCAGCTGCTCATGTCCTTCAATCGTTCCAACATCATCTTGCATTAAGGAACGAATAAGTTTCTTCTTGTGTCTGCCATTGGCAACACTGTGGAAGTACCTAGTATTCGAATCCCCATGCAAAATAAAATTGAGCCTTGGAACGTTGGTACCATTTGAGTTCCTCTTCACGGAGAAGACGTGCTAATTCCGCATTCGATTGGCTTTTTTTTAGCTCAATTTCATGCTGAGTTAACAAACGAGTTTCTACCAATGCTTCGAGTTCATCAATAGTAGACGAGAGTCTAAGCTTTTCTTTTTTTAAGAATACCAGTTGTGTGACGTGCCCAACCCCCGAGGTGTTTGCGTGTCACTTGCACTTTATTATTCCACCTCTGGATTGGGTTACTACCCATAACCGGTCTGTCCCAAACAACTTTGACCATATCTTGGAAACCTACTCAATGTAGCCATCCAAGTTCAAATTTGAACATCCGTGAACATCATGTAGTAGGTCTACCAGTAGTTAGCAAAATGAGAGCATGATCCGAAAGAGCCTCAATACGTTCTGGAGCTCGTACTGAGACAAGTGGGAATTTATCTTCCCAATCCGAGTCCATCAATACGCGATCTAGCCTTTCATATGTAGGTTCCGAAAGACTGTTTGCCCAAGTAAATTATCGTCCGATCACGGTCACTTCCTTTAGATCAAGACTGTCAATGACAACATCGAAAAGGAAAGACCAATGATCATCAAACCGACCTTTACTCTTCTTGTGTGGAAACCGTAGCAGATTAAAATCACCCCCTATGAGAATAGGGTATGGATTATCCTTTGCTAGGTTCACCAACTCTCGAAGGAAATCAGCCTTGAACACTTCTTGAGCCGCACCATACATAGCAACTAAGCTCCATGTGAAATTATCAGCTTTATTACGGATGTGGAGTTTCAAATGAAATTCTCATGCACAAAGACAAAGAACTGGTGGTTCCGTGCTGTTGCTGATCTGTGAGGATTGTCGGATTCCGGAATGCTCCGCTGACGATCTCCCATGGGCGCTCATGCCTGGAGAATGATGGTCGGATGGGATTCAGTCGTGCGCACTCGTGCATTTTCTGACCGTTTGGTTTCAGAGAGAGCGTTGCGAAGCTCTGCTGCCTGTTACCATCATTGGACATTTTCTTTCTCGGTCCATGGTGAAGTCAGTGGTGGAGAATGTCATGAAAGTAGAGATTTAAGGGCTAGCACAGTTGGTTTGAGTCTTCAGCGCTGAGTAACTGGCTTGGTGATCTGTGATTTGTAGCAGCGGCTTAAGCTTGTTAGTGGGGGCGATAGCACAGGAGACGTTCAGTGTCTGATCTTGCAAGGTGATAATTCAAGGTCTGGCCTTATTTGGTTGTGCCTGGCAATGGCCTTGTTGAAGATATTGTTTTGCAAGTAAGGACTTTCTTCAGGGTGAAAACGTAAGATCTATGATCGAACGATGACGGCGCCTGTGCACTGTTCTTTTATTGGAGGCGTCGCTTTTGGAGAAGCTGGACTTCTGGTGCTGTCCTAGTGGTGTTAGTACTACTGTTACAAGGAATAGATTGTTGTAGCGGGATTTTCTTTTTTATAATTTCTTTTTTTCTTTTTCACAAGAAATAGATTGTTTTGATATTAATATATGCTCTTTAAAAAAAAAAGGTATCACCGTTGCAGAAAGTAAACTGAGCGAGCTGCGAATCTGGAAATGATGCTATACGTGCGTAAAGCAGTTATTGGAGGACAAAGAAATGAACGAGCAAACCAGTGGAACTTATACAAATGTGCGAAACATGTTCGAATCTGGAAATTATGCTACTGTACGCGCTTAAGGCAGTTATTGGAATACAAACAAATCAACATGCAAACCAATATGGGACATGAACAAAAGTGCGAAACATGTTGGATTCCTGCTCCACTTGTTAACTCTTCGGGGCAAACTTGGTCTTGATCTTGTCCACCTCCTCGGTGCCGATCTGGAAGGCCTTGGCGAGCACGTCGTCGGGCACCTCGGGGGATGCCCCGAAGAGGGTCATGGCGATGGACTGCGTGCCTGGGAGCTGGCTGTTGAATGCCGAGATGACGGCGGCGGGCTTGTCGGCGTTGTTCTTCTGGAAGTGCACGAGGCCCCGCGGGAAGACGAAGACGTCGCCCTGGCAGATGGTCTTGGCGAAGAGCTTATTGGCGGTGGTGATGAAGCCGACGTCGAGCTCGCCGTAGAGGACGAAGACGACCTCTGTTGCGCGCGGGTGCGTGTGCGGCGGGTTGAGGCCGCCTGGGGCGTAGTCGATGCGGGAGAGGGAGACGCCGAGGGTGTTGAGGCCCGCGACCTTCTCCACGTTGGCGCCGGTGACGACGGAGCCGGTGGTGGTGTTGGTGGCGCCGGGCTTGCCGAGGATGCCGCTGAAGAAGTCCTCCGCCGTCGCGTTCGCCTTGCACGGGAACCCGTTCAGCTTCAGCTCTGCGCGTGTTTGCAGACGGGGTACGTTACGTGAGCTGTGAGCATCGTGCTTGGCCAAGCGCACGGCTCGACAACAACTTTATAGTTTGATCTTTTGCATTTTTTCCAACAGTTGGTCGTGGGCATCCCAACAAAATTAGAACTAGTTGGTCGTGGAAAATTCAGGCGTGACATTTGATTCAGTATTCCTAGCAAGTTCGGGAGAGTGATTAGAAACTGAATCACATTCCGAACTAGTATAAACTGGTAAATTTATGGTCATGGACTTTGGATCTAACGTCTAGTACTTGCACCCATCCTCACCAGTGCCATCGATTGTACTACCTCCAACCATGAACCGTCACCGGATGTAGCATTAACTACCGAACGTGAATAGTGTACTTGTCACTGTACTACGTCAGAGTGCCAGACCGTACAAAACCGTATACCCATACGTCTTCAATGCGGGACGGCAGTACCGATTCAATCGAACGAAACAGAGGAGGAATTCAGAGCTTGGCATACCTGAGTTGAGATCGGCGACGCAGATGTCCTGGAGGTAGTCTGGGTCGCCGGCGAGCGACGGCACCGCGAGGACGAGGGCCACCGCGACCGCCGCAAGAAACAGGGAGGAGCAAGCCCGGGCCATCATCGATCTGGTGCTACGATTGTTCAGCTCACTGCCTGTGCGCCTCTCCTTATTACCCTCAGATGGTTTCCGTTTGCAGAATGCAAGAGCAGGCTTGGAGGATACCTCACACTTATATAGTGGTGAAGGAGTGAGACGAGGCGAAAAGATTGGGCTCAAAGCAGAGTTGGTGTGACCGTGCGAGCTAAGGAGGCCGGTGACCTGTGTCCGCCGCTACTACTTCAGGCTCAAGCAAAGAGACGCGGTGATGTGTGCAGATTTCCGGTTGGCGATTGGTCACCGCGAGGCAGATCGTTTGTCTTGGCCATTTAAGTACACCCATGTCTCGATCGACGCTTTAAACTGGTTCGCGCATATATACGCAGAGGCACTGCTAACGGCAGGTATAATGCCAAGTAGTCTTTCTCAAAAAAGTTCCAGTCTTTCGGATCACAAAATGCATGTTAAGTCAGGCTGTAGGTGAACCATAGAGGGAAAGGGAATAAAGATGCTTGTTATGCAGACATAACAGCGGTGTTTTAGCTTTACTTACTTTATCCGAATTCAAACCTCGACGGACCGGAATCTCGTGAGAGACAGCGATCGCGCGCTTACCATCTCATCTCATCGTCCGCTTACGCCACGCTAGATGGCTCTGTCAGCGAGGCATAAGATTAAGAAGAACCCGTTACGTTGCTGGTGACAAGTGCAATTATAAGCATTATAGTGTCTGCTGCGCAGCGGCCATTCCTTCCAGAGGAATACCTTTTGTTTTCCTTCCGGTTTTGAACCGGCGGGCAGAGCACCCCTGCTGTACAAGTAGAAAAGGATAGACTTATCACTAGTAGGAAAATACCTATACCAATCATTTTTTCAATGTCGTGTCCTAAAAATAACATGCAATTGCTAAGAGCCAACATGGTAGTTGCGTCTCGAATATACGGAATGTCAGTACTAGAGCTTAACGGTCGCGTTTAGTGTACTCCGGATGCCACTACTTAATCGGATCCATAGGTGGAACCGGGCCAAATTTAAGGGTGGTGTTTGGCATTTGCAAACCCCACCAACCCAGATGCCACTTTCCCTACACGCGCCGTCCCGACCCGCATCGCCTATCACTCCCTCTCCCTCTTCTCCAACCTCCCCCTCCCTCTTCCCAGCCGCGTTGCCCGCCGCCGCACCCCGCATGCACCGCATCGGCCAGCGCCGCCCCCGCCTCCACCCCATTGGCATAAGATTAAGAAGAACCCGTTACGTTGCTGGTGACTACAATTATAAGCCTTAGTGCCTGCGGCGCAGCGGTCAATCCTGCGACGAAAACGACTCGTTCCTTTCAGAGGAAACCTTTTGTTTTCCTTCCGGTTCTGAACCGCCGTGCAAAGCACCCCCTGCTGTAGAAAAGGATGGACTTATGTGATGCTAAGCCACACTGCACATCACAAAGCAGTACTCGGTTGGAAACAAAAGGGAAAACAATATCTTCAAGTATTAGGATGACCTGCAAACACTATGTACTACTGCTTAAACACCAAAACCGCCAATTTCTAGACCCTCAAATTACTTATACTCTCTCTCTGTCCAGAAATAAGTGTCTAGATTCACGTGTCTCTATAGATGTATGCAAATCTAGACAAACCTAATTCACTTATTTCTGGACGGAGGGTGTAACGTAATAATAATCCTCACATGACATGAAGTAATTCCTTAACTCCTTGACGTCGTCATCTAGTTTCGACTTCACTTCAATGCAACGTCAGAGAGAGATGGGCGCTGAGCTTATACTCCAAACTAGAAATGCTTATGTTTTCATGTGGAAATATTTCAAAAGTTCCGGATGCTAGATAAGGATTGCTAGTGTACACTACAAGCCTGACCATAGTCTGCAGGGACAGAGACTATTCAGGTCTAACACAGAGCTGCATCGCTTGCATGATCTCGATGCATCGCAATCGTAGAGATGCTTTGCCATCGAGTTTAAAGAAAGGGGCGCCACTGGTTCAGGTTTTCTTACTTTACGTATTTATTATGTTCCAAAAGAAATGTTCCAGCATCAAACTAAGTTTTAATACTTCGTCACCAACAAGATTTGGGACCTTTCTTTTGTCTAAACAAGATCTGGACCTAACGAGAAAATGAAATGTCAAGCTTTATGGAAAAGCTACAAGAAAAGGGACTAGATTAGACAGCAAGATAACCTCCTACCCACTTCGTTGGAAACTCCCTACCGAAACCTGCCTTTGACATATTGATGTTTCCTCGATGGAACACAACGCAAGGCCATACAAAAGGACAATGCTTATGTATGGACCATGATCATCCACACCAAAAACTTCGTCTAGCTCCTGGTCATCCCCTTCGGGCGAACCAGGGGCGACTCCCGAGCCCCCCTCTCTCCTCAACCATACCCTCCCCCTCACCCGCCACTGGCGGCTCGCCGTCGGGCAAAGCCCTTGCGGTGGACGACATCTTCCCAGCGTGCTTCGGAGGGCGGCTCGATAGGCGGCGGTGTGCTGCTATTACCAGCGAGTCGAGCCTTGCAGCGATCTAGCGTTTGCGTCGACGGTTGGCGGCGCTGGCGGATGCAGGAGCGGGTGGCCAGAGGCGGCAGGAGTGGCGGCGTAGAGAGGATCTCAGGGGGCGCGGGCCTCAAGTCCTAGATCTGGGCCCTTTTGGTCCCCATCTAGGTGTATCCCGGCGGTCTCCAGCCTGCTCTAGACGGTCGTCCTCTGCCTGCTAGTTGCCCGACGGTGGCTTGCCTACATGTGCTAGCGGTAAGGGTAAGCTTCGGGTGTAGTGCATGGACATGCAGGTGCTTAGTGGCGGTGGTCATGGCGCTGGAGCGCGGCGGCAAGGCTAGTCAAGCCTCTACTAGGCCTCACAGGACCTGCTATTATGTCCGGTCGGTGACTGTATCTGGCGGTGGAGAACGGATCTCCTCCGAGTGACCATGGTGCGCGGCCGGAGGGTGAATCAAGACCTACGAGTCTAGATTTGCATGTCGATGGCTTCAGAGTGCGACTGGTGGGTGGCATGAGGCTGACACCGGCTGCACTTCTGCCGATCACGCGAGTCCACTCTAGCGCCGGTTCCTAGTACGAATATTTGGTCTTGTAGTGAGCTATCTATCAATTCCTGGTCTTGAGCTCGAGGACACCAGGGCGGTAGCTCCGGGAGGTGGACTGCGTAGTCATCTCTATGGCGAGCGATGTGGCGGTGGTGATGGCCTTGCTCCTTGGTCATTTGGATGGCCAGGAACGGGCAGCGGGTGACCCTGGTGTTGGTGGTTCTTCGGCAATGGCAGCTCCCAGATATCGTTTTGGAGGCAGGGCGCCGGGATAGTGAGCGGTTCGATACCTCGGGTGCGGGTGAAGGTTTTTCCTGGGCAGAAGCCCTGCATTTTGACACCGATGGCAACATGTGCGTGTTGTAACCCTCTTGGGGGCGTTATTGTGGTTACCTTTTCCCCACTAGGGCTCAGGGTGAAAACCCTTCACCGTGTGGTCTCGGTGATGGCAGCGCCTTGCATCGTTATCCTCTTGAGGGCGTCGTCGTGGAGCTCTGTTAGCTTTGCGACCAAATAACGAAGAACGATAAAGGAATTACAACAAGGGGACACAAATTTAACGTGGAAAACCCTCTCAAACAAAGAGAGGGAAAAACCACGGGCGCCAGCCAGCGAAACTTTACTATAACGGAGAGTGTTTACACAACGCCGGGGATTTCACAGATGCAACTTATCCCAGCCGGCGGCTTACAAGCGGTTTATATAGCGGTGGTAACCTAGGTCATCAACGATCCATCAGTGTTCTCCTCCCTGGTGAATTCTTCACCGCGCGCCTTCTTGATGATGTTGTAGATCCCATAGTAAGGCACATCCCAGAATCGCTCCCTCCCTTCGGGGTTGCATAGATCTGTCGGGTCTCTTGCCGGTGAGCTCTGCAAATGGAAAGCTCCTTCCTCCGCTCCTTCGCGAACCGCTTTGGCCAGTACGCGCTCGTGGATGACTACCGGACCATTGCCCTCTTCCAAGCCGGAAGTTTGTGGTGACGCTCCTCGTCCTGCATCTCCAATTCATTGGCGCGCAAGAGTAGCTCCACGGGCACCCCTACATAGCTCAGTTAAAATCAAATGACAACGTCGTGCGCGGCGGTGCGAGGATGTCATACCGGGCGAACATCACGACCTTGTACCAGTTCAGAGATGGCCTCTCCATGGTGGCGGGGAATGAGAGAGTGTGGTGGAGGGGGATGAAGCGATGATGAAGCGTATATAAAAGGTGAAGCGACAACAGGAATCAAATAGAACATTCCCTTTTAGGGTTCACATATACAGTGTCTGCCCGGCCGCAGTCTGCACGAGTGGTAAAATCGCGATTTTCTGGACCCTTATCCGTGTTTTAAAGGCCCAAGTTTTAAGGGGTCTGCTAGAGATGCTCTAAGAGGGTTTCCTCTTCACCTTGTATCGATCTGGCCGTTTACAGTTTTATTTATAAAACGGGGCAAAAGCCTTTTTAGAGGATGGAAATTTAAAATGCTATGACCAGTAGTTAGTTTTATATGGTTTCATGTATGCAACTATGAGGCAATCGGTGAACGGGAGAAATGATCATAAGTGCATACAGGAAGAAATTCGCAAACAATAAGTGCTAATAGGATGATGGTCCCTGCATTTGAAAGTTATATATGCTTCTGTTATTTTTTGTTTTTACATCTTTTTTGTCTATAGAAAAGCTTGTCTGCGTCGTGTTTCATGAGTAACACCCCAATCTTGTAACATGATGTCAGCCATGTTCTAGCATGACTCATTGAACTCCTTAGCGGAGGCTAGGTTTTCTTATTCTCTCCCTTCCGCAGGAGTCATCTCAATCATTGGATCGAGTTGAGATCAACGGGTCACGTTAGCTTGAGCTGGAATTATGGGTTGTACTTTGGTAGCCCGCTCCCTCTATTTGGAAGTACTAGCCCAACATAGACTACGCCATTGGATGCATCATATACCATTCACTTGTGGGGTCTTTCATCCCATAGTGAAACTTGCGTGATGTTTCACAAGTAACACCCCAGTCTTGTGAGAGGAGAGGACTATGAAGGAGAGGCGATTTCTGTAAAGATTGGTGAATCCTAGCAAAGTGTCTTCAAAATGGTGATTGGGGATCAAATGTGTTCGGATTGTTTCCAAATTTGGTGAATTTTTTGTTACTTTGAGAACTTCGATTTAGTTAGTTGGATTGAAGTTGGCTTAGTGGAGCATCAGTTTTCAGAGTGTTAGAGTACATCACGGTGAAAGGGTTCGTGTACAGAAAACAAAAAATTCCTAACGATGAACACCATAGCCAAGATCTATCTATGCATATATACAGTACCGAGCAGGATACAGTGATCATACCTTTAAAGACCAAAAGCGGGATTACATTCCCGCACAAATGTTGTTGATGTAGTGATGACCCACAAGTATAGGGGGTGTATCACAGTATTTTCGAGGGAAGTGAAACCCAATTTATTGATTCGACACAAGGGGGGCCAAAGAATATTTGTAAGCCTTAACAACTGAGTTGTCAATTCAGCTGCACCTGGAAACAATCTTGCTCACAGCAGTTTATCAGTAACAACAGTTTTGTAATAGCAATAGCAAAGTAGTAGCAGTAGTAAAAGTAAAGACAGTAGTAACAATTGCAACAAACAGTAGTATTAAAGCGCGGTAGGTACATGGATGGATGCACGGGCATTGCATAGACAAGACAATTCATATGGCAATCAAGACATAGGACATTTGCAGATAAACAAGATAAAGCATCCAAGTATAAAATAATCATAGGCATGTGTTCTATATATAGTCATACGTGCTCGCAATGAGAACTTGCACAACATCTTTTGTCCTGCCAGCCCGTTTGCAGCGGGGCCTAAGGGAACTACTGGTAATTAAGGTGCTCTTTTAATAGAGCACCGGAGCAAAGCATTAACACTCCGTGAACACATGTGATCCTCACATCAAAGCCATCCCCTCCGGTTATCCCGATTATTGTCACTTCGGGGCCTTTGGTTCCGGACAACAATATGTGCATACAACTTGCAGGTAAGACCATAAACATTACTATCATAATGAATCAATAACAAGTTCAGATCTGAAATCATAGCACTCGGTCCCTAGTGACAAGCATTAATCATAACAAGTTGCAACAAAGTCAAAAAGCAGTAATAATAGATACTAGGTACCATGCCCTAACAATCTGATGCCATTACATGAACGATCTCACCCAATCCCTACCATCCCCATAGCCTACAGCGGGGGATTTCTCACTCATGGATGGTCGATGGAGAAGCGATGGTGATGATGATAGCGATGATCTCCTCTAATTCCCCATCCCGGCAGGGTGCCAGAACGGAGTTTATGGTTCCGATTCGTGGAATCTAGTGGTGGCGGCGCAGCGGAACTTTTTCTGGAAAAACGTCAAACGCCCCTTGGTTTTTAGGTTAAGAGGCAACTTATAGGTGAAGAGGGAGGCCAAGGGGGTGACCGAGGCGGCCACACCACCCCCAGGCGCGGACTGGCCTAGCCCGCGTGGCCAGGTGGTGTAGACCCCTCGTGGCCCTCCTCCGTCTCGTCTTCTGGCTCCGTGAATTTTCTAGTGAAATAGGATTTTTGGCATATTTTCCGTAATTTTTCCTGATAGTTGATTTTCTGCACAAAAACTAGAAACCAAGGTAATTCTGCTGAAAACAACGTCAGTCTATGTTAGTTCTATCCAAATCACACAAGTTTAGAGAAAAAACAATAGCAAAAGTGTTCGGAAAAGTAGATACATTTTGGACGTATCAACTCCCCCCAATCTTAACTTATTGCTTGTCCGCAAACAATTCAGTTGAAAACTGAGTGCGATAAAAGAAACTTTCATGAACACATTTGCTTCATATGATGTATATATTGTCAATATATGATCAAGTACTTAGACAATTCATAATAAAGAGTATGCAAATAAGTTTACTTAATAGTCATTGCAAGCTATGAAGAGATTCCAACTCAAAAATAATAAATAGCATAAGCAACATTGCAATGCTCATAAAAAGGTATGATAGAGTGGTATCTCGCTTGCCTTTGATTGTAGAGCAAACATAAATGCCAAGGCACCTCTGAAGTTCAAGTGAAGACTAGAAGTAAAGATATCAAAGATACAAGCATCAAAGTCATGACACAATTAATCCAAATTTTGAGACAAGCATATTACACTAAGAATGACAACTATGCTCTCAAGAAAGTGCTCATAGAATATGTGGAGACTCAACAAGGAAATGAAAAAGGGTTTGAAAAGTTTGAAAGTCTTCCTAATACTAAAAGTATGGTACTCATTAGCTTTGAGCTCTCATTGCCCCTATCATAAGCATCTTTAAATGGTTAAGGTGAAAGTGAGGTCCAATACGAGTTATATGCTTGACAGACCATAAACTAGAAATCTCATGTCCCTTGAGTACGAGGGCCGCTCCTCATGCTACTCAACTTTAGTTACCGGTAAGTTCTTGTCATAGTAAATACATGCGTATCATAGAGAACCGCCAACGGGGTACCCCTTGCGCGATGATACAGAAGAATCCCCATATCAAAATGACAAGGCAAGCAGACAACAAGCATCTTAACAATTTTCTTATTTACCATGAGAAAATGGTGCTTTTTTCTCTCTTTCCTCTTTTCTCATCTTTTTTTTCTTTTCTCAATCTCTATCTCTTTTTTTATATAAGAAGAATGCTTCATATATTGCTCATTATGGTTACGCTGCAGGTTTCCACCATAATTAGGCATGGATTAGACCAGCCTCCCAGACATTTCTCTAACACACATACATAACTCCATGGACTTACAACCACCCCTTTTATTTCACATCGACGACATCCATAAATAAAAGAGCATGATATTAACTGGGTATATATTTACAGGTGTTGAAAGTGTTCCTCGTGACAGCACGGTTCTGCTAATCCCCAGCCTATAATTTGCAAGCATATAACTTTCATGGGCAGTCACAATGGTTCAGGTTTATTAAGTGCAAGAAATAAAGTGTGCCATCAAATTCATGAGAGCTTTACTAACTAACTTTCTCATAATAAGCAAACATTTTATTCGGAAGAAAACAAGGCATACTGAATATGCACGGAAAAGCAAATGATGCTAATAGGTAGGTATGGTGGACACTTTTGGCAATATTGATTTTGGGGAGTTGGAAACACGAGTAGAGCTCATACTCAGTGCACGTGAAGGCTAGCAATAGTAAGGGAGCGACAAACGAGAGAGCAATAACTGTCATAATCATGCTTGCAACAAAATAGGACTAATCATGGAACGAAAACGATTCAAGACCCCTGAGGCAAAATAATTCATCGAGGCTTAACTGATTATTGTTTCAGTCATATGCATGCGTGAACATGTGCCAAGTTAATTCAAGTGAAACATTTAAAGGAGGATACCACAGTGTCATACCAAGTTATGAATAGAGCAATGCAAGCGAACATTCATATGACATGATACAAACCATTAGCAAGCAGGAGCTAATCATAAGAAAGCAAGAACTACTAAGCATCCATAAATAACATACACCTTACATGAACAGACTAAGCATGCCCACAATGATGAGTATATGTACAAAAATGAAAACAAATAGAGTTCGTTACCAGCCTCTTACCACATCTCAAGTTATCATTAATCCTCATTATTGCCCTTCACTTGTGTGGCTTGAATAATAACATGAAACCAAACTCCACTGAGGACTGCTGAACCCTGCAACGAACTTCACAAAACCAAAGAAGAACAGAAAATATTTTTGGTGTTTTTGATTTTTTTAAAGGCAAGAACAAAAAGGAGGAACAAGCAAAGAAAAATCTTTTTGGGTTTTTTGAATGGTCCAAACAAAGCAAAAAGGAAGAAGCAAACCAAGGCTAAAAACACAAAGAAGAGAAACAACAAAAATATTTTTGGTCTTTTTGTGTTTTGGAAAGCAAAAGAAAGAGAAACATGGATATACAAAGTACCGAGTAAAACATGGTATGGAGATGAGTGTGATGTCGGTGTACCTCCCCCCAAGCTTAAGCTTTTGGCCTAAGTGGGTATCAACCCCAACGCGGGTAAGGGTTCCAAGCCGGAGGGTCATCGTAAGAATGACCGTGGTTAGGCCCTTGGGAAGAAGAAGAAGCTCCCCAATCATAGGTAGGCTGTTGGTACGAGGACTCCCCCTCATTCGAGGGCTGGACCGAATCATCTGTAGCCTCCCTTCTAGTCCCCTGCTCCTGCTGGGAGAGCTCCCCCAGATACGTATCGAGCTCTTCCTTAGTGAGTGACCATCCTACCCTGATTTCAAGGTTAAACAAAATAGGTGCAGGCAAAAGAACAACACGCTCGGACTTACTCCTTCTCCAACCAGCCTTGAGAAAGGTTATTTCATAAGACAAATCACTAAAATTAGCCCAAGAAGAAACAAATTTATGATGTATCATGGAATTAATGTCAAGCCTCTCTATGGGAAACTGTAGGTCTAGATGATGAGGCACTACACCATGCAAAGCTAATAAACAAGAGGCGATGAGGCCTCCACAAATTCCACCTTTCTCGCGGTTAGAAGCAAGACGAAAAGCTATCAAGGCACCCAAATTGTAAGTTCTATCTCATTTTAAAGCAGCTGAGATGAATGCTAGATCATATGAAGATAACTTATTAGCAGTTTTCCTAGCGAGAACACACTTGGCAATAAAGTAAGCAAAGTAGCGAATAGATAAGAGATGAATATTACGAATTTTCCCACTCTCCTTTGAGAAGATGCTCCCTTGGCAAATCTCCGCATACAAGTCCATGAGTGGTGTAGGTCGCTCTTTAATCCTTTCACACGATCCCCACTGGGTACTTTAATAGCTGCACAAAAGTCATCAAAAGGAAGGTTGATAGCTATATTGTAAATTTTGTAGTGAACCATGGGGTTAGGCAAAGAGTAACTAAATCGAAAGTCCTACACCACAGACATAGTTAGTTTCACAAATTGGTAAGGTTCATCTCCCACAAAATGCTTCAATCCTGCGTTAGCAATTAAAGTATGGAAGTCCTGAGAAATCCTTGCAGCCCTCATGAATTTGGGGCATGGATAGATGGAAGGTAAAACTTACTCCTCTCGGTGAACCTTCATAACCTTAGGCACCCTTAATTCATGTTGGTTGAGTTGGTGTTTTCTGAAATTTAGGACAACCATCATACAAGTGATTGCAAAGTGATTACATAATGAAGGGAACTACTCATAGGGACTTGTAAGAGGCCTAAGCATGCATCAAAACAATATTTCTAAGCATTGAACAAGCTTAAAATCTCATATAACCTGTCACCTACAGTAGCTAAATACTCAAGATATAAACCACTAAACACAAATCTACTTGGACAAGCGGAGGAGTCACATACCAGAGAACAAATGCTCCAAATTTCGGCAGCAAAGATGGGTTGAGTAAGGAGATCGAAAAATCGTGGGCAAGAACAGCAAGAACACGATTTCGAGTAAAGAACTGATGTTTTCTCGGGAGAGAGAAAGAAGTGGCAAGTGAGAGAGTGAGTGGAGGGCCAGGGGTGGCCCACACCATGGCCAGGCGCGCCCCTGGTGTGGCCGTGCCACCAGGTGGTGTGCCTGCCTGGTGGCCCCCCTGGGTCACTCTAGGTACTTCCTTGCCCCTTCTTTCAGGTAAAAATTTAATATGAATTTTCTGGAATTTTTCGAGACACTTTATTTTTTAGCAATTTTCAGGTATTGATGAATGATTCTCTGACAGAAAGATGACTTTGGAATGATGCAAAAACAAAACAAAACTAAAACTTCAGAAGTTCTAAGACACTCTAATAATCAAGCAACTAGCAACAGAAAAGTAAACTAAGTGAAGGCAAAAATTAAAATGGATAAAAAAAAGTAAGCAAAGATAATCATGGTGAAAACATTGTTTTGTTCATTAAAATCCCTTTGTTAACAAGGTTGATCAGGTCTTGTTACCAAACCAATTTTATATGAAAAAAAACTTTTGTACTCCACTAATGATTATGTTACCTCAACCTTGATAGCTATGGTCCCAATCATAATAGTTTCATATTTTTCTCGTGGTATGGGACAATATATTTCTCCAACTTGGATGCCCTCAACATGTTCAATTGACTTTAAACCATAAGTCCTATCAATCTTCTTGGGGAAATAGACAGTATGCTCCTTGTCATTAACATTAAAAGTCACCTTTCCTTGATTACAATTAATAACAGCTCCTGCAGTATTAAGAAAAGGTCTCCCAAGAATAATAGACATATTGTCATCTTCAGGCATTTCAAGCACAACAAAGTCAGTTAATATCAAGCAATTATGATCCACTTGAACAGGTACATCCTCACATATACCAACAGGAATAGTGGTAGATTTATCAGTCATTTGCAAAGATATATCAGTTGGTATTAGTTTTTCCAATTGAAGTCTCTTATAGAGAGAAAAAGGCATAACGCTAATTCCCGCTCCCAAATCACACAAAGCAGTTCTAACATAACTGTCGTCGGATTGATGACAAGTACGCCATGAGGGGGTCCTCGAGGCATGCGAAAGAGAGGGGTGTGAGACGTACGGTATTCCGGGACGGTGAGCACACAAGTTTACCAGGTTGAATCAGGCTTTGGACGGATCCTACTCCTACTAGCAATCGATGTCTGGCAGAGCCGGAATATGGATTACAAGGGTTTCACTTGAGTTGAGGGTCTAAAGTATTGGTCTTCCTAAAGGCTCTCCCTAGGGCGGCTTATATAGATATCCGCCTAGGGTTTCTGAAGAGATCTATCCGCTATGACTAAGAGTCGGTTCTGAGTACATCTTGAACTACAAGTAACATTATGGGCCTAAGTCGGTAAGTCTCGGGTCTTCCGTGGCGGATTGGACTCGTCTTTCTCCCCGACACGCCCGTGAAGCAATGCTCTAACCCAAAGTGGGCCACCCTGGTCAGTGAGGAACTGTGAGGATACCCGGAAAGTATATCCCCAACAGCAGCCCCCGGAGGCCTCCAAGATCCAAAGTCGGATTTATCATCGTCTAGCTTAATCTTCGGCTTGCAGAATCTTCAAGGGTTCCTGAAACTTCAAAACAAGAAATACGATCCGGGTCTTAAAAAATAAGCGGACCTATCAACATGTTACTCGGATTTTCCAGCTTGATTTCAAACTAAGTCGGAACTTGATCTCTAACGCCACCTGACACAAGTCATGGTCAAGTCATGTCATCTGACAGGCATTCTGTCAGCACGACCGTTGGTGGGTCCGCGGTTCGTGGAACCGAGACGCCGTTTCAATGCATGCATGGAGATCGAGGCGATGTAATCATCACGTGGGACCTTCCCAGTTCCTTCCATGATGCGTAGCGGTTATACTGTAGAATTTGCACGAATCTTGGCGCAGTTAGGTGAATATAAGGGGTTAGGATTTTCTCCTTCTCCTTTTACCAGTCCTTTGCCTTTTCCTCTCCTTCCAATCTCCCTGCGTGCACAGAGCTCCCCTGTTCCTCCCCCAAAAACTCCCAGCGCTGCCCCTTTTAGGTCAACTGCTCACCGAAGAAATGGCTTCATCTTCCTCTTCCGGCTTAGCGGCAGCTGTGGCGGAAACGATGGCGGAGAAAGAGAGCTTCCGTGGGCTCTGGATCCCCTACGCGCTCAACGACGAGGGCCTCAAGAACGTGGAGAAAGAAGGGCTCCTCCGTCGATGGTAGCGGGCCGGCTTGAAACCGTCCCCAACCAACCAGCGACAGGCCAGGTCCATTTGGGCACCCACCTCGACAGAGGTTTGTCGTTTCCTCCCTCGGAGTTCTTCCCCGAGGTGATTGATCATTATGGAGTTCAAGTTCATCATCTTCCTCCCAACTCTCTTTTAGAGATGAGCACATACGCTTCGTTGTGTGAGGGCTTTCTCGGCATTAGGCCGAGTTTGACTCTATTCCGGTACTATTTTCATGTCCGGAGAAACTCCATTACCGCCGGTGTTCCTTACATCACCGGCACTATTAGCTTTTCACTTAGACGCGAGCGCGCGTATCCCAAAATTTTAGCTAGTGACTCGGTCAAACAATGGCCAGCCACGTTTTTCTATCATAGGGATATTCCTGCTCCCGGCAAAGCCACTGCTTTGCCGGCTTTCATTGACGGAGCTACCATGGCCCAACCATCCTGGTACGAGGCTGCTCCGGCTCTCACCGACGATCTGATCCTCGCTAAGAGGCGGATCGAATACTTGATCAAATACAAGGGTCTAAAGGGATCCGACTTGGTCCAGTGCTGGGTCTCATGTCGGATGCAGCCCCTTCAGTACCACGGAACCCGACTGATGCACTCCATCACGTCGTCCCAAAAAGACTCCCTCCGCATCAGTCCCAAAGCCTACACCACTCAAGTCTACATAAGCCAGGTCAAGTGGCTGGTTAGGGAGCGGATCGAGAGGAGAATCCCGAAGGTTTCTCTAGACATGCACACGGCGGATAACCCCGTAGTGCCGGTAAGCTTCTATCAGTACATATTTTTATGTGTTTCAATCTTTGAGTTACACTGCAATGCTGATATGTTTTCTTATTTTCAGCTTGCTAACCTCCCCGAGTCGGAACTTGCTCCGCTCGAAGGATATCCTCCGGAGTTCTCTCAGGAGGTAGAAGTGGTCCCATTGCCGGATCTTGCGCTCAAGAAGCGCAAAGCTCCGACAGTGGATGTTGGCACAAAGGAGGTGCCTGTTGTGAAGAGGTAACTTTCAATCACAATTTTCCGCCTTTGTGTCTTACTCGAATTTCTTTCCGAGATGTAATGTTTCCGATTTTACTACATTCTCAGAGCAAAACCGCTCCTCAAGGGCAAAGGGAAAGGGATTCCTTCGAAGCCACTGTGGCATACGAAGCTTACGATAGCTTCTCTTGCCGTAGCTCCTCCGACTCCTACCCCTCAACCTTCTGCAACGCCGGTGATCTCTCCAGATGCCGCAGAAGATCCGGCTCCTTCAATGGAGCCTGCGAACCTTGAGTCGCAAACTGACGTCGCCATGGGTGAGTCAGATTTAGATAAGGGTGAACCCTCTTTGGGTAATGATCCCTCGGCAGAAACCTTCGCCAAAAACCTTATCAGCAATCCGGGACTTGTCAAGTTTGGCCTGTCCCGAAAATCTGCTGAAGAAATCCAGCGGCTCGCCAGGCAATGCCTGGAGAAAAGAACCTTATCTGCCGAAGAAGAAGCGCAAGAAGCAGAGGACGTCAAGTTCTCCGACCTTCTCGCCCAGGTGCGCCTTCGCGACGAGAGGATTAGGACTGGTGAGCTTCCAACAGCCCTATTGATTCCTCTGACTCTCGCCGAGAAGGTCGCCGTTGATGTGAACGCGAGTTTGGATAAACTCACTCGCGAACAATATGTAAGTCGGAATTCCAATTTGTGTTCTTCCTTAAATGTATTTTATATCATATCCTCTAGCCCCCAAGCATGAAGTAGGATAAACAATCCGGGTTTATGCTTCATTAGGATGCCAAAGAATGAACTAGTGTAGCCCCCAAGGCTCGTGCTGATATTTAGCAAAAATATTAGCCCGAGTCTTAAGTAGCTTTCTGACTTTGGGTATTCTGACTTACAGAAAGTATGTTCCTATAATCAAGATTTATTGAAGAATGTCTGTGATAAGCGGAGAGAGATCAAGGCTCTCCGGCTTAAGAATGCTGAACTTAAAGTTGCCAAGAATGAGGCCGAAGGTAAACATTCCGAGACTCAAACCTTGTCTTTGTATTTTTCAATGACGATTTTTTTCTGAACTGTTGTTCTTTTTGACTTACAGTGCTGGTAAAACAATCCTTCGCCATGATTGAAGAGGCCGAGAACCTCAAGACCTTGGTGGTGGAGAACAAGGAGCTTCGTTAAGAGCTAGATAAGCTCAACGCGGATCATGAAAAGAGCATTGCTCAAATCCTTGAGTCCTCCTCCATGGCTACTGATGAGCGTGATCGCAAGATCGCTGCTCAAGATAAAACAATCTCGGACCTCAAAAATGAGCTTAGCAGAGAAGGACATGTCCCAGGCGCTCCGGGCTGAACTCCAGAGTCTCCGTGAGGAGAAGACCAAAATTGACGACATCATTTTCAGTACATTCCATCTGTCTGACTTGTCTCTTTCTTCGACTTCTATCAATGTCATATTTTTCTTAACTTGTTTTGTGTATAGGTCATCTGAACTTGACAGACTCTTCCTCCACCGAGCCCCGCACCCACCGGCTTACCCAAGCCGGTGACCTGCTTCATGACTTCTGCCAATCCCTTGAGGACATCGGCGAAGCTCTCAAGATTCCGGACATGCCTAACATGTTGGATTTTCAGGTGCGGGACAAGGCAAAGGAGATGCCACAACTTGTTAAGGATTGGAACATGTCTCTGTGATCGGCCACATTGTGCAGCTCTCACCATGGTCATGAGCCACCATGGAAACATGGAAATATGGCAAGTGACCAGAGGGTACTGCAAAGTAGATGAAGACGGCCAGGAGCAGGACCTTCAAGTCATCATGCACTCCTGCGTCGGATATGGGTGTCACGTGGCTGACCTGACCAGCTACGAGATCCGCGTAGATACTCCGCCTCCTCCTATGGAAGAATCAGCAGAAGTTTCCGACGATGAACGCACCACCTCGGATGCGGACATCTCGGAACGATATCAAGGCGGAATTTCCAACGAGCCGGCAGCTCCTTCATCCCCTCCTGCATCATAAATTGCCAGAAATATTTGTATTATCCTAAAAAAACATGATGCGTCTGTAAATTTAAAGTACTATGATTTTGCTAGTGCTAAGCTTTTGATCTATTCAGCACTTTTGGCTTTAATTTTTTGTGTGCCTAAAATGTTTACATAAGCACTTGTACTTTTTCGTCTATACTTATCGTTTATCTGGCTTTCCGCCTCGTCCCTTTCGTGAGCCGACTAAACCTTCTGCCGGAAACTTTGCCGAGCAACGGAGCTCAATTGCTAAACCAGTTTAAACTCGGAAACAAAGTCGGCTTCTAGTACCAACAATTCACTACTCGGAAAATGCCCGCATCCAGCAATCAGACAAATAACCAAAGTAAAGACTAGAAACTTTAGAGTTATACCCGAGGGTAGCATTTTTAGAATCGGAAATCTAAACCAGAACGAGCATGAGCATAAAGTACTTTCAAGCATTCTTGGATTTTCGACTATGACATGATCATTCGGAAATAAGATGGTAAAAACTTCTCAGAAAAATTTGAGGCAACCAAAACTTTTATTTCTCACAGAACATGTACATATATATGTTTACAAAGAAGGATAAACTAAGAATAAAAGGGACATAGCTGAGCAATATTCCACGGTATGTCTAACTCATCCGGATTTGTACTACCTCCAGCTCTCTTTCTCTTCTTAGTAGCAGGTCTTTCTTTGATTGGCCTCATGTCAGTTAAGTAGTACGATCCATTGTGCAATACTCGACTAACTAAAAAGGGCCCTTCCCATACTGGGGAAAGTTTGTGCTTTCTTTGTTGCACAAGCCGGAGAACCAAATTACCTTTATTGAAAGATCTATTTCGGACTCTCTGGCTATGATACTTGCGTAACTTCTGCTGATAGGCTATAGATCTCATTTCAGCAACGACGCGAACTTCTTCGACTAAGTCAAGATCATTTTGTCGAGAAATCTCGGCATCCTCTTCAATATACGCGGCCACTCTAGGAGAAGTGTGAATCAAATCACTAGGAAGAACTGCTTCTGCACCATAGACCAAGAATAAAGGTGTGTATCCGGTTGATCTATTTGGAGTCGTTCGTAAAATCCATATTACAAAAGGTAATTCCTCTGCCCAAGCCCCCGCAGCACGTCGTAGTGGTGCTTCGAGTCTCGGTTTCAGGCCTTGTAAGGCCTTGTAGGATTAAACCATTTGCTCTTTCGACTTGTCCGTTAGCTTGTGGATGTGCGACTGACGCAATGTCAAGCCGAATATTTTGCTCGTTGCAGAATTCGGCCAATTCTCCCATAGAGAAGTTACTCCCGCTGTCCGTGATAATGCTATTTGGATAACCATACCGGATTATAACATCCTCGACAAATCTTTTGGCTATTGCTCCATCACAACTAGTGACAGGTTTAGCCTCAATCCATTTGGTGAATTTATCCACCATCACTAAGAGGTGAGTAAATCCACTCGGAGCTCGTTTAAAAGGTCCTACCATATCAAGCCCCCAGACCACAAAGGGCCATGTTATAGGTATTGTTCGCAACTGATCAGCCGGAACATGAGCTTGTTTGGCGTATTTTTGGCAGCCTTTGCACGCCTTGACTAATCGTTCGGCATTTGCCTAAGCTGTGAGCCAGAAAAATCCGTGTCTGAAAGCTTTTGCACTAAAGATTTGGCTGCAGCGTGGTGAGCACACTCGCCTTCGTGGATTTCCCTTAAGATTTCCACTCCTTCTTCCGGAGATACACAACGCTGAAAAACCCAGTGTGGATGACCTCTTCTATGAATCCGGCTAACTCGAGCCGTGCTAGTTCCTTAGCTATTGCCTTACGCTTTTCATCGCCAAATCGTCGTAGGGACTGTTTGACGGGTTTAGCATTCGGGTTTACATTTAGAGAGTGCTCGACAAGTTACCTAGGTACTCCGGTCATGTCAGATGGCTGCCATGCGAAGATATCTTGATTTGCTTGGAGGAACTTGACGAGCGCGCTTTCCTATGTGCTACCTAGGCTACGCCTATCTGAGTCACCTTGGAGGGGTCATCATCCTTCAACGACGTCTGCTTCGTCTCTTCTGATGCCTTGAACTCCGGATTTGGCTTTGCCACCTCCTTCTTCGTTGCGGGCATCTCGGACGGATCTATGCTCTTCTTGATCTCCTGGTACTCCTGGGCGTGCAACACGACTTCAGCAAAGGCGGCATTTCCATCCTCGCACTATCACGCTTTCTTCGGGTCTCCCCTGATGGTGATCACGCCGTTGGGACCTGGAATTTTCATCATATTGTAAATGTAACACGGACGAGACATAAAAGCCCTATAAGCCGGACGTCCGAATATAGCATGGTATGCGCTCTTGAACGGGACCACTTCGAAGGAAAGTGCCTCCGTCCGATAGTTCTTTGGAGTTCCAAAGGTAACATCCAAAGTGATCTCTCCCAGGGAATTAGCTTGTCTTCCTGGGACAACTTTGTGAAAGATCACAGAGCTATGGTTCAGCTGTGTTTCTGAGATCTTCATCTGGCGTAGCGTTTCGACGTAGAGAATGTTGATGCTGCTACCACCGTCCATGAGGGTCTTGTAAAAACCATAACCATCAATCAGTGGATTAACGATTAAAGCGTATTTTCCTCGCCTATGTAACTTAGGCGGATGATCATCATGGTCAAATGTGATTGCCACTTCCGACCAGTCCAGATACTGTGGGACAGCCGGAACTATTGCATTGAGCTCGTGTAGAACTGCTTTCTTGACCTTTGCTGGTTGAGATCCGAGGAAAGTGACATAAGTGTCCTTCTTGGTGGGAAAAATTTTCTTCCCTTCTGACTTGGGATTTGAAGCATCAGCTTCCTCCATGTTGGAATCTTCCTTGGTCTCTTTTTCTTTTTCGGGATTCTTATTTCCCTTCTTCCGTTTAGCTTTGTAGCCCGCGGTGTCATCTCTTTTGATGTCGTCATTGAAACAACATTCGACGTTGGTGTGGGACGAGCCCCCATTGGCGTCTAAGTGATGCACACATGGGTTATTGGCAATGTCGGCCCAAGAGTAGGTTTTGCATGGTTGCTGGTCTCCTCTACCCTGGACTCTTGAAGTTCCATGACCACGCCTGCGGCCTCCGCCGCGTCCTCCGCCGCGTCCTCCTCGTCCTCCAGACCCAAAAGTAGCAGTGACCACTGCCGTTTCCGCGTTGGGTTTTTCCTCCGAGGTATTTTTGCACTTCTGAGCTTGTTGCTTTGGTTGTTTTGCTGACTGAGGCACAACTAGGGCATTGAGCAATCCCTCTACATCATCGTCAGCATCTGCATACTTGCTCGTTGTTTCTATCATCTCTCCCAAATCAGTGACCTTGTCACACTTCAAGCGATGACGCAGTGGACCAATTGGGAGACCTGCAATGAAAGCTTCAATCGCAGTTTGATCATTTACTCCTTCACAGGAGTTCTTGGTGTCGATCCATCGTCCGAGGTAATCCCGGCAAGTTTCTCCGGCTGTCTGGGTGTAACGCTGTAGGTCTCCGACCATACAGGGCCTCCGATATGTGCCTTCGAAATTCTGAAAGAACGCACTTTGCATGTCATACCAGTTATGGATGGTGTTCTCCGGAAGTTCATTGAGCCATGATCGTGCCGTCTTCCGCAACATAAGTGGGAGATATCGGGTTGCGACCAGGCTGTTTCCGCCTTTGGCGATGCAGCAAGCTTGGAACAAATCCTGTAGCCAGGTATCTGGCCGAGCAATGCCATCGTAGGCTTGGATATGTCTTGAGATAACAAATCCTTTCGGGAATTTTGTAGCTCTGATGCATGGTCCGAAGCACTTTGGGCCCACGTAGATATCATTGTTTTCGTAGCGCCGAGCCTCTATGTTGGAATTAATCCTATGCCTTGCATCTTCGGGGATAAAGATCGTCCCGAATGTCGGTTGTGGCTGCAGTGCCTTGGAGCCAGACTTCGGCTTCTGCCACCACCTCCTCCGCCCTGTCGTCCTCCTTGTCCTCCTTGGGAGCCGTTGTGATGACTGTGTGGTGGAGAGGGTGGGGCAGCTGGATAGTTTCCGGCTGATTGCCGGCCTCTGTCCGGAACGTCATTATTCCGATTCCGGGGAGGGTCTTGACTACGACGAGCCCCCTGCCTGCTTGTCCCGGCATGGTTTCCGTCGTTCCTTCGTCCGTCGTTCCCACCATGGTGGGGCTCAGCCGGACGGCTTGCATGTCTAGGAGGTGGCATTTTTTGACGATCCTCTTCCCGACGTTTCTCTTTATCTTCTCCCCTTCGATCGTTAGATTCTCGTCGGGGAGGATTCCTCGGATTCAGAGCAGCGATGGCCTCTTTCTCGGCCGCTGGTGCAATGTTGCTCCAGTCGCGTGCAGTCCTGTGATGCTGTCCTGACGATCCGGTTCTCGAATAATTGTCCTCCTGTCGTTCGGGGCGATAATGCTGCTCCGGAACGTGGTGGGGTCTCATGTCATCCCATGTCGGATCTGTTCGACATTGGTCGAAATCCGAGACCAGTTTTTGACTTCTGGACAGGGTGACCTTTTGCTGCTCCAGTCCCTTGTTGAGTAGCTTGATACCCAACCGGATCTCCTCTGGTCCTAGATTAGCCGATAGAATTTCTCGGGCCACCACGGTATTCTGTACTGGGGTTGGATATACCCAATCTCCTTTGCTATCTTTCCGTGGCTTCCCCATCTCATCTCCGAAAAGGACGACATGGATATTTTTGGCTTCATCCAGGAGTTGTTGACGACGCGCTTCTAGGGCTTGAGCCCTTTCGTCCAGCTCTTCAGCAGTAAGTTCTGCAGCTGTAGGGATAGGTGTGGTTAATGCAGCATCAATGAGTTTACGCGCACCTTCAGTGATCACGTGTCCATCCACCGATTCTTCTTTTTTCGGCTCTTCTGGGATAAGTGCTCCATCCGAGTCTTCTCTGTATTTCTCGGCAATCACCTCCTCAGCCAGAGGGTCTTTTGCCGGGGACTTGTTTTTCTTGTTCTTCTTCTTGGCCTTCTTGGCAGCACCGGTAGCAAAGACGGCTTTGGGTCCGTTTCCCGGAGTCAAGCTCTGATCGGTACTTTCGGACATCTGGACCTTGGGATTATCTCTGACGTCCATGTCATCCTGCGCTTGAGGAGAGTGTTCCCCGGATCCTTCATCCATGGCTTCTTCTTCTGCAGCCTTGGAGTTGTACTCCTCTTCATATTCCGCGGAGAACTTTCGGAAATCTGCTGACGTCATCGATTCATCCGAGGATGCGGGTACGTTGGCGTTTGTTCCAATTGCCTCCAGCACTGAGTCGGTGTTTTCTCCAGTATCGGTAGAGCCGGATCCGGATCCCATGTAACCGACAAAGTGCGATGCGTGCTTCCTGAGGTACCTGCGGCTTTCGCGATCAGCCATGTCGAAACTTTTGATGGTCTCGAGAATTGCATCTGTGCTTGCATCTTGCATTATCATACGTCGTAGTGTGTACCTTAGGAAAGGTTCATTCGTCCGGCATCATCAGAGCCGGAATCAGTGTCATTGATATGCTCCTCCTGGATTTCGACTTCCGCGGGTGGGTCGATCTGGGATCCGGCTCCTCCAGGGAGATCCACTCCAGATTCAACTTGGACCGCCATGTCTTCTTCAGGCTCAGATTTCTCCACTATCTCCGCAACTGGTGCGGGCTGGGTGGGTTTAATTTTTTCTGAGATCCGGAACTCTGCCGCCTCCACAGACAAAGGGGACCTAGAAGATTCTTCTGCCTCTATCATCACCGCTGGGGTGGGTGGGGCAGGTTCAGCGAAACCGATGTAAACATCGATCTCGCCAAAAGACATGATTGTGTAGGCAGTCACAGCCTCCCTAGCCGGAATCCAAGTCTCGTCGAGAACGATGAGAGGGACGTCGCTGGCGTAGAGGAAGCGACCGACAGCGATAGTCTCGCCGATTCTGATTCTTGCAGATTCCGCGCGGAACGCAGATCCGAAGCTCACTTGCCCCACGGTGGGCGCCATTGATGACAAGTACGCCATGAGGGGGTCCTCGAGGCGTGCGGAAGGGAGGGGTGTGAGACGTACGGTATTCCGAGACGATGAGCACATAAGTTTACCCAGGTTCGAATCCGCCGGCTTTGGACGGATCCTACTCCTGCTAGCAATCCAGTAATACGGCAGAGCCAAAATATGGGTTACAAGGGTTTCGCCTGTGCGAGTTGAGGGTCTAAAGTATTGGTCTGCCCTAAAGGCTCTCCCTAGGACGGCTTATATAGATATCCAGCCTAGGGTTTACAGGAGAGATCTATCCGGCTACGACTAAGAGTCAGTTACAGAGTACATCTTGAACTACAAGTTACATTATGGGCCTAAGTCGGTAAGTCTTCTGGGCCTTCCCGTAGCCGGATTGGACTCCGTCTTTCTCCCTGACTGGGCCGCCCGTGAAGCAATGCTCTAACCCGAAGTGGGCCACCCTGGTTAGTGAGGAACTGTGAGGATACCCGGAAAGTATATCCCCAACAATAACTATTTTTAATAGAGCATGGAATAGTTGGAATCCCAGGGTCTCCAAGTTTCTTTGAAACCTTACCATTAAAGGAATAATTAGCAAGCAAAGTAGAAATTTCTTCATTAGGGATCTTCCTTTTATTAGAGACAATATCCTTCATATACTTTGAATAACGAGGCAATTTAATAGCATCAGTTAAAGGTATTTGCAAAAATAAAGGTTTCATCCACTCACAAAACTTATTATAGTGTTCGTCTTCCTTTGACTTGTGTTTCTTGTCAGGGAAAGGCATAGGTTTTTGGACCCAAGGCTCTCTTTCACTACCATGTTTCTTAGCAACAAAATCTTCTTTAGTGTATTTAGTATTGTTAGTGTGTCTTTCCGGTTCTTCTTCATCTTTTTCTTTATCAGGAGCATTATTTTCCTCATTACCACTTTCCGTTTCAGCATCAGAGACAAATATACTATTAGGATCTTTAGCAGGTTCAGAAGGTTCTACAATAGTTTTATGTTTCTTTTTCCTTTTCTTAGGAGTAGTACCACTATTTTCAATTTGTTGAGAATCCTGCTCAATTCTTTTGGGATGCCCCTCCGGATATAGAGGATCCTGGGTAGCAGCACCACTTCTAGTTCTGATTTCATAAGCATGTTTTTCTTTAGCAGCATTAACTAGCAAGTCTTTTTGTACTTTAATAAGCTAATCAATTTGAGTTTGAACCATTTGAAAATGTTTAGCAAGCATTTTAACATCATTAGAGGTTCTTTCCACAATATCCTTCAACTCAACGATAGCTCTAGAGTTTTCCATTAGATGATTTTGCACCCTTTTATTAAAATTATCTTGCTTAACAATTAAAACATAAAATTCTTCTAAGCATTGATTAGGAGGTTTAGAGTAAGGAATATCACCTTCATCAAAATGTTGGAGAGAGTGTACCTCAATAGTGGATGAGTGGGGGATTGGCTTACATAATTCTTCTATAGGAGGTAAATTCTTGACATCTGTAGCTTTAATTCCCTCCTCCTTAAGACATTTCTTAGCTTCCTTCATCACTTCATCATTTAGTTTAATAACTCCCCTCTTCTTTGGTGTTGGTGTTGGCTCAGGCACAGTTAACTCAGGTGTAGTTGTCTCAGGTGTAGTTGGCTCAGATGAAGTCCATTCTTCATAATTCTTGCTTATTTTAGCCATTAATTCCTCAGCTTCTTTGGGAGTTCTCTTCCTGAAAACACAATCAGCACAACTATCTAGGTATGTCCTAGATTCTTCAGTTAGTCCATTATAAATATATCAAGAAGCTCATTTTTAGGTAATGGACATCTAGCTTGTGCATGACTCAAAGCATAAAACCTTGCCCATGATTCATGCAATATCTCTTTTTCTCCCTGTTTAAAATCAAAAATTTCCTGCAGAATGGCATGTCTAGCACTAGGAGGGAAATATTTCTGAAGGAAGGTACTAATCAAGTAATCAGGGCTATCAATAGATCCAGGAGGTAAATTATTAAACCAAGTTTTAGCTTCTCCTTTTAGTGAAAAAGGGAAAATTTTAGCAACAAAGCAGGTGCGCATCTTAATATCATCAGAAAATAAACCACTCATGGTAGAAAGCTCAGTCATATGTGCTACAGCACTTTCATTCTTAGTCCCACAAAAAGGTTCTTTCTCAACAATAGTTATGTAAGATAAATCAAGAGAGAAATCATAATCCTTATCTTTAATATTTATGGGAGATATAGAAAACTTAGCATTAGGAGATAATTTAGGTCTAACAGTATGTTTATTAAGAAGACTCTTAATAGCACTTTTATCATGAGTGTTTTGACATTCTTTAATAAATTCATCGATCATCTCTATATAAACGTCTTCAATATCATAGCTCTCTCTAGACTCAGGTGAACTGACAGGTGTAGTAGTGTCTTCATTAGGAGTTTCAGTATTTACAACTATAGTTCTAGCAATCGTAGTATGTAGAAAAGGACCTAATGAACCACGTTTATCAAGCATAGTAGAAGCAGCATCATAAGTATCAGAAGTTTCAGATTCAGCAGTAGTAGCAGTGTGTGTAGCATGTGTATGTGGTGGTGTAAGGAGCTTACTCATAACAGATGGTGAATTAAGAGCAACAGAGGTGTTCAGAACTGTACCTCTCCTTGTAGTGGATGGTAAAATAGGAACCTTGTCATCACGAGACTTACCCATGATGGATGGATGGCAGCGAACAATAGTGATTCCAAGTGAACTTGATAAATAGAGCTATGCTCCCTGGAAACGGCGCCAGAAAATAGTCTTGATGACCCACAAGTATAGGGGTGTATCACAGTATTTTCGAGGGAAGTGAAACCCAATTTATTGATTCGACACAAGGGGAGCCAAAGAATATTTATCAGCCTTAACAACTGAGTTGTCAATTCACCTGCACCTGGAAACAGTCTTGCTCACAGCAGTTTATCAGTAGCAACAGTTTTGTAATAGCAATAGCAAAGTAATAGCAGTAGTAAAAGTAAAGACAGTAGTAACAATTGTAGCAAACGGTAGGATTAAAGCGCGGTAGGCATAGGGATGGATGGACGGGCGTTGCATGGACAAGACAATTCATATGGCAATCAATACATAGGGCATTTGCAGATAAATAAGATAAAGCATCCAAGTACTAAATAATCATAGGCATGTGTTCCATATATAGTCATACGTGCTTGCAATGAGAACTTGCACAACATCTTTTGTCCTGCCAGCCCGTTTGCAGCGGGGCCTCAAGGGAACTACTGGAAATTAAGGTGCTCCTTTTAATAGAGCACCGGAGCAAAGCATTAACACTCCGTGAACACATGTGATCCTCACATCGAAGCCATCCCCTCCGGTTATCCTGATTATTGTCACTTCGGGGCCTTTGGTTCCGGACAATAATATGTGTATACAACTTGCAGGTAAGACCATAAACAATACTATCATAATGAATCAATAACAAGTTCCGATCTAAAATCATGGCACTCGGGCCCTAGTGACAAGCACTAAGCATAACAAGTTGCAACAAAGTCAAAAAGCACTAATAATAGATACTAGGCACCATGTCCTAATAATCTGATGCCATTACATGAACGATCTCACCCAATCCCTACCACCCCCATAGCCTACAGCGGGGGATTACTCACTCATGGATGGGGGAATCATGGATGGTCGATGGAGAAGCGATGGTGATGATGATGGCAATGATCTCCTCCAGTTCCCTGTCCCGGCAGGGTGCTAGAATGGAGTTTTTGGTTCCGGTTCGCGGAATCTGGTGGTGGTGGCGTAGCGGAACTCTTTCTAGAAAAACGTCAAACCCCCCTTGGTTTTTAGATCAAGAGGCAACTTGTAGGCGAAGAGGGAGGCCGAGGGGGTGACCGAGGCGGCCACACCACCCCCAGGCATGGCCTGGCCCGCGTGGCCAGGTGGTGTGGGCCCCTCATGGCCCTCCTCCATCTCGTCTTCTGGCTCCATGAATCTTCTAGTGAAATAGGATTTTTGGCATATTTTCCGGGATTTTTCCTGATAGTTGATTTTCTGTACAAAAACTAGACACCAAGGTAATTCTGCTGAAAACAGCGTCAGTCAGTGTTAGTTCTATCCAAATCACACAAGTTTAGAGGAAAAACAATAGCAAAAGTGTTCGGAAAAGTTGATACGTTTTGGACGTATCATGTAGCCGACCTCAAGGTTGAGAAGGATTCAAGCGTCCAACACCACAAGTGGTGGTGCCTCCAAAGTTTTACACGCGTCTGGTGTAAAGACTTGTCCCGGACCCCGGTCTAGCAAGGTAGCAGAAGAAGAAGATCCGGACCGATTCCAAGTGCACGACGGCGTGCGTATGATAGAGATATCTATATCTCATAGAGCACGTTCCAAACAAAGGAACATGCACGAGAGGGAGAGAGGGAGGGAGAAAGAATGGAAAATGCCAATTGAATGAGATCTGGAGGTGGACTCCTCCCCTATTTATAGGAGAAAACTGGGCACACCCAACCCTCCGAGTCCCTGGGTGGGGCTAAACTTTGTAGGAGGTGCGGTGGAGGATCTCCGACAGCGGGGTGGGCCCTACGAGCGCACCAAGCCCACAAGGGCCGACTGGCGACGGAGGGATCCCCCCACGCACATGCCCTTAGCCTCTCTAGGGCCAGCGGCCCCTCTTGGGCCCTCTCTCCTCTAGGGAGGGCCCATGTGGGAGGCTTTGCCCAATTTTGTTATTTAATAATTATAATTAATTCAATTAATTAAATATTAAATACATATTATTTAAACCCTATCATTCAAAACTCCTTTCTAATATCTTTCGAACACTTCGGTATCTCTCTCTTTCCATTTCTCTTATGATCGTGGATCAACCCTAAGCGTATCTACCCTTAAGCGTGACAGCCTTACGGTTTGAGAATGTTCAAACATGATCAAGACATCTCTCTGATCAATGACCATCAGCGGTGTCTAGAAACTCATGATGACCCCTTCACATTCCATGAATTGATTGATCGCTTGGACCTTTTAGATGTTGAATTCCACTCCTTTTGCACTACGATTCCTGATTTGTCCAAGACACAATCTCCGGTATTGGTACACCCAGTTCGATCTTATTACTGATAAATGCATTTACTCGTTCCCATGATATGATATCCTCGTGACCTAATCACATGCTTGCAAGCTCATTGATGTAATCTCACTGAGTGGGCCCATAGTATCTATCTAGCACTCGGATAGGCAAATCCTGATCTTGATGCATGCACCTCAAGATGGTGATGGAGATTGATGCGTAGCCCTTCAAGATTCAAGTCTCTTCTTACTCTTGAGTGGTGTGGTGGTGGAGATCTTGTGTGTGGTGGCTATGGAGGTGGCGGAGCAGAAGGGCCCCGCCCCTATGGTGTGTGTGGACTCTTCCCCCTGACGCCTAGGATTCCCCTCTTTAAATAGGTGTTCCGGAGGTCAGTTTTGCGAAACGAATGAACTCGGGGCCGAATATGCCCATTGGGCCTTCACAAATGTTGTTCCATTTGACGAAATGAAGCCAACAGAGGGTGTATGACTATACTGTATGGGCGGGCTCTTCCCATACTGCAGGTCGTTAAAGCCTTTGTAATCCGCAGTGTTCTGATCACCATTTCTTCATACGAATTCCGATTGAGGTGTTATATGACTCCTTGGATTTGTATGGATGAGGGATACAAAACCATGGTCTTGGATCAGTAATATGAGATGATGGAAAAATATGACTTTTCCACATCTCATATGGCTAAGTCTAGCGCCTGTAACTTCTCCATATTGAATCTTCTTGGCTCCTTTTATCCATGATTGTCCATAGCACTACATACAAGTCAAAGAAAAGGAAAAATTAATAAAATCCTACTAAAACTACTAGTTGTGCAAAGTCCTTATGAAAATGAATGAGAACTAGTAATCATGCATAATGAGGATAGTTGTAGCCAGATATAACGTGTGATGAATGATAATATGAAATATTTGTATGCTTAAATATGCATCATATTTGCAATCATCACATGTCGAATCCCACCAAGGGGCTGGTGGCTCCCTCTTGGGTCCTTTGCCCTCCGGGGAGGGCCCATGTAGGGTTATTTTTCCATTTTTATTTATTTAACTAAATGTATTTAATATTATTTCCAACAATTAAATATTAAATACCATTTATTTAATTCCGTTTATTCAAAATTCCTATTGAATAACCTCCGAACACTTCAGTATCTCTCCGGAACATTTCTGATTCTCTCTCTTCCTATTTCTCTTACAGACACAGATCAACCCGCATCATTTATACCCTTAAGCATGACACCCTTACGGTTCGGGAATGTTCAGACATGATCGAGACATCTCTCTGATCAATGACCAACATCGGTGTCTGGAAACTCATGATGGTCCCTTCACATTCCACGAATTTTTGGATCGCTTGAACCTTTTAAACATTGAGTCTTATTCCCTTTACATAATGATACCTGGTTTGTCCAAGACCTGATCTCTGGTATCGACATACTAGTTCGATCTTGTTACTTATAAACATGTTTTACTTGTTCCGTGATATTACATCCTCGTGACCTACTCACATGCTTGCAAATTCATTAATGTACTCTCACCGAGTGGGCCCAGAGTATCTATACATCACTCGGATAAGCAAATACCGATATCGATACATACGCCTCAACCTATTCCTTTGAAATACCCAATACACACATTTACGACCACCCAGTTATGGTCATGACGGTTGATGTGATCAAAGCAGCTGCGAGAGATAATGATTAAATATGATCTCATTGTCGAAGGACTAAGTTACTACGCTTTTCTAGATATTGCAACGTTGAACTTCGTGACTACATCACATTGCAATTCTGCTGTCAGGTGTCCATCACTTTATATAATGAAGTGACCCATTGTCATTTGACATTAATAAGTCCATGATCAGGAAACGTCGATTATCAACTGCCTAACGAACTAGTACTAGAGGATACTAGAGACATGGTTTGTTTATGTACCACACATATATTAATGTTTTCACTTAATACAGTTATAACATGACACAAAACTATTATGAATATCAGAGATATATCAATAAAACAACTTTATTATTGGCCTCTAGGGCATATCTCCTTTAGAGCGGCCGCGGAGAGCATCATCCAAGTGGTGGGGAGACGACTAGGCATTGTGTGGTATTGTGCGCCAGCACTCCACCTCCCCCTTTTATAATAGGGCAGCCGCTCTGGTGGGAGAGCACGGGGAGGAGAAAATGGGGTGGGAAACGGTGGCTGCGGCTCCCTTTCTCACCGTAGAGAGGCATGCCATCACGGGCAGGCTGTTTGTTGGCTGGAAAGGGGCCCCATCGCTGCCTTTCCAGCGTGGCGCATGTTGCGGGCATCTCTAGCCCTGCCCCTAGTAGTCGGGGGCGGCAAGGGGGTGCTAGATAGATTTGTGGGCAGTCCAATCTGCCAACAGCGGTTGGGGCCGCTGGTGCGGGCCAAATTTTGGCGTCAACCCTCCAACTCAGTTAGGGGCCGGGTTGGGGGTGCCGATGGAGATTCTTTTAGTATATGATAGTGAATCGTAATACCCAAATACCTGACTGTAAACTAGCCTTGCTCACATCTCAATAACTCGGCATATTGAGCATCCGCTTCTTGATCGTCCCCTAAGAAGAAATCACACTTATGAAAACTAATTTTAACACCCAAAAGTTGTTCGAACACTGACAATACAAACTTCATATTTTTAGACTTCTCAAGATCATGATCCATAAAAAGAAGTGTTTCATCAGGGTACTAATGGATAGATAGTCCATACAACCCTGAGACAAAATTGTGAATCGAAGCACACCACAGTTCAGAGAACCCCTTCATTCTGAGGGTTTGCTAAAGAAAAGACCATTTGACCTTGTCATATGCTTTTCGATTTTAAAGATCACCCCATTCATTTTTCTTGTGTAATTCATGGGCCATATCATGAATGATAACCACCCACATCGAGGATATTCCTTCCTTGTATAAATGTGTCCGGGAGGGTACATGAAGTGACGGTGGAGCCTCACACCAATAGCTATAAACCGAAGTTGGGATATATTCGCAGCGCCCAGATGCCTCGCCAACTTGACGTAGGTGGCCAATTTTGGCAGCAAGGTGGTTCTCAATATTAACTAGAAGAAGTTTCCCACAAGTACGACCGGGAGTTCAATGACACGCTGGAACTCAAGCTTCAGCCATGGGGCTTCAACGTAATTTTCTACAAGGTCGGTACCTCCGGTGCCATACAGTACACCTATTTAACCATGGCAATCCAGGGAGCTCTAACATGTGTTGTAAGTATTAGGATGTTGGAATGAACTAATGTACCTCTTTATTAGGGGTTTCACCCCCTAATGTTAGTGTGCATAGGCATGAGATGTCCGCTTAATTGTTGTCACTATGTATGTTGTGTTGTTTTAGTTCATGGAGATGATGTGTACCATTATGGTGATGATGCGTAGCCTTGCTCGGTGGCAAGATCATCAGATCTAAATGAGCTAGGTAGACCACAACACTGTACACAACAAAACACATGTGATCTCCATGTGCACTTCGTGGAACCACCGCTACAGGAAAGCAAACAACATACATGAAAAATAGCAACAATGTAATACGAACAACCAAATAAACTACACATGTTGCTCTAAACCGTGTTTCAGCCCATACGGGCTCTACTGAGCCACACGTGCAAAATAGGCAAAATCGTCGTGATAAGGCCCTCCACAACATATGGAAAAATAGGTGCCCAAACCAGTTTTGAGCCATTGGGCATCGGTGTTCTCTGTTGCCCAGTCGGTGCCTAATTTTTTTTTCAAGGAACCGGAGCTTCACCGGACTGTACCCATGAATATAGGGCCACGATTAGAATGACCAAGTCCTAGCCAATGGCACAGTGGCATTTGAGTACTGGACTTCAATTCCTGGGCTGCCCCTGTATCCAACTTGCTGCAGCAGGATACCTTGATTTCTCGGGTTACATACGCGGAATTCGTATTGGTCATTGTAATGATTGAAACGCAAGCGTGTTAGTACTTAAAAAAACCTCTGGCTTTGACGTTTCAGCGGATGAAAAACAAAGTAAGCAAGCGTGGACTGACCAACTCGATCAGGGAAATTGTGGGGAAATTACAAGTTGCAACATCCTGTATTAAGAAAGGAATTGCTTCTACCGTTAGTAGTAGGAAGTCGCTTAGCTTAAAAGCAACCAGTAGTAAGAATATACTCTTGTGTGTGAGGTGTGACCAAATCCCAACCAATGTGGAGCAGGACCTGAGTTGACTTCAACTATATAAACTGGCTGGGACCAGACACGAATCGTTCCTAAGTACTCCCTCCGTTTCAAAATATAAGATGTTTTAGCTTTGTGAAAGGAGTGTATCTAGACCTCTTTTAGTGTGTAGGTTCATCTAGATATGGAATGAACCTACATACTAAAAGAGGTCTAGATACACTCTATTTACAGAGCTAAAACATCTTATATTTTAAAACGGAGGGAGTATATGTAGTACGATTAGCTTAAAATCAACTAGTAGGCAGTAGGGATAAGAATATACTGTTACGCGTGACCAAAGACCAAGTCCCAGACAATGTGATGTACACTACTGAATATATATGGGCTAATCAGAGAGGATTTGTAAGAGTAGTAGAAATGTCCCAACTAACGTGGGGCAGTAGGTGAGCTGACTTACGACGTATATATACGGTCTAACAAGACAGGTTTTGTAAAGCTCACTGATTTAGACAACGTCTTGCTCTGTACACGAAAGAGTCTTCGTCGACCCCATAGTCCGAAGCTGCCGCGACTAGCCCACCATGTCGAAGGTATTTTGCTTTTGTGTCTTCTGGGGAGCTTCAGACGAACTAATTTGATGGCCATTATGAATTTATGATCATGATATATATCATCTTTACTGAACATGTATGTTTGTGTTTTCGCTTTCGACTTGCCTGCAGAAAATAGTGATAAGAGCTGATCTTATCTGCGAGAAGAGCAAGAGCGAGATGTTGTCAGCTGTTGCCAAGCTCAAGGGTATTTCTCTTCCTTCCTTCATGTCTATCTCTATCTGTCTTGCAAGTTGCAACTGCAAGCCCCTAACTAGGCACTTACGTATGTACGAATGTAATTTCCAGGGATCAAGTCCATGGACATGGACCATGAGAAGAACACGCTGACGGTGGTGGGCGCCGTGGACCCGGTGCGCGTCGTGCAGCGGCTCCGGAAGGCGTGCTTCGCCGCCACCATCGTCAGCGTCGAGGACGACAAGCCCAAGCCGAAGAAGACACCCTGCCAGGAGGCCTGCGAGAAGGCCTGCAAGGACAAGTGCGAGAAGCTCTGCAAGACCGGCGAGAAGGCTTGCAAGGACAAGTGCGAGAAGGATTGCAAGGAGAAGTGCGACAACTGCGAGAAGGCTTGCAAGGAAGCGTGCTGTGACAAGGGGCCATGGTACGGCTATGGGTACCGCTGCACGCCCGGCTGCTACTCCAGCCCCTGCGGACTGCCCAGCTGCCACTACTACAGCAACGGCTACGGCTACGGCTACGGCGAGCCTGTGCTACCGCCGGGATACGGCTACTACGGGAGGCCATGCTAAGGGGCAAGGGCAGTAGCCATGGATTCACTTCATCCAAACTCCGTACTTATTAGATTTCGCCGTGTCTATTTTGTTCATGCTCTGCTTTGCCATGTCTGTTTAGTGTTCATGCTCTGCTTCGCCGTCGTTGCCGGTTGCATTTCCTACAAGGATGTTCCCCTTTCCTCTGTAACACCACGGCTTCGGCATGGTTACATCAGACTTGATGCTTCAGTCTCTCTATCATAAATACATATTTACCGGCCTGGGCAGTTTTTTCTTGATATGTTACTTAAGGCACGAAGCAATCGAGCCTAGTTCGTATGCATTGGCGGAACTAGGATTTTTTAAGAGATGGTCAAATTTGAAATATGTTAGTCGTAGGTGATAGAGATGGTGTTTTATTTAGTTACAAGTAAGAATAGACTATATTGACCATACAGTATATATATATGAGAGTTAGTAATTCTGGTTGTCAATTGTTTGTGAGGACCAACATCACACCCACTAGGATGAACAACGAACAGACCAGTTGCTTTAATACTAGTTAGAGTTATTAATTGGTTAATTGAGAATCATCAATGGACCGAGTAAGATCTTGAAGTATTTCTATATTTTTGGCTTGTAATATAAAGTGTGTAATTTGGACCCGCAATATTTCTGTTGTCCCACTTTGAGGTGTAATATTTGTGAATGGTGTTCCATAAGTTCTATATCAACGAGTTTCACACTGCAACATGAAGTGGTGTGATGGATCACCGTGGCAAGCTCTATGTATTTTAGTTGAAAATTAAATTTTAGAGCCCATTTAAAATAGGAAGGAAGTAGCTGAAATTAGGGATTTTAATTTCCGTCATGCATGTTTCTTAGGAAATGAAGCATTATGCTCATGATTTGCAACTTCACTCTCTATTACAATCATGGAATCTTACGACGAGTCAGTAATTTTGACTGTGAATTGCTTGAGACTTGTGAGGACCATGGGGGCACATGCCCCCCCTCCCTAGACACATATCAAATGAACCTTTTAAAAAACATTAGAAAATACTATGATACATATGGTGTATTATTTGTTACCATGTTATAACTATTAGGATGAGCTTGTTGGTGGTGTTTTGCCGTTGTTAGAAAACACGATGGGTCTTCCTAACTAACGTAATGGATGTCACTGAAAGTTAGTTGGAAGATCCAGTTTGCATCCTTCATCCATGACTGGTGTGTTGTGGCAGCAATTTTCTCTCGAAACGTATGCTATGTTTGAAACAACTTTACCCTCAAGCCATAGGTTGATGTAAAGTTCTCTCAACATTAGACATGTGTTTGTGAGGACCATGGGATCAAGCCTCCCCCAAACCGACCCACATAGAAATCACCTATATATTGAATGAACATTAGAAAAACCATTAGAAAGATACTATAAGTAGCATATGTTACTTGCTAACATGTTAGACAAGACTAAATTGAATATGGAAAAGCTTAGCAATGTGTTTGAAATAGTTTTACCCGGCCATGGCACCCACGCCTAGATCTGCCAATGTAGAATGTTTAAACATAAAAAAAAGTAAGCTAATGTTGTGTACTATATGGCATATTCTCACAAAACTAGCTTAAGATATGATGTATTTGAGATAGTCGTAGCAGAACTTTCGACAACTTTCGTCATCAAAGGATGAACACCAAACAAACCTACATACCTTGTTTCCTACAATATAGTATCTTGTCGGTGTGAAAGGGGAATCAAAACCAAATGGCAAAGTATGTATTTTTTAATATGATCCCTGGCATTAAAAGAAACATCGAACAGTACAAAGCACCTCAACAAAAATGAAAATTACAACGAAATCCTTGAGATGTCCTTGATCTTCAACCTCCAGACCGTGTCGACGGTGCGCCGTCGCTGCCACTCCTCCCTGAGTTAGCTTGATGTCTTTGGTTGCGGACGGAAAGTCGCCGAACGGGTCAAGAAGACCACATCCATATCAAAGACGAAGAAGAAGGAATAACCACCGATGAAGCTCCTTGGAGATCTGAAGATCCCCACAACCAGAATAAGTCCCCGAGAACAACCCCACTCCCACAAGCTTCTCGACGTCGCAGTCGAGATGGGCCTGAAGCCGGGGAGACTTTATTGGAGAAGAAGACGTCGCCACGACCTGAGCGTCACCCCACCAAACCAAAACCCTAAAACAATAGAAACGAAGCCCTCCCGCCGACAGGGGCCGAGATCCACCCCGTCACCATGGCCCTAAGACCACACATGCGAGGCAGATCACCGGCGGTGCCGACGGGAGACGAAGAAGCCCTAGCCACCTCCTGTAGCGGAGGGGTATGTGTGTATATTCACTCATCTTAGATTCCTTATAATTAGGTGGTGGCTTACGTAGCTTTTAAACCATATTGGGCCAATAGTGCATGTTTGGATTATTTGTACTTTCTTCACGGTCGGATTAGAAAAAGGTATGTAAAAAATACAATAAATCTTTACTGTCTAACTGTTTATGTACATTTAATCTAAAAAACTTTTCTTTGTTGATGAACGGAGTAAGATCGATTCTTAAAAAACACTTTGTAATACTCTAGAATCAAGATTCAAGAATAATAAGCGTATTGGGTATGCTTTAACTTCATATTTATGTATAATTGACTTATATGATGCAATGTTTTTGAGAATTCACCGCTCGTTGCAACAAATAGGGAGCATACCGCACCCTTTCCACTAGTGGGGTAGCCCAAAAAAAGATCAAATGTGTGTTTTCCTAATTTTCTAATTGTTTTGTTGTTTCTACCTCTCTTTTTCTAGTTTTTGTTTCCTTTACATTTTTTCTTATTCCACGTTGTGTTATTTTTCATTATTAGCATTTAATTCTCCTCTTTTTTATTTTTCAGTTTTTGTTGTAAATAGACGAATATGTTTTTGATACATGAACATCGCTTTTGAAACATGTGAATATTTATACCAGAAATCATGAATATTTGTTTGAAATGTATGAGCCTTTTAGATCCTTTTGATGGAATCAGCTACAACCAAGACTGCTTCTCATGGACCTTTCTACCATGACAACCATGTCTTCTTCGGCTCCTCCGTGTTGTTGCCCCTACTCCTCCTTGGGCTTCTTAATCTCATGTAGTTGCCCCTACTCCTCCTTGGGCTTCTTAATCTCATGTATGGGCACCACCGCCTGAATATATTCCACCAAAGGAGCCGAAGAAGCAAAAGAGGCAGGGACAGTATGGTACTAGTAGCAAGCAAGTCGCAAAGAATGAGGCGGGCTCCAACACAGAGCGCCGCCAGGCACAATGAGTTGTGCAAGATGGAACGGGCGTGGATTGGGCAGTGCCGCGACCATGAAGGAGCTCCGTGACTTTGCTCGGAGTTATGTGAAAGGGTAATTGCCCCTATGTGTGGTTTGGTGATTAATGACAATCTCTATGGACTAATGTTTTCATTGAGTTTTATATGAAGGAATATTCCATAGGTCATGCTTGTAGTCCATATGTTAGATTCAAGTATGGATTCCATGAATATAAAGATATACCTTGAGTTTTGGCATCAAGATCATCGAATTGAAGAGAAGAATATGATACGTTCAAGATCTTGAGAGTGTGATCTCGATAGAAGAATTCAAGATATGGCTCTAAGTCTGTGTCATGATAGCCTCATTAGTTGAGCTATAGTTGGCTAAGATTTAGAACATGTAATCAAATGAAGAGTTATTTATGTACATCAAGTTATTGAGATGGAGCATGAGAAGATACTTGGTTGACCAATACAAAGAGTGAAGAGTGATTTCAAGTTGGTCAACACATGAAGCATAAAGAATGTATCACATGGATCTTGTGGTATGGTAAGCCTTGTCAATTATGCTTCATGTACTAACCCATTATATATGTGCCTTTGTGTTTCTATATGGGATAGGTATCTTTCCATGGGCATGCTTCAAAAGTGAAGATTTCATATAGCCCATGAGAGGATGACATCAAGTGGTGATCATCATCAGGGTTGAGAAGGGCAAGTTCAAGATAAGCATCTTGAGAAGATCATTTGTTTGAAGCTTGCCATCCATATTGGTGATAATGAACATGTGAAGATGTGTCCTAATGAAGCTATACCGTAGTGGTGTATGGGGAGCAAATTATGAGTCTTCACGAAGCAACAATGATCAAGTGATACATTCCGGCTTGGATGGAGCTTGAAGTGTTGTCATCGAGATCAAGCAGGATGCTCAAGGCAAAGCTATGGCCTTGCTAGGTTTTCTTTTTACCGGTCTCAAGGTGGTTGTTGGGAGACCGGGTTATAGGATAGATAGTCGCACTATCAAGAGGGGCTTTTGATTGGGTAACTTGATCACATCGTCATAGGGAGCTCAATCCTTTGCATACTTTGCATCTTCCTATTTTTTTGCTTCTTGGTGTTTCTCCATGTTAGGTTCTTGAGATTGTTGCTAGCTCTTCAACAAGCCCAAGTTCATCAAAAACGGAATTCGTATGCATCTTCTATGGCGTTTTCGAGTTTGAAGGTTTTACCCGTTCTTCTCATAGGGAGGCTTCATACCTTTCTTCATTTGGTTCTACCCTACTTTGTTGGACTATGATGTTTTTATGCACCATATTGTAGAGCTTGTTTTCCTCGTCAAACCAAACCCAAGATCATCGAAATCGGAGTCCGCATGCAAAAGTTATTGCATTTTTCATGAAGTCTGTTTCATCCCGGTTGTGGATCCGGTTCAACCGAGTCCACACCGGACGGTCCGGTGCCAGCGCCGGTAGACCGGATTTTCCAGTTTTCACGACCGAGTTATTCTGAGTTGGCAAACAGAGGTATTCTGGTTTGTAGGCCGGTCCTCCGGCCTAGGGACCGAGTTTCCCGGTTCTGGGGCCGGTCCAACCGACTTTGAAACCGAGTTTTCAATGTTTTCTCTCCAACGGCCATATTTGCTTTTCCCTATGAAAGGGGTTCTTCCCCCAATGTTTTTGGGAGTTCTTGAGCTCGAAATTAACCTCCATTGTTGATCCTCTTGAGCTTGCTTCCTACCCCTTCCCTCCTATGATTCTTGCATCTTTTTGAGGGCTTTGGAAGAGGAGATCTAGATCTACAATCCTCACCAATCAATTCCTCCTCTAAGTGAGGGGAACCCATTGGATCTAGATCTTGAAGTCATTTGTTGACTTCCACCATTGTTATTCCTCTCTAATTCCTCCCTAGCACTTGTTGCTTTGGTGGGATTTGAGAGTGAGGGATTTGAGTGCCCTTGGTGTTCTTGCTTTGCATTCTTGCATAAGTGTTGAGCTCTCCACTACGATTTGTTCGAGTGAGAGACCATGAGCTTTTTGCTCTTGGAGGGTGACCTCCTAGTTGGCTTGGCGGTTGGTGCTACGGTGTTCTCTTCGTGGAAGATTGTGAAGAGACCCGGACTTCTCCTTCGTGGAGCTTGTGAAGTGGTTGTGGAGCTTGTCATCTCTGGAGTGGAGGAAAAGCTAGCCATAAGGAAAGGGCATATTCCTTCGTGGGATAGACTCGGAGAAGAAGGTGAGCCTTCGTGGCGTTGGGAAATCCTTTGTGGAATCACACACCTCTCCAACGTGACATACCTTCTTGTAAGGGAACACGGAAATACATCTTCGTCTCCGCGTGCCTCGGTTATCTCTATACCCGAGCTTACTTTCCTTGTGATAGCCATCGAGCTTGAAGTACTTATATCTTGCTTATCACTTGTGGTATATTTATCTTGTGCTATCTTGCTTAGCTTAACTTGTTGTTGATGCACTTAGTTGAGCCTAGTATATTTAGGTTTTGTGGTTGTAAAATAAACGTTAGTTTAATTCCGCATTCTATCAAGCCAAAACCGTAATAGTTTTGAAAATTGCCTATTCACCCCCCTCTAGGCGACATCTCTGTCCTTTCAATTGGTATCAGAGCAAGGTCTCTCCTTGTTTAGGCTTCACCGCCTAGAGTGTAAAGATGTTGGCTAGTAGTATAGTGCACAATGACACAATTATCTTTGATGGCACAAATTATATTTTGTGGAGAAATTGCTTGCTTTGTAATCTTTGGACCTTGTGTCCAAATATTGAGCGATTTCTAGATGTAGGTTTTTCTCCTCCGATGGATCCTCAGAATCTATCTTTAGAGGATGAGAAAAATTTACATCTCGAAGCTCAAGTATCTAATAAGCTATTTTTCTCCTTGAGCCCCACAGTTAATTTGTTCTTGATGATTGTGAAGCTCAAGTCATCTCATGAGATGTGGACCAAGATTAAAGAAATATTTGGTCGGTCCATTTCTCATAGGGTCGGTGGTATCTCCGAGGAGCTCTCTTCTCCTTCACATCATGAAGAGATCCAAGTGGCTTCGACCTCTGGCCGTGATGAGATTTCAATTCCCTCCACTTCACCTACATGTGACAAGTCACAAGGTAATGGCATGGTGAGTGGAGAAATCATATGTAATGATGGTAGTGGTTCTATTTACACCAATGATTCATGTTCTATAAATGCTAATGGTGTAGAGATATTGGACTTAAGCACTTATTGCAATGATAATTATATATCCCCTTGTGTTGCTAGTCCTTGCATATTGTCTAGAAATTATTTGAGTACTAGTGTAGGTGATATGCTTTATTTGTCTTGTTCCAATAAACAAAATGCTTCTATTTCCTGTAGTTGTGCATCTAACAATGTAGAGGAAATCAAATACCCTATGGAGCAAGACACGATCATGAATGAAGATTCAAGAATATCCTCATCTTCATCCTCCCGTGATCACATGTGCCTTATGGCAAGAGGATCAAAGGTATCTCCTACTTTGGATCCCAACATATCTTCTCTAGATAATAGCAATGATAATGATGATAGTGATGATGACCTTGATGAGGATACTAGTGCTCTTGTGCTTGAGTTGACCTTTTTGTGTACCTCTCTTCGTGGTAATAATAAGGCCGTTGCTTGTCTCAAACATGTTATGGACACCATAACTAAACAAACGGAAACCATAGACGAGTTGGATTTCCAACTTGATGATGGGAGTCGGAGATTCAATCTCCTTAAGCAAGAGATTGCCGAGGAGAAGCACACTAATTGTCTCCGTATCCTCATACAAAAAATTGAATCTTATGAGCTTGAAATGGAAAAATCTATTAATTATGCAAGTGTTACTAACTCTACTTCTTGTGAAGCATATATATTAAAAGAGAATGTTGAGCTAAGGGCTCAACTTGATTTGCTAACTAGCAAGTATAGGAAATTGGAAGAGAGTCATGAAATGCTCTTGGGCTCTCATAATGATCTTCTAATCTCCTATGATGGGCTAAAGTTAGCTCGTGAGGCAAGTATCACTAAGGTAACATCTTGTGAGCCTCATTTGGACATTAGCACAACTTCTACTCAAAATGCTATTTTTCCATGTGCTACTCCTAATGATCCTTCTTGTCATACTATTGATAAAACTTGTGTTGGATTTCTTGCTTTGCCTTGTTGCTCTAACAATGAAGCTTCCACTTCCTCTAGTACCTTTATTTATACTAACCATGTAGAGGAAATCAAAGAGCTCAAGGCCCAAGTCAATTCTTTGAAGAAAGACTTGGAAAAGAGTCACGAAGGAAAATCCACACTCGATATTATTTTGAGTGCACAAAAATGCCCCAATGATAAAAGTGGACTTGGATTCAACTCTAATAACAAGAACAAGTCCAAGAGCAACAAGAAGAAGAGCCAAGACCAAGTCAAGAATTCGTCCAAGATTATTTGCTTCAAGTGCAAGGTTGTAGGACATCATGTAAGATATTGTCCATTGAAGAAAAAGCACTTGAATGAGAGGCAACAAGGGAAGCGGCCACAAGGTCAAGATCAAGCCCAATCTCAACCTCAAGTTGAAGCTAGGCCACTTACCAAGAAAAATCAAGATAAGGCTCCCCAAGACAAGAAATCAATAAAGAAGAGAAAGGGGAGCACTTGTTGCTACATATGTCGTGAGAAGGGGCACTTGGCCTCTTCATGTTCAAATGGTACCTTATCTAACCCTATCATTATTGATGATTATTATTCTCTTGGGAAGGATAAGTATGGCAATGTGTTTGCCAAGTTTGTTGGAACTCAAAGTGGTGTTAAGAAAAGAACCATTTGGGTTGCCAAGCCTATTGTGACTAACCTCTTAGGACCCAACTTGGTTGGGGACCAACAAAAACAAACTTGATCAATAGGTGTTTGTGGATGGCATTGGATACTTGGCTAACTCATGAAGAATTAAGGGATCTTCATATATTATATTTTATCAAGCCAAGTTATATGGATTATCATCTCCCTACCATATACCCAATGCGCATCTTTGCGGTAACTCAAACTCAACTCTTTTATATTGTAAGTTACTTGCCCCTTTACATGTTTTTGGTTTTGTACCAAGTATGTGTTTGTATTTGTTGTGCCTCATGCTTTCTTATTTTGTGTATTCAAGTATGTCTAGGTGTTTGGCACATCATTTACTCATGTGTTTTGTTTTGAGCCTCTATTGCATGTTGATGATATCTTATTTTGCTCTTTTCGAGTGGTTAATGGAACATCCCATTTTGGGGAGTGATATGCCTCGCGCATCTCTCAAACCTTAAAATGTGTGTACATGAGTACTACCACTTAGTATTGATATTGCAAGCTTATCTAGTCACTATGTGGTGTGTCATACTCATGAGAAATTCAAATTCTAAATGACCATTAGTTATCTCTAGTTGAGGTTGTTTTTCCTCTTATTAAGAAAAATTGAATACCACATTATGGGGGAGTAATATGCTTATTTTGCATATCACAATCCTAGGAAATGTGAACATATGAGATGGTGCCACTTAGAGTTGATATTGTTGATTATCTTGTATCTAGGTGGCAGGTTAGCTCAAACAAGATCCTATTTTTTGTTAGAAGCTTTTACTGCTCATCTTTTTGGTCTTTTCTTGAGTAAGAAATTCTTGGTGTGGCCTTCCTCAAATGCATATCTCTATATCTTATTTGGGATACCATTTGCTTCAAGTTACTAGTTGAAGCTATCAAGAATCTCTATCTTTGCATAGTGCTTAATCTTTTTATTCCTATCCTATGTTGTTTATTGTGAAGATTTATCTTTAATATCCGTGCAATATACCACCAGAAATAAATTCCAATACACTCATTGTCTTCGACAATTGATATACTTGGGTGTGGTAGCATTTGTGGATCTTCTTCACCTTGGATTTCACCTCTTATTGCCTTTTTCTTTCCAAAAATTGTTGTGGCTCCCATTGTCTTCCTTGGCTTTTGAACATCTATTTGATGGTGTTTTTGATTATTATCAAATGTGTTTTTTGTGGAAGACAAACCTTTTCTTCTCGGAACCTTGTGCCATTGTGAAAAGTGTTAAGGGTTTGGTTTATTTGTTGAAACCTTGCTCTTTTGGGAGTTTGTTATCTCATTCTTTATTCTCTATGTTATTTGCTTGAATGCGATAAATCTTTGAGCATTTGTGTTTTTATTTCATCTTTTATGCTCAGTAGTTTTTGCTTGGTTCATTTGTTGAACTTTGTTGAACAAATCTTGTGTTGATTTGATTCTTTGATATAGTTTGGACAACAAATGTGTTTTATCACACCTTGTATGCCTTATTGAATATTTGGTGTTTTGTCCAAATTATATGTTCATTGGATCTTGAAAGTCTCGTGCATGCATGTTTACTAAATGTATATCTTATATCATGTTTTGCTTTCTTTGATCCAATATATAGGGTATACTCCATCAAATCCTTAAACGACTATGATGTGCATGAAACTAAAATTTCATCTTTAAATATGCACATATTTTTATGGAGTGTGTCCTATGTGTTGTGATTAGTCTAACCACTTTGGACCCAATAAGTTTGGGGACGAAAATGCACTTGAATGTTGTTTTAGGTACATTGGAGATGCAATGGATGCTTGTCTCATCTATAAGAAAGGTGTTGTCACCACATGATAGTTGGAGCCAAGCTAGGATGATTGAAGAATTCTTATCTACTACATCATACCATTGCTATCTCGGTAACAAGTATCTTATTCATATATACTATTCTTCCATCCAATCTCTTGTAGGTTGCATCTTGGCATGAATTTATTTGTTTGTAAATGTTGCGGTTCTTGAAAGGATCTTTGAAATACTTTTCTATCCTTATTGCTTATGTGAGTAATTTGAGATGATGCATATAATGGGGAGTATATAAAATCATGCTCATGATTCACCAATCCCAAATATGCCTTCTAGAAATTTATTGCATATCAATTCCTCAAGGTACTCTCATGTGCAATATTGTTAAAATTGCATTGAATCCTTACTTTTGATACTTGTTGCCTTTCTCAAAATATCCCAACTAGCATTAGTTCCCTTAGTGTTAGTTGTGATGTTTTCGAGGTTTTTGTTTTTCTTTGGTGAAGTTCTTTGATATACCATAAGAGAAAATAGAGCCATGGGCTATATATGCACTTAAGCAAAATATCCTTTTTTTGTATATCTTATGACTTCCTCTTGGATATCATGTATCCTTATGTTTTTAAACTCTTATGTGTGGATGTTTCTTTGTGGATTATTCTCATGTTTTGTCCACTTAGAAACTTATATACACAAGAGTGTTAATCTCCCGCCTTGATATCCTCGCTCTTATCCTCTTGTTTTTTGATGGTATTGGTAAGGTCTTGATTTATGAGTGCTCGATTTACTTTCATTGAATCTTCATGCACTCATATCTCATATTTGGTTTCTTTTGGACTTAAGCTTGTCTTGACAAGTGTATTGATTTATATCTATACTCCTTGTATCTTGGTTGTGTTCTAAATGATATAGAGGGAGTGAGGATTCCATGTTTGTGCATATTTTATTCAAATGAAACAACTAATTTATGCACGAACCTTGGGGAGCTTCCTTATTTCATTTAGAGCACTATTTGTCCATTAGATTATTTGGATCTTTTGATTGCTTGCTTCATCCATTGAAGTTACTTCACCTTGTTATCTTTTTAGCAATATTTGATCCTCAATATAGTTTGATTATCTCCAAGTATTCGTCATTGGATATGTGCATATGATTTCACTCATATTACGAGTAATGCACACCTTGGGTAGGAACTCACACTATATTATCCTTATAACCTTGTCATCCATTTTCGCACTTGTTGTCAATGGGGGAGAAGTTTAGAGGGTTTTAAGGGAAATGGTTTTGTACTTAAGATTGGTTTGTTCTTAAGTGTTTGCCTTTCATGCATTTCATCTTTATTATGTATTGCATGGTTGAATATTTAGTGGAAACTCTCCCAAAGGTTATGCTTGACAATGTATGCAATGAAATTCAAGTTCATCACACATGCATATATTGTGGGGGAGTTTTCTCTATATATGTTGGTTCTACTCACATCTCTTGCATTAGTTGTAGTTTGTGTGAGTAGAATCGGTTTTGATATGGGCTAGTATCTTTTGTTGGAAATATGCCCTAGAGACAAATAGTAGTAAGGACTATTATCATATTTCATATAGTTTATGATTAAGTTTTATATCATGCTATAACTGTATTGAGTGGAAACATCAATACACGTGTGATATACAAATAACCAGGGGTTCCCAGTGAAACTCTAGTCACTGGTTCATTGGTCGACAGATGATCATGTTTCCTGATCATGTGGCATTTATGCCAGTTGGAAATGAGGTGATCTCATTCCGAGAATGAGATGATGAACCAATACCCAACCTAAACATCGTGACCCGATCATGTCACAAAGTTCAAGTTACGATGATTAGAAATGGATCCTCGTAGACTATTCCTTAGACCGTGAGGCTATATCAATCACTGTCTCCCGAGAGTGCTTAGATAGCATCAAACGCCATCTGGTAAAACGGTGGTTATAAAGGTGTGTTCAGGTATTCGGAGGAAACCGTAGAGGCAATATATGTCAAGAGCGGGATTTGTCTGTCCATGTGACGGAAATATACTCAAGGGCCCACTCGGAGAAGTTATATCCAATAGCTGCACAGCGTGTGATTAGATCACGGGGATATCACTTGTCGGGACAAGTTAAGTAGCATTGTTCAGTAACGAGATTGAACCCGACATGGTGATGTCATTGATCAGATCTCGGGCAATGTAAGTATCGAATGACAAAGGGAATAAGACACGACTGTCCCAGTCTAAACGAAGAAATATCTTCGTGGAATGCACAGGGGTCACATGGCCATCCAGGTCCCTCTGTCGATCATTGGTGCGGGAGTGTCCCGACCATGTCTGGAGTGTTCCCGAACCGTGGGGTATCACTCTTAAGGGCTTGATGATGCTTAGAGAGTGTTTATAGGATTGGTGGAATCGCCGAAGAAAAGAAGGGAGAAAACCGGAAGGGTTTCGGTAAGTCTGGAGGATGTCCGGAGTGGAGGTGGAAGGTGTTGCATGGCCACGGAGATTAGATAATGTGTGAATGAATGTTAAATATTGATTTAATCATTTATTCATATTTATTTAATAAAGAGAAAATCAATTAAAAGGTCAAAAAGGCTTAATGGGCCAATTCCGGAGGGAGAGCGCCCATTAGGGGAAAGGAGAGAGGGAGAAGGGGCAAGGGGGAGGCCGGCTGGGCCTATCCCCCCTCCATGCGGGGCCCACTAGGTGGCAAGCGGCCACCTCCTCCCCCCTCCTCTCCTTTAGTCCCACCCCGGGACTTTGAGGGAGGTAGTACCTCCCCTCCCCCTATATAAAGTGGGGTATTTGGCCTAGAAAAATACAACCAATAATCAATAAAGGTCTCCCCACTTTTGGGAGGACCTCTAATTGATATTTTCTCTCTCCCCTCTCTCTCTCTCGTGATCGTGGTCCCAAGTCTGTACTGCGCGAGCGAGAGCCATCTTCATCGCGGAGCGCCGTCGCGCTACGGGATTCAGATCTAGGAGCTCTACTTCTGCAACTGCTGCTGGATCAGGGCAGCGGGAGTCATCGTCAGGCACCGGACGTGTGTAACTACCCGCGAGGTGTCGCACTTGAGGCACTCAAGTCGTTGGAGCCAGAAGGAGCGCAAGGACTTCATCACTACCTTGAGGTCGGCTTTGGCTCGTCTACATCAACCACGCTCTCCTGAGCGTTGATAATGTTTTTCGGTCTTCAAGGGTAAGTTTGCGAAAATCCCCTCCTGTTACTGTATTACTAATAGATAGGTCCTGGCAGCTTCAGGGGTTCAGGGGCGTAGAGTAAAATTTATTGTTTTTATGCGCGGAACCCCTTCAGTGGTATCAGAGCTAGATCTATGCGTAGTAATGCTAGTATGGGTAGAACACACGAGATGTAGCATGTGGGTGTTGATCTTGTAGTTGTTACCCTCCCATGTGTACTTGTGTATACCGCAGTAATGCTTGATGAAGCGGCCCCCAACCGACTTTACGCGTTCATTCGCGAGACTGGTCCATGCTTGACATACGGCTTGTACCGTATAAAGTGGCTTTGGGGGGTGTCTCTCTCGCATTAGTTGGTATACCATTTGCAACGGAGGGCCCCGAAAGGGGTGTAGTAGAGACAACTACTTGATCAGCGTTGTGCTGAAAGTTCGTAGGTAAGAACGGTTCTTGTGCGAAAGCCCATTCAACCATGTAAAACATGCAAAGATAAAGTAGAGGCGTCTAACTATGTTTTGTAGGAGGGCGTTGCTTTGTGATATGGTTGTGGCAAAGGTAAAGTGATTACCTTTTGTTGCATAGTAGTAGATAGTCGCGGTAATGACAAACTACCACGCCGGAATGACACCGGTACCCTGGTATCTAAGGCGCTGGAACCCTGGCGCCGGAACCCGGTGACGGCGGATGGAGATCACGATGTGAAGGACCATATCGCATAGCATTTACATCCAATGTTATTGTTTGTATGTCTTATTGTGTGCTAGTATTAGATACTCGACGGTAGCCTAATAAGATGATCCCTGTTAAAATAACCAACGATTGTGTTCCCCCTTAGTGTGCACCACCAAGAAAGTTCTTCGGTATGAGGCAAGCCGTGATGATCGGGTGTCAGACATATCTACGTTCGCATATAGTGGGTGCAATCCATGTTGCACAGCAAAAACACTAAGGTTGAGTTGGCAAGCCTAGCATGCTAGAGAAGGGTGGCCTCGAAACGCGGATGGTTGAAAGATCGAGCACGAGTCGCATGAATGATGTGACCGACGTTTAGCGTCCACCCTTGAACCCACATTGATGGCCGTGATGATCGGGGGAGATGTGGCTGATAGGGGTCGTGTTATCACTAGGAAACCTCTTTCGGGATAGGTGTTTCTGAGTGGAGTTATTATTAACTCATTTAATTATAAACTTAGTCCAAATTCCTTTTGCAATTATAAATGTAGAAAATGGTTCTTCCCGAGATTACCTTTCCTATCGACGATTGGTTAAAAGGAGAAAAGCTCAAGTTAGATGGATCTAACTTTTCTGCATGGGTCATACGCCTATTTGATCTCCTTGGTGAGAACAATGTATCTGACTACATGACCTGCGAGATGTATCTGGAGCCACCCTATTCTCATGAGACCCAGGAGCAGCAGGATCTGCGTTATCATCGTCGTGTGATGGCCACGTTTTTATCAGTGACCATGCGCCTCAGAATGGAGGATGGGCTATGGCCAATGGTGGGGAGTCTCAAGCCCTGAATGGTCATGGCACATCTGAGAGCACATTTCGTGGAACAAGTGTGCATGTGGGAGTATGAGCTGATGGGGGACTTCCTCTCCATAAAGATGGAGGAGGGCTCCTCACTGGATGAGCACTTATTGCCTCACGATGCGATATGAGTCCGCATACTACCTGGACAACTGGTACTCAAGCTCATTTGCAATGGGAGTTGTGTTGCGGTCGCTTTCTCCAAGCTTCCAAGCACAAGTCAGGATCTGCGTTATGAGAGGCGACACGGAAACACTGGATTTCCTTGAGTTCATATCACATTTCAGAAATGTGATAGATGAACCCAACGTCGCTGGAGTCATCAACGACCAAGGTATATATTTGATATACAGTTATATAAATGTTATAATCTTGCAAACACATTGCAGTGTTAAGTATATCTGATACTTGTTCTGTTTTGATGAAAACATGTCCTTCTGCATGAAAGGTGCTTGCTGGAGAGGAGGTTACGTTGCGTGTTGATGGAGAGCATGATGATGACGGCCAACAACGCTCTCGCTCAACATTTATCATTTAGTTTGTGTTTTAGGATGATTAATGTAATCAAGAGATTTGAACTTCTTTAGTGTGTCTCACACTTCGTGAGACGGTTATTCATACAAGTTTGTAAGAAACAGTTGTTCTGCTTTTATGAATGATTTCTATTCGTGTTCATATCTTGTTTGATTATATGTGAATTATCCTTGTTGTTTGAAACTAATTGATAATGTATGAACATTTGTAAGACATTAAAATGCCTTGTTTAAAAATACCCAACTTAATGATATTTCATTCATGAATGAAACCATTGTTTAAATTCAAAGTTATGTGATAATATGTGAAAGTCATTCCATTTCTTCTCACATATAAATCATGCCTAAGTTCGGCAAAATAACTTGAACACCGTGTATTACTTGAATACAAAAGTGTTTAATGAATTGTTAAAAGTAAATACATATTCAATGTATTGTGTTTTAACAAAAATGGTAATTATCATTAAATGATTGTTTAAATGTGTAAAGTAAGTTTACCAAAGGAAACATGAATATGAAACTATTTGATTTGATCAAAGTGTTTCATCAACAAAGGGTATAAATATAAAAGGGAATCTAATTACTATGATTTGATCAATAGTAATAAAATTTAACTTTATAAGAATGGCATGAAAGAAATTGTGGAATGCAAAGTGTTTTGAAACGTCAAAATGCAAAGCATCACAATGTGATATTAGATATCAAAGGGGGGTTGAATAAAAGGCACCAAATAAATCGTTGTAGTGTATATGTAGAGACCATTAGTTAGAAATAGTTAGCACTCAATTTGAATACGAAATCCATAGCTGAGACCAAAAGGAAAGCAAGATTCGTATTGCTTGGATTTTGGTGCATTCTTGAGAAAGCCCACTATTAGTGATGTTTCTCAATTATGAGCAAATGGAAATTAGTGTAAAACACGATGAGGATTCAAAACCCTGCATCAGAGTGTTGAGAAGCGCAACAGATAGCGTTCCTGAACGATTCTCTTCACAGAAGGAAAGAATCAATGATTTTGATCATTATGTTTTTCCCTCCACTATTGTTTGTCACTACATGAAGTACGATTCAAAATGTAAATCCATATCTTGTATGGATACATTTGTGAATCATTTGTCATGATTTTTGGAATATGATATACCTACAAACTACTAAGGAAATAATGGTAAACTAAATTATGAGAAATCCTAGAAGCAAAATTCCCTTGAGATTAGAAAGCAATTCATTGTTGAATCTCACAAGTAAAAGGGGTTACTTGGAATTTTCCCAAATGACTACAAAGCCATAGTAGGAAAAAGGGGGTAAATGACTAAAGCACAATTTGTCAAGTATTGGACAAATTCAAATGAATTTGATTCATGTGTGCTAAATGTTTAGTGGATTTAAAACTAGTAATAGTACTGGTATCTCATAGTAAATCTCCAAGTTTGGTATTTAATCAAAAGGATTTTGAAGTTATTCAAAATAGTAAGGAGATATGCTATTTGCATAAAATTGAGTGGGAGCTATGAAAGTCTTCCTAAAACAATATGTGATTGACATATTTTTAAGTGGGAGCAATATGAGTCTTAAACTCAAATATGTAGGAACATATTTTGAGTGGGAACTTATAGGAGTAATTCTTAAGTATGTTAAGAATGAAAGACACAAATACTTATAAATAATGATTTATAAGATGTAGAAGTTGATAATAGGTGTATTATGATATTATGTAGTATTCCTTAAGGGATTCTGAAAAGTGTTTCAGAATAGAAGTTAATTAAGGAACTAGTCCTTAATTACTCAAATTAGTAATAGCATTTAGTTTAACATCAATGGTTGAAAGAAAGAAAAGGATGATCGTCATCCACTATGTTGAGACATAGGTTCTATCTCAGAAACCATGATGGTAACTTAGCATAATATGTAATCCAAATAAGGAACGTTTGAAAGTGATTAAGTTCGAATCACAGAATGTTGAGCTAAGTTTGTCCGCAGTGTCTAGTAGAGAACTGTGGACACATTTTCCAAATCCATAAAGGATAAACATATCTTAAAGCATAAGAGTTGTGTTATAAGGGAATATGTTGGAAACTCCTGTAGATACCAATTAAAGTCAAGTAGGAAGCAAGGTTAACAAAACATCGAAAGTTGCATAGAGTGCACTAGTGTTTCGATGAATACATTTATAATAATAGATAAGGGTACCATCTAAAGTGTTGTATAATGTTATGGCGGGGCTAGTTCACTTTTAACGTAGAATGATGTGTCCCAGGCACAAAGGCCCATGAGAAAGCCCTCGAGGTTGATCTAACGCCACCGTAGGCTCCTCGAATCAGCCTCGCTCACGCCATAGCGATGATGCACACACACAGATGCTATCATGTGATGATAAAGTATTGATGTCAATCAAGGTGACATTAGTAAGTTGCAAAGGATTTGGGACTGTAAAGTACAGACCCAAGACTCAACCTCTTCCATGAGCAAGCATGTTCAGGGTACCGGATACTTGGTGCCAATGATTTAGAACAAATGCACCTAGTGTATTTGTACTCTAGTGCAAGTGGGAGACTGTTGGAAATATGCTCTAGAGACAAATAGTAGTAAGGACTATTATCATATTTCATATAGTTTATTGTTGGGGATATACTTTCCGGGTATCCTCACAGTTCCTCACTGACCAGGGTGGCCCACTTTGGGTTAGAGCATTGCTTCACGGGCGGCCCAGTCAGGGAGAAAGACGGAGTCCAATCCGGCTACGGGAAGGCCCAGAAGACTTACCGACTTAGGCCCATAATGTTACTTGTAGTTCAAGATGTACTCTGTAACCGACTCTTAGTCGTAGACGGATAGATCTCTCCTATAAACCCTAGGCCGGATATCTATACAAGCCGTCCTAGGGAGAGCCTTTAGGGCACACCAATACTTTAGACCCTCAACTCGCACAGGCAAAACCCTTGTAACCCATATTCCGGCTCAGACATCGATTGCTAGCAGGAGTAGGATCCGTCCAAAGCCATGGATTCAACCTAGGTAAACTTGTGTGCTCACCATCCCTAACACCATCGCCTCACACCCTCTCTTCCGACGCCGAGGACCCCTCATGGCATTTGTCATTAATCCGACGATGCCACGCCACCGTAAGGGCAAGCAAGGTTCGGATCTGCGTTCCGAGTGGAATCTGCAAGAATTGGAATCGGCAAGACTATCGCCATCGGTCGCATCCTCTATGCTAGCGATGTCCCTCTCATCGTTCTCGACGAGACTTGGATTCCGGCTAGGGAGGCTATGACTACCTACACAATCATGTATTTTGGCGAGATCGATGTTTACATCGATTTCGATGAACCTGCCCCACCCACCCCAGCGGTGATGATAGAGGCAGAAGAATCTTCCGGGTCCCCTTTCTCCGCGGAAGCGGCAGAGTTACGGATCTCAGAAAACTCTAAACTCACCTAGCCCGCACCAGTTGTGGAGACAGTGGAGAAATCCGAGCCTGAAGAAGACCTAGAGTTCCAAGTCGAATCTGGAGTGGATCTCCCTGGAGGAGCCGGATCCCAGATCGACCCACCCGTGGAAGTCGAAATTCAGGAGGAGCTAGTCAACGACACTGATTCTGGCTCTGATGATGCCGGGACAGACAGGCCTTTCCTCAGGTACACACTGCGACGTATGATACTGTAAGATGCAAGCGCAGATGAAATCCTCAAGACCATCAAAAGTTTCGACATGGCTGACTGCGAAAGCCGCAGGTACCTCAGGAAGCACGCGTCGCACTTTGTCGGATAAGTAGGATCCGGATCCGGCTCTGCCGATGCTGGAGAAAACACCGACTCTATGCTGGAGGCAATTGGAACAAACACCGACGTACCCGCATCCTCGGATGAATCGATGACATCGGCAGATTTCCGAAAGTTCTCCGCAGAGTATGAAGAGGAGTATAACTCCAAAGCTGCAGAAGAAGGAGAAGACATGGATGAAGGATCCGGGGAACACTCTCCCAAAGCACAGGATGACATGGACGTCGGAGATAATCCCGAAGTCCAGATGTCCGAAAGTACCGATCAGAGCTTGACTCCAGGAAACGGACCCAAAGACGTCTTTGCTACCGGTGCTGCCAAGAAGGCAAAGAAGAAGAACAAGAAGAACAAGACCCCGGCAAAAGACCCTCTGGCTGAGGAGGTGATTGCCGAGGAATACGAAGAAGACTCGGATGGAGCACTTATCCCAGAAGAGCCAAAAAAAGAAGAATCGGTGGATGGACACGTGATCACCGAAGGTGCGCATAAACTCATCGATGATGCATTAACCACACCTATCCCTACAGCTGCAGAACTTACTGCTGAAGAGCTGGACGAAAGGGCCCAATCCTAGAAGCGTGTCGTCAACAACTCCTGGATGAAGCCAAAAACATCAAGGAGGAGAAGAAACACATGGCAACCAAGGGTTATATGTCTCGGTTGCATCAAAAGACACGGAAGTGTCACACTAATGACGACCAATTCCCACATATCTGTGCCGTCCTCTTAGGAGATGAGATGGGGAAGCCACGGAAAGACAACAAAGGAGATTGGGTATTACCCAACCCTAGTATAGAATACCGTGGCGGCCCGAGAAATTCTATCGGCTAATCCAGGACCGTAGGAAATCCAGTTGGGGAATAAACTACTCAACAAGGGACTGGAGCAGCAAAAGGTCGCCATGTCCAGAAGTCAAAAACTGGTCTCAGATTCCGACCAATGTCGCACAGATCCGGCAAGGGCTGACTAAGACCCCAGCGCGTCCCGGAGCAGCACTACCGCCCGGAACACCGGGAAGACAATTACTCAAGAACCGGATCATCAGGACAGCACCGCAGGACTATGCGTGGCTAGAGAAACATCGCCCCAGCGGCCGAGAAAGAGGCCATCGCTGCTCTGAATTCGAGGAATCCTCCCCGACGAGAGTCTAACGATCGAAGGGGAGAAGATAAAGAGAAACGTCGGGAGGAGGATCGTCAAAAAATTCCACCTCCTAGACATACAAGCCGTCCGGCTAAGCCTCACCGTAGTGGGAACGACGGACAAAGGAACGATGGAAACCATGCCGGGACAAGCCGGCAGGGGGCTCGTCATAGTCAAGACCCTCCCCGGAACCGGAATGATGACGCTCCGGACGGAGGCCGGCGATCAGCCGGAAATTATCCAGCTGCCCTACCCTCTCCACCAAGCAGTCACCATAACGGTTCCTAAGGAGGACAAGGAGGACGACATGGTGGAGGAGGTGGTGGTAGAAGCCGAAGTCCGGCTCCAAGGCACCACAGCCACAGCGGACATTCGGGATGATCACTATCCCCGAACGATGCAAGGCATAGGATTAACTCCAACATAGAGGCGCGGCGCTATGAAAACGATGATATCTACGTGGGCCCAAAGTGCTTCGGACCACGCATCAGAGCTACAAGATTCCCGAAAGGATTCTCTATTTCAGAGCTACAAGATTCCCGAAAGGACATTTCTCGGCCAGATACCTGGCTACAGGATTTCTTCCAAGCTTGCTACATTGCCAAAGGCGGAAACAGCCTGGTCGCAACCCGATATCTCCCACTTATGTTGCGGAAGACGGCACGATCATGGCTCAATGAACTTCCGGAGAACACCATCCATAACTGGTATGACATGCAAAGTGCATTCTTTTGGAATTTCGAAGGCACATATCGGAGGCCCTGTACGGTCGGAGACCTACAGCGCTGCACCCAGAAGGCCGGAGAAACTTGCCAAGATTACCTCGTACGATGGATCGACACCAAGAACTCCTGTGAGGGAGTAAACAATCAAACCACGATTGAAGCTTTCATCACAGGACTCCCAATCGGTTTACTACGTCACTGCTTGTAGTGTGACAACGTTACTGACTTGGGGGAGATGATAGAAAGAGCGAGCAAGTATGCAGATGCTGACGACGATGCAGAGGGATTGCTCAATGCCCTATCTGTACCTCAGTCGGCAAAACAACCAAAGCAACAAGCTCAGAAGCGAAAAAATACCTCGGAAGAGAAACCCAACGCGGAAACAGCAGTGGTCACTGCTACTTTCGGGTCTAGAGGAGAAACCCAAAGCTCAGAAGCCGACATTTATGATTAAGTTTTATATCATGCTATAACTGTATTGAGTGGAAACATCAATACACGTGTGGTATACAAACAACCAGGGGTTCCCAGTGAAACTCTAGTCACTGGTTCATTGGTCGACAGATGATCATGTTTCCTGATCATGTGGCATTTATGCCAGTTGGAAATAAGGTCATCTCATTCAGAGAATGAGATGATGAACCAATACCCAACCTAAACATCGTGACCCGATCATGTCCCGAAGTTCAAGTTATGATGATTAGAAATGGATCCTCGTAGACTATTCCTTAGACCGTGAGGCTATATCAATCACTGTCTCCCGAGAGTGCTTGGATAGCATCAAATGCCATCTAGTAAAACGGTGGTTATAAAGGTGTGTTCAGGTATTCAGAGGAAACCGTCGAGGCAATATATGTCAAGAGCGGGATTTGTCCGTCCATGTGACGGAAAGATACTCAAGGGCCCACTCGGAGAAGTTATATCCAATACTGCGCAGCATGTGATTAGATCACGGGGATATCACTTGTCGGAACGAGTTAAGTAGCATTGTTCAGTAACGAGATTGAACCCGACATGGTGATATCATTGATCAGATCTCGGGCAATGCAAGTATCGAATGACAAAGGGAATAAGACACGACTGTCCCGGTTCAAATGACGAAAGATCTTCTTGGAATGCACAGGGGTCACATGGCCATCCAGGTCCCTCTATCGATCATTAGTGCGGAAGTTTCTCGACCATGTCTGGAGTGTTCCCGAACCGTGGGGTATCACTCTTATGGGCTTGATGATGCTTAGAGAGTGTTTATAGGATCGGTGGAATCGCCGAAGAAAAGAAGGGAGAAAACCAGAAGGGTTTCGGTAAGTCCGGAGGATGTCCAGAGTGGAGGTGGAAGGTGTCCCATGGCCACGGAGATTAGATAATGTTTGAATGAATGTTAAATATTGATTTAATCATTTATTCATGTTTATTTAATAAATAGAAAATAAATTAAAAGGTCAAAAAGGCTTAATGGCCAATTTCGGAGGGAGAGGGCCCATTAGGGGAAAGGAGAGAGGGAGAAGGGGCAAGGGGGAGGCCGGCTGGGCCTAGCCCCCCGCGTGGGGCCCACTAGGTGGCCGGCGGCCACCTCCTCCCCCTCCTCTCCTTTAGTCCCACCCCGGGACTTTGAGGGAGGTAGTACCTCCCCTCCCCCTATATAAAGTGGGGTACTTGGCCTAGAAAAATACAACCAATAATCAATAAAGGTCTCCCCACTTTTGGGAGGACCTCTAATTGATATTTTCTCTCTCCCCTCTCTCTCTCTCGTGACCGTGGTCCCAAGTCTGGACTACGCGAGCGAGAGACATCTTCATCGTGGAGCGTCGTCGCGCTGCGGGATTCGGATCCGGGAGCTCTACTTCCACAACTGCTGCTGGATCGGGGAAGCGGGAGTCATCGTCAGGCACCGGACGTGTGTAATTCCCCGCGAGGTGTCGCACTTGAGGCACTCAAGTCGTTGGACCTAGAAGGAGCGCAAGGACTTCATCACGACCTTGAGGTCGGATTCGGCTCGTCTACATCAACCACGCTCTTCTGAGCGTTGACAACGCTTTTCAGTCTTCAAGGGTAAGTTCACGAAAAGCCCCTCCCGTTACTGTATTTCTAATAGATAGGTCCTGATAGCTTCAGGGGTTCAGGGGCGCAGAGTAAAATTTATTGTTTTTATGCGCGGAACCCCTTCATCTTTGTGTTACTTAACCATGTCAAATACAACCTCTTGTATACAACTTATTCTTGGATAAGTTGCGTACTTGTTTCTAATATTCATTATATAAACCCTCTTGTTGTGATTATCATCAATTACCAAAATGGGGGAGATTGAAAGGGTAATTACCCCTATGTGTGGTTTTGGTGATTAATGACAATCTCTATGGACTAATGTTTTCATTGAGTTTTATATGAAGGAATATTCCATAGGTCATGCTTGTAGTCCATATGTTGGATTCAAGTATGGATTCCATGAAGATAAAGATATACCTTGAGTTTTGGCATCAAGATCATCGAATTGAAGAGAAGAATATGATATGTTCAAGATCTTGAGAGTGTGATCTCGATAGAAGAATTCAAGATATGGCTCTAAGTCTGTGTCATGATAGCCTCATTAGTTGATCTATGGTTGACTAAGATTTAGATCATGTAATCAAATTAAGAGTTCTTTATGTACCTCAAGATATTGAGATGGACATGATAAGATACTTGGTTGACCAATACAAAGAGTGAAGAGTGATTTCAAGTTGGTCAACACATGAAGCATACAAAATGTATCACGTGGATATTGTGGTATGGTAAGCCTTGTCAATTATGCTTCATGAACTAACCCATTATATATGTGCCTTTGTGTTTTATACATGTGATAGGTATGTTTCCATGGGCATGCTTCAAAAGTGAAGATTTCATATAGCCCATGAGAGGATGACATCAAGTGGTGATCATCATCAGGGTTGAGAAGGGCAAGTTCAAGATAAGCATCTCGAGAAGATCATTTTCTTGAAGATTTCCGTCCATATTGGTGATAATGGACATGTGAAGATGTGTCCTGATGAAGCTATCCCATAGTGGTGTATAGGGGAGCAAATTATGAGTCTTCACGACGCAACAATGATCAAGTGATGCATTCTGGCTTGGATGGAGCTTGAAGCGTTGACATCAAGATCAAGCGGGATGCGCAAGGAAAATATATGGCCTTGCTAGTTTTCTTTTTACCGGTCTCAAGGTGGTTGTCGGGAGACTGGGTTATAGGATAGATAGACGCACTATCATGAGGGGCTTTCGATTGGGTAACTTGATCACATCATCATGTGGATCCAGTTCAACCGAGTCCCACACCGGACGGTCCGGTGCCAGCGCCGGTAAACTGGATCTCAGACCGGATTTTCCGGTTTTCACGACTGAGTCTATTCCGAGTTCGCAAACAGAGGTATTTCGGTTTGTAGTCTGGTCCTCCGGCCTAGGGACCGAGTTTCCCGGTTCTAGGGCTGGTCCAACCGACTTTGAAATCGAGTTTTCGCTGTTTTCTCTCCAACGGCCATATTTGCTTTTCCCTATAAAAGGGGTTCTTCCCCCAACGTTTTTGGGAGTTCTTGAGCTTGAAATTGACCTCCATTGTTGACCCTCTTGAGCTTGCTTCCTTCCCCTTCCCTCCTATGATTCTTGCATCTTTTTGAGGGCTTTGGAAGAGGAGATCTAGATCTACAATCCTCACCAATCAATTCCTCCTCTAAGTGAGGGGAACCCATTGGATCTAGATCTTGAAGTTATTTGTTGACTTCCACCATTGTTCTTCCTCTCTAATTCCTCCCTAGCACTTGTTGCTTTGGTGGGCTTTGAGAGTGAGGGATTTGAATGCCCTTGGTGTTCTTGCTTTGCATTCTTGCATAATTGTTGAGCTCTCCACTACAATTTGTTCGAGTGAGAGACCGTGAGCTTTTTGCTCTTGGAGGCTAGTTGGCTTGGCGGTTGGTGCCACGGTGTTCTCTTCGTGGAAGATTGTGAAGAGACCCAGGCTTCTCCTTCGTGGAGCTTATGAAGTGGTTCTGGAGCTTGCCATCTCCGGAGTGGAGGAAAAGCTAGCCATAAGGAAAGGGCCTATTCCTTCGTGGGATAGACTCGGAGAAGAAGGTGAGCCTTCGTGGCGTTGGGAAATCCTTCGTGGAATCCCACACCTCTCCAACATGACGTACCTTCTTGTAAGGGAACACGGGAATACATCTTCGTCTCCGCGTGCCTCGGTTATCTCTATACCCGAGCTTACTTTCCTTGTGATAACCATCGAGCTTGAAGTACTTATATCTTGCTTATCAGTTGTGGTATATTTATCTTGTGCTATCTTGCTTAGCTTAACTTGTTGTTGGTGCACTTAGTTGAGCCTAGTGTATTTAGGTTCTGTGCTTATAAAATAAATGTTAGTTTAATTCCGTATTCTATCAAGCCAAAACCGTAATAGTTTTGAAAATTGCCTATTCACCCCCCCTCTAGGCGATATCTCTATCCTTTCAATTGGTATTAGAGCAAGGTCTCTCCTTATTTAGGCTTCACCGCCTAGAGTGTAAAGATGTTGGCTAGTAGTATAGTGCACAATGACACAATTATCTTTGATGGCACATATTATATTTTGTGGAGAAATTGCTTGCTTTGTAATCTTCGGACCTTGTGTCCAAATATTGAGCGATTTCTAGATGTAGGTTTTTCTCCTCTGATGGATCCTCAAAATCTATCTTTAGAGAATGAGAAAAATTTACATATCGAAGCTCAAGTATCTAATAAGCTCTTTTTCTGCTTGAGCCCCACAGTTAATTTGTTCTTGACGATTGTGAAGCGCAAGTCATCTCATGAGATGTGGACCAAGCTTAAAGAAATATTTGGTGGGTCCATTTCTCATAGGGTCGGTGGTATCTCCGAGGAGATCTCTTCTCCTTCACATCATGAAGAGCTCGAAGTGGCTTCCATCTCCGACCGTGATGAGATTTCAATTCCCTCCACTTCACCTACATGTGACAAGTCACAAGGTAATGGCATGGTGAGTGGAGATTAATGATATCTTACAGATATACTGCAATGCTTCTGGTCAACAAGTGAATATGGATAAGTCATCTATCCATTTTTCCAAAGGCTGACGGGCGATTACAAGGCAATGCTTCTGGTCAACAAGTGAATATGGAAAATTCAGGTCCCTTCAAAGTTGAAGGTTTTCTTGTGGAGATTAGCACATCATTCGCTCTCGACTGAAGACGTGCGACACCACCAGAACATGTCATCACAGAGCAAATGTGCAATTTGTGGGGAGGAGGACTCGTGGAGGCATTCTCTAGTTGAATGTCATCATGCGAGAAGCGTTTGGGCATTGGCTCTAGAAGAAATTAGTGATTTCGTGTAAACCTCCAAGAGCCACACGCTCGTGCTTGGATTGCGGCAATGATCAGGGCGATGGCGCAATCAGAAGTCACCCAGGTGGTGGTTACGATGTGGGCACTATGGCATGCAAAAAGGAAAATTATCCACGAAGGTTTGTTTTTGAGTCCTTTATCGACTCACTGTTTTATTGAGCGCTTCATTGCTGATCTGGGAGTACTTGTGCCAGCGAGCGAGTCTCCTAAAGCGAGCACTGCAGAACCCAGATGGATCCCTCCACCATCAGGGCTTGCAAAGGTGAATGTTCATGCAGCCGTGTCAAAAAACACATCGATAGCGACGATCACGGCAGTAGCTTGGGACACTACAGGCCAGTTTCTGGGCGCCTCGGCCATTGTGATGAAGGGGATGCTTGATCCAGAGATTCTAGAGAGCCTGGCCTATAATGAAGAACTTGCAGTGGCAGCGGATCTTCTCATCCAGGAGCTGCGTGTTGCCTCTGATTGTTTAAATGTGGTTAGGAGCATTAAGGGGGCAGGGAAAGGCCCGTATGGCCATATTATACATGATATTAATGCAAGAAGGAAGGATTTCCAGATGGTGTAGTTCGTTCATGAACGAAGATCATCTAACACTGACGCACACCACCTCGCAAGGAGCTCACTTTATCTAGGAGTTGGTAGGCATGTGTGGTTTCATACTCCACCCGAGGGTGCCTGTAATCATGTGAACATTGAGTAATAAAAGGGGTGCGAGTCTTCTCAAAAAAAATGCACACGCTGACATCAAAGCATATATGGTATCATTGATGACCCACAAGTATAGGGGGTGTATCACAGTATTTTCGAGGGAAGTGAAACCCAATTTATTGATTCGACACAAGGGGAGCCAAAGAATATTTATAAGCCTTAACAACTGAGTTGTCAATTCAGCTACACCTAGAAACAATCATGCTCGCAGCAGTTTATCAGTAGCAACAGTTTTGTAGTAGGAGTAGTGAAGTAATAGCAGTAGTAAAGTAAAGACAGTAGTAACAATAGTAGTAAACAGTAGGATTCAAGTGTGGTAGGCATAGGGATGGATGGACGGGCGTTGCATGGACAAGACAATTCATATAGCAATCAGAACATAGGGCAATTGCAGATAAATAAGATAAAGCATCCAAGTACTAGATAATCCTAGGCATGTGTTCCATATATAGTCATACGTGCTCGCAATGAGAACTTGCACAACATCTTTTGTCCTGCCAGCCCGCTTGCGTGGGCCTCAAGGGAACTATTGGCAATTAAGGTACTCCTTTTAATAGAGCACCGGAGCAAAGCATTAACACTCCATGAACACATGTGATCCTCACATCAAAGCCATTCCCTCTGGTTATCCTGATTTCTGTCACTTCGGGGCCTTTGGTTCCGGACAACAACGTGTGTATACAACTTGCAGGTAAGACCATAAACAATACTATCATAATGAATCAATAACATGTTCAGATCTGAAATCATGGCTACCAAACCCTAGTGACAAGCATTAAGCATAACAAGTCACAACAAAGTCAAAAAGCACTAATAGAAGATACTAGGCACCATGCCCTAACAATCTGATGCCATTACTATCATAACTTCTATTCTTGTAGACAGTTGTTGGGCCTCCAAGTGCAGAGGTTTCTAGAATAGCAGCAAGTTTTCCCTTAAGTGGTTCACCCAAGGTTTATCGAACTCAGGGAGGAAGTGGTCAAAGGTATTCCCTCTCAAGCAACCCTGCAATCAAGATACAAGAAGTCTCTTGTGTCCCCAACACACCCAATACACTTGTCAGGTGTAAAGGTGCACTAGTTCGGCGAAGAGATAGTGAAATACAAGTGGTAATGGTGATAGAAAATAGCTTGATGGCGTGGAAAATACTGAAGTAAAACTGAAATAAAGAAGAAAGCAAGCAAACATGTAATAGATCTAATTGCAAATGGTGTTTTAGTGCTAAGAAACAAGGCCTAGGGATCATACTTTCACTAGTGAACACTCTCATATAAATATCTTCTCTTTATGATACTACTCTTAACTACTCTCCGGTTGGACACTCTAATCCATGGTAGGGCTATAACAACACACCTCAAAGTAAGCCTTTCCCATCTAGATATCCCCACACTGTCACCTTGAGTACTAGATGGTTCCAACAAACACCACAATTTCATAAAGACATCCAACTCCAAATATAACTCATAACAAGTATTTGTAATCTCTAGCCTAAGTGCCACCATGGTGTGCACGCTGTCACTTTCACACACATGGGGAGAGCAGAGATCTATTAAGCACTTGAGTAGCAAGGTAGATCTATAGATTACAAGCTCATGATCTCAATAAGATCATGCATAGAGAGAGAGATGAACACATAGCTACCGGTAGAACCCTTAGCCTCGAGAGAGAACTACTCCCTCCTCATCATGGGAATCAGTAATGGTGATGGAGATGGTGGTGGAGATCGACGGAGATGGCTCCGGGGGCACTTCCCCGTCCCGGCAGGGTGCCGGAATAGAGACTTTCTATCTCCCGAATCTCCCCTTCGGTGGCGGCGGCGCTGTGGAACTTTTCGTGGATTTCTGATTGACTATCTAGGGTTTTCGCACCGGGAGGCTTCTTATAGGCGAAGAGGCAAGGTCGGTGGGCGGCCAGGGGGGCCACACCACCTGGTGGCGCGGCCAGGGCTAGCCCACGCCACCACATGGTGTGGCCACCCTGTGGCCCCTCTCCGACTCTCCTTCTGGCTCTGTGAGTCTTCCGGGAAAATTGGAACTTTGGCTTTTGTCCCGTCCAATTCCGAGAATATTCATTTTCTGACTTCGAACCAAAACAGCGAAAAACAGTGCAACCTTTGTGGCTCTTGTTAATAGGTTAGTCCAAGAAATCATATGAAAAGTACTCCAAAGTTGGAACAAAACATAAGAAAGTAGATAAAACCAAGCATGGAACATCAAAAATTATAGATATATTTGCAATGTATCAGTGTCTCACTTGCCTTTGATTGTGAATGACAAGGCACCTCTGAAGTTCAGGTGAAGACGAGAAGTAAAGATATCAAAGATACAAGCATCAAAGTCATAACACAAATAATCAAGTTTTTAGACAAGCACATTACACTAAGAATGACAACTATGCTCTCAAGAAGGTGCTCAAAGAATATGTGGAGACTCAACAAGGAAATGAAAGGTTTTGAATAGTTTGAAAGGCTTCCAAATGCTGAAAGTATGGTACTCATTAGCTTTGAGCTCTCATTGCCCCTATCATAAGCATCTTTAATGTGGTTAAGGTGAAAGTGAGGTCCAATCTGAGTTATATGCTTGACAGACTATAAATTGGAAATCCTATGTCCCTTGAGTACGAGGGTCGCTCTTCATGCTACTCAACTTTAGTTACTGGTAAGTTCTTGTCATCGTAAATACGTGCGTATCATAGAGAACCGCCAACAGGGTACCCCTTGCCCGATGATACAGAAGAATCCCCATATCAAAATGACAAGGCAAGTAGACAATGAGTATCTCAGCAATCTTCTTATTTACCATGGGAAAATGGTGCTTTTTCTCTCTTTCCTCTTTTCTCAAATCTCTTTTTTTTTATTTTTCTCAATAGCTATCTCTCTCTTTTTTATATAAGAAGAATGCTTCATAGATACTTATTATGGTTACGCTGCAGGTTTCCACCGTGACAGCATGGATTAGACCGGCGGCCCAGGCGTTTCTCTAACACACATACATAACTCCATGGACTTACAAACTCCCGTTTTATTTCACACCGATGACATCTGCAAACAAAAGAGCTTGGTATCAACTAGGTATATATTTACAGGTGTTGAAAGCGTTCCCCGTGACATCACGGTTCTGCTAATCCCCAGCCTATAATTTGCAAGCATATAACTTTAATGGACAGTCACAATGGTTCAGTTTATTAGGTGCAGGAAATAAAGTGTGCCATCAAGTTTGTGAGAGCTTTACTAACTAACTTTCTCATAACAAACAAACATTTTATTCGGAAGAAAACAAGGCATATTGAATATGCACGGAAATAGCAAATGATGCTAATAGGTAGGTATGGTGGACACTTTTGGCAATATTTGGTTTTAGGGAGTTGGAAACACGAGTACAACATACTCAGTGTAAGTGAAGGCTAGCAATAGCAAGGGAGCGACAAACGAGAGAGCAATAGTTGTCATAATCATGCTTGCAAAAAAACTGGACTAATCATGGCATGAAAGTGTTTCAAGACCCTCAAGGCAAAATAATTCATCGAGGCTTAACTGATTATTTCAGTCATATGCATGCGTGAGCATGTTCCAAGTCAATTCAAATGAAACATTCAGAGGAGGATACCACCGTGCAATACAAAGTTATGAATAGAGTAATGCAAGCAAACATTCATATGACATGCTACAAACTATTAGCAAGCTGGAACTAATCATATGAAAGCAAGAACTACTATGCATCCATGAATAACATACACCCTACACGAACAGGCTAAGCATGCCCACAATGATGAGTATATGTACAAAAATGAAAATAAATAGAGTTTGTTACCAGCCTCTAACCACACCTCAAATTGTCATTAATCCTCATTATTGCCCTTCACTTGTGTGGCTTGAATAATAATAATATGAAACCAAATTCCACTGAGAACTGCTAAGCCCTGCAACAAACTCACAGAACCAAAGAAGAACGACAAATATTTTTGGTGTTTTCGATTTTTAAAACAAGAACCAAAAAGGAAGAACAAGCAAAGCAAAATCTTTTTGGTTTTTCGAATAGTTCAAACAAAGCAAAAAGGAAAAAAGCAAACCAAGGAAAAAACAAGAAGCAAACAAAGAGAAACAACAGAAATATTTTTGGTCTTTTTGTGTTTTAGAAAGCAAAAGCAAAGAAAGAACAAAAACTAAAAAGAGAACAAAACATGACTATACAAAGTATCGACGCAAAATGATATGGAGATGAGTGCGATGTCGGCGTACCTCCCCCCAAGCTTAGGCTTTTGGCCTAAGTGGGTATCAATCCACATATGAGTAAGGGTTCGAAGTAGGTAGGTCATTGTAAGCATGATCGAAGTTGGGCCCTTGGGAAGAAGAAGAAGAAGCTCCCCAATCATAGGTAGGCTGCTGATATGAAGACTCCCCCTCATGCGAGGGATGCACCGAATCATCCGTGACCTCCCTTCTAGTATCCTGTTCCTGTTGAGAGAGCTCTCCCAAGTACATATCAAACTCCTCCTCTATGAGGGACCATCCTACCATGTTATCAAGGTTAAAAAAAACAGGTGCAGGCAAAAGAACAACACGCTCGGACTTGCTCCTTCTCCAACCAGCTTTGAGAAAGGTTATTTCATAAGAAAACTCACTCAAACTAGCCCACGAGGAAAAAAATTTATGCTGTATCATGGAATTAAGATCAAGCCTTTCTATGGGAAACTGTAGGTCTAGATAATGAGGCACTAAACCATGCAATTCTAGTAAACGAGAAGTAATGAGGCCCCCACAAATTCCACCTTTCTCGCGGTTAGCAGCAAGACGGAAAGCTATCAAAGCACCCAAGTTGTAAGACCTATCCCGTTTAAGAGCAGCAGAGATGAATGGTAGATCATATGAAGATAACTTATTGGCAGTTTTCCTAGCAAGAACACACTTGGCAATAAAGTAGGCAAAGTAGCGGATGGAGGGGAGATGAATGTTACAGATTTTTCCGCTCTCCTTCGAGAAGCTGCTCCCTTGGCAAATTTCTGCATACAAATCCATGAGTGGTGCAGGTCGCTCCTTAATCCTTCCACATGATCCCCACTGAGGTACCTTAATAGCTGCACAAAAATCATCAAGAGAGAGGTCGACAGCTCTATTGTAAATTTTGTAATGGACCATAGGGTTAGACAAAGAGTGACTAAATCGAAAGTCCTGCACTACAGACATGGTTAGTTTCACAAATTGACAGGGTTCATCCTCCACAAAAGTGCTCCAATCCTGCATTAGCAACCAAAGTATGGAAGTCCTGGGAAATTCCTGCAGCCCCCATGAATTCATAACATGGATAGATGGAAGGAAAAACTTCCTCTTCTCGATGAAACTTCATAACCTCAGGCACCCTCAGTTCATGTTGGTTTAGTCGATGCTCATTCATCTTCTATTCTGAAATTTAAACATCCATTAAACAAGTGATTGCTAAGTGAATATAATGAAGGGCACTACTCATAGGGACTTGTAAGAGGCCTAAACATGCATCAAAACTATATCTCTAAGCATCAAACAAGCTTAAAAGATCTCATAACCTATCATCTACAGCAGCAAAATATTCAAGATATAAACCACTAAACACAAATCTACTTGGACAAGCGGAGGAGTCACATACCGGAGAACAAATGCTCCAAATTTCAGCAGCAAAGATGGGCTGAGCAAGGAGATCGAAAAATCGAGGGCAAGCATAGTAAGAACGCGATTTCGAGCAATGAATCGGTGTTTTCTCGGGAGAGAGAGAGCAGTGGCAAGTGAGAGAGTGAGTGGAGGGCCAGGGTGGCCCACACCATAGGCAGGCGCGCCCCAGGGCTGGCCGTGCCACCAGGTGGTGTGCCTGCCTGGTGGGCCCCTGGTACCTTCCAAGCACTCCTCTGCCCCTTTTTTCACGTAAAATTTAATATGAATTTTCTGGAATTTTTCGAGACACTTTATTTTTGAGCAATTTTCAGGTATAGATGAATGATTTTCTGACAGAAAAAGATTTTCTAGAATGATGCAATGACAAAACAAGGCTAGAACTACAGAAGTTCTAAGACACTCTAACATGCAAACAACTAACAACAGAAAATAAAACTAAACGAAAGCAAAAACTAAATGGAAAGAATAGAAGTAAGCAGAGATAATCATGGTGAAAACATTGTTTTGTTCAATGAATCCTTTTGTTAACAAGGTTGATCAGGTCTTGTTACCAAAACAATTTTATATGAAACAAAACTTTGTATTCCACTAATGATTATGTTACCTCAACCTTGATAGCAATGGTCCCAATCATAATAGTTTCAAATTTTTCTCTTGGTATGGGACAATATATTTCTCCAAATTGAATGCCCTCAACATGTTAAATTGAATTCAAACCATAAGTCCTATCAATCTTCTTGGGGAAATAGACAGTATGCTCCTTGTCATTAACATTGAAAGTCACCTTTCCTTGATTACAATTAATAACAGCTCCTGCAGTATTAAGAAAGGGTCTCCCAAGAATAATAGACATATTATCATCTTTAGGCATTTCAAGCACAACAAAATCAGTTAATATCAAGCAATTATGAGCCACTTGAACTGGTACATCCTCACATATACCAACAGGAATAGTGGTAGATTTATCAGTCATTTGCAAAGATATATCAGTTGGTATTAATTTTTCCAGTTGAAGTCTCTTATAGAGAGAGAAAGGCATAACACTAACTCCAGCTCCCAAATCACACAAAGCAGTTCTAACATAACTATTCTTAATAGAGCAAGGGATAGTTGGAATCCCTGGGTCTCCAAGTTTCTTTGGAACCTTACCATTAAAGGAATAATTAGCAAGCAAAGTAGAGATTTCTTCATTAGGGATCTTCCTTTTATTCGAGACAATATCCTTCATATACTTTGCATAAGGAGGCAATTTAATAGCATCAGTCAAAGGAATTTGCAAGAATAAAGGTTTCATCCACTCACAAAACTTATTATAGTTTTCATCTTCCTTTGACTTGTGTTTCTTATCAGGGAAAGGCATAGGTTTTTGGACCCAAGGCTCTCTTTCACTACCATGTTTCTTAGCAATAAAATCTTCTTTAGTGTATTTAGTATTCTTAGTGTGCTTTTCAGGTTCCTCTTCAACTTTTTCTTTATCAGGAACATCATTTTCTTCATTACCACTTTCAGTTTCAGCATCAGAGATAGATATACTATTAGGATCTTTAGCAGGTTCAGCGGGTTCTACAATAGTTTTATGTTTCTTTTTTCTTTTCTTACGAGTAAAACCACTATTTTCAGCTTGTTGAGAATCCTGCTCAATTCTTTTGGGATGCCCCTCAGGATATAGAGGATCCTGGGTAGCAGCACCACTTCTAGTTCTAATTTCATAAGCATGTTTTTCTTTAGCAACATTAACTAGCAAGTCTTTTTGCACTTTAATAAGTTGATCTATTTGAGTTTGAACCATTTGAAAATGTTTAACAATCATTTTAACATCATTAGAGGTTTTTTCCACAATATCTTTTAACTCAACAATAGCTCTAGTGTTTTCCATTAGATGATTTTGCACCCTTTTATTAAAATTATCTTACTTAATAATAAAAATATCGAATTCTTCTAAGCATTGATCAGGAGGTTTGAGGTAAGGAACGCCACCTTCATCAAAGTGTTGGAAAGAGTGTACCTCAATAGTGGATGAATAAGGGATAGGCTTACATAATTCTTCTATAGGAGGTAAATTCTTGACATCTGCAGCTTTAATTCCCTTCTCCTTAAGACATTTCTTAGCTTCCTTCATCACTTCATCATTCAATTCAATAACTCCCCTCTTCTTAGATAATGGTATAGGCGCCGGTATAGCTGGTTCAGGTATAATTACTTCAGGTATAACTGGTTTAGGAGGAGTCCAATCTTCATAGTTCTTGCTTATTTTAGCCATTAATTCCTCAGCTTCCTTGGGAGTCCTATTCCTGAAAACACAATCAGCACATCTATCTAGGTATGTCCTAGATTCTTTGGTTAGTCCATTACAAAATATATCAAGAAGCTCATTCTTAGGTAATGGACTTCCAACCTGTGCATGAATCAAAGCACAAAACCTTGCCCATGATTCAGGCAATATCTCTTTTTCTCCCTGTTTAAAATCAAAAATTTCCTGTAAAATAGCATGTCTAGCACTAGGAGGAAAGTATTTCTACAGGAAAGTACTAATCAAGCAATCAGGGCTATCAATAGATCCAGGAGGTAAATTACTAAACCAAGTTTTAGCTTCTCCTTTCAGTGAAAAGGGGGAAATCTTAGCAACAAAGTAAGTACGCATCTTAATATCATCAGAAAAGAAGCCACTCATGGTAGAAAGCTTAGTCATATGTGCCATCGCACTTCCATTCTTAGTCCCGCAAAAAGGTTCTTTCTCAACAATAGCTATGTAGGATAGATCAAGAGAGAAATCATAATCTTTATATTTAATGTTTATGGGAGATGCAGTAAACTTAGCAATAGGATACAATTTGGGTCTAATAGTACGCCTCTCAAGGAGACTCTTAGCAGCGCTCCTATCATGGGTGTTTTTACATTCTTTAATAAATTCATCGGTCATCTCAACATAACCGTCTTCAATATCATAACTCTCACTAGACTCAGGTGAACTAATAGGAGTAGTAGTTTCTTCATTAGGAGTTTCAGTATTTCCAGCTATAGTTCTAGCAATCGTAGCATCTAGGAAAGGACCTAATGGACCACTCTTATCAAGCACAGTAGAAGCAGCATCATAAGTATCAGAAGTTTCAGATTCAGCAGTAGTAGAAGTGTGTGTAGCATGTGTATGTGGTGGTGTAGCGAGCTTACTCATAACAGATGGTGAATCAAGAGCAACAGAGGTGTTCAGAACCGTACCTCTTCTTGTAGTGGATGGTAAAATAGGAACCTTTCCATCACGAGACTTACCCATGATGGATGGATAGCAGCGAACAATAATGAATCCAAGTGAACTTGATAAATAAAGCTATGCTCCCCAGCAACGGCGCTAGAAAATAGTCTTCATGACCCACAAGTATAGGGGGTGTATCGCAGTATTTTCAAGGGAAGTGAAACCCAATTTATTGATTCGACACAAGGGGAGCCAAAGAATATTTATAAGCTTAACAACTGAGTTGTCAATTCAGTTGCACCTGGAAACAATCTTGTTCACAACAATTTATCAGTAGCAACAGTTTTGTAGTAGGAGTAGTGAAGTAATAGCACTAGTAAAGTAAAGACAGTAGTAACAATAGCAGTAAATAGTAGGATTCAAGTGCGGTAGGCATAGGGATGGATGGACGGGCATTGCATGGACAAGACAATTCATATAACAATCAGAACATAGGGCAATTGCAGATAAATAAGATAAAACATCCAAGTACTAGATAATCCTAGGCATGTGTTCCATATATAGTCATACGTGCTCGCAATGAGAACTTGCACAACATCGTTTGTCCTGCCATCCCGTTTACAGCGGGGCCTCAAGGGAACTACTGGCAATTAAGGTGCTCATTTTAATAGAGCACCAGAGCAAAGCATTAACACTCCGTGAATACATGTGATCCTCACATCAAAGCCATTCCCTCCGGTTATCCCGATTTTTGTCACTTCGGGCCATTGGTTCCGGACAACAACGTGTGTATACAACTTGCAGGTAAGATCATAAACAATACTATCATAATGAATTAATAACATGTTCAGATCTGAAATCATGGCACCCGGGCCCTAGTGACAAGAATTAAGCATAACAAGTCGCAACGAAGCCAAAAAGCACTAATAGAAGATACTAGGCACCATACCCTAACAACCTGATGCCATTACATGAATAATCTCATCCAATCCCTACCATCCCCATAGCCTACAGCGGGGGATTACTCACTCATAGATGGGGGAAACATGGATGGTCGATGAAGAAGTGATGATGATGATGATGATGATGATGATGATGGCGGTGATCTTCTCCAATTCCTCGTCCCGGCAGGGTGTCAGAACGGAATTTCTGGTTCCGAATCGTGGAATCTAGTGGTGGCGACGGAGCAGAACTCCTTATAGAAAAACATCGAACCCCCCTGAGTTTTTAGGTCAGAAGGCATCTTATAGGCGAAGAGGGAGACGGAGGGGGTGTCTGGGGCGGCCAAACCACCCCCTGGCGCGGCCAGACCCAACCCGCGCGACCAGGTGGTGTGGCTGGGCCCCAGCCCCACTCCGTCTCGTATTCTGGCTCCGGGAGTCTTCTGGTGAAATAGGATTTTTGGCATATTTTTCGGGATTTTTTCTGATAGTTGATTTTCTGCCCAAAAACTAGACACCAAGGCAATTCTGCTGAAAACAGCTTCAGTCCGTGTTAGTTGCATTCAAATCACACAAGTTTAGAGGAAAAACAATAGCAAAAGTGTTCGGGAAAGTAGATACGTTTTGGACGTACCAATCATCAACAAAAATGTGTGTGAAGTTATTGTTAGTCCATGTCTATTAAGCATGGTCAGTTCGTACTAGGAGTTTTAGTTTCCACTTCTTCTGCTGAGGATTAGTGAACTTGATGAAACGTGAACCATTAATACATGGATCTAAAACAATACCCACATCATCTTCTAGAGCCCAGAACATACTAATGACATCTGAAAAGTGTGTTTTCGGAATTAACCAGACAAATCGCTCCAACACTTCACGTCTTGGAACTCTAAGATTTTTACTTGCTCCAACACTATTGCCAAAAACAGATCGCTAACTGTTCATCTTCAATCTGAAAATTCAGATTTCCACTTCTGGGCTACTAATGTCTATGGACCAACTTTGGATGCATAGAGAGATGAATTCTTTGATGAAATCAGACAGATTCATCCTGTGATTGATGGACCTTGGATCATTGCTAGGGATTTTAATACAGTTCGTTCGACTGAAGACAGAAGCACAGGGCGTGGAATTTGACTGAAATCAATAGGTTTAATGATGTGGTCAGAGATCTGCAGATTCAAGAACTACCTCTGTTAGACAGAGATTATACTTGGTCCAATCTTCAAGATCCTCCTATTCTAACCAGAATTGACAGAGTTTTTATTAATGCTGAGTGGGATCACTGCATGCCAAACTCTACTCTGAATTCGCTGCCGAGGGTTACGTCTGATCACCATCCGCTCAAAGTGGAAGCCACTACTATGATGCCCAAATCGCATATTTTTAGATATGAGAATAATTGGATATTTCGGTCTGGTTTCAAGGAGCTTGTTACTGAAACATGGAATCATCTTTCACCCAACTCTAATGCTGCTTCTGGGACCTGTCGTAACCTGAAACAACTGAGGTTTTCTATTGGTAAATGGAAAAGAACAATTAAACCTGACCGGAGATTTCTAGATGCAAACAAATTCACTATGACCTTCTTGGACTGGATTGAGGAAGGCAGGCCATTAACCAAACTTAAGGCTTTCTTCAGGGAGATGGTTAAACAGAAAATTCAGAGCTTAATACACACGATAGCCATTGCTGCAAGGCAACGAGGTAAGGTGAACTGGTGTATTCTTAAAGACGAAGATACTCATTTTTACCATGCAAGGGCTTCAGCCAGGCTCCAGGCTACGAACGAACCAGATCAAAGTGGTCCAGCATAATGGTTTGCCACATTATACTCAAGAGGCCAAAGAAAAAATCTTCACAGAATACTATAAGAACATTATGGGTACGACCTCGGTTTCTAATCCCCTTGTTGATCTGCAACAGCTATACCCGAATATGGTCTGCTTAGAACAACTCACCCAACCGTTCAATGAACTTGAAATGTTTCAAGCGCCAAAGGATATTCCGAAAGATAAAAGCCCGGGGCCGGATGGTTTTGGGTCCGGTTTCTATCAGGAGTTATGGAACTTTCTAAAGACTGATATCATTTTTTTCTTTCAGCAATTCTTTCAAGGGAAGCTAAAGCTGGAAAGTATAAACAGATCATACATGATTTTGCTGCGCAAAAAGGAAAATGACAATTCGCCTAATAATTTCAGGCCTATCTCTTTGCTAAACTTCACTATCAAATGGATCACTAAAGTCCTCGGTGCACGTCTACAAACTGTGATCAAGCTGCTAGTTGATGAGGACCAATCTGGTTTTATTAAAACTAGGTGCATTGCTGACAACTTTCTCTATGCTATGGATTTGGTTCAATCCTGCAGGCTTAGGAAAAAGAAGGTGATGATTTTTAAGCTGGATTTTAGTAAAGCTTTTGACACTGTTTCCTGGGATGCTTTGTTCACCATTATGCGTGTGAGGGGATTTTCTGACAGATGGATTATGTGGATTCAAGAGCTGCTTTACTCGGCTAAAACAGCTATTCTTCTTAATGGTATTCCAGGAAGATGGATTAATGTTAAAAGAGGTCTGCGGCAAGGTGATCCTCTATCCCCTTTATTGTTCGATATTGTGGTTGACGTTTTACAACAGGCAATTAAGCTAGCCGCTATGGAAGGCTTGTTGCACCATCCTATTCTGGAGGATCAACCTTGCCCAGTCTTGCAATATGCCGATGACACCTTAATCGTAATTCAGGGAGATGTGGAGCAGGCCAGAGTTTTGAAGCAAATTCTTGATAACTTTGCTTGCACGACTGGGTTACAAATCAACTTCGCTAAATCTACCTTTGTGCCAATAAACCTTTGTATGCAGAAAAGTGAAGATATTGCTGCTGCCTTAAATTGTGGGATTGCCTCCTTCCCACAAACTTACTTGGACTTACCTCTATCAGATAAAAACTGCCCAGAGAGGTTTTCTTACCATATATTGCAGCGATCGATAGGAGAATCAGCTCTTCAATTTCCTTCACCACACGTGGTGGGAGGCTCACACTTACGAAATCTGTGTTGTCGGCTTTGCCTGCCCACCTTATGTCATGCATCAAACTACCACAATGGGTTTTGGAGGAAATTGAACGGTTGTTGAGGGCTTTCTTTTGGAAAGGAAAAAGTTCAGCTAAGGGGAGCGACTGTTTAGTTGTGTGGGATCATGTCACGAGGAGCTTTGAGGAAGGGGGTTTGAAAATTAGAAACATGAAGATTCAGAACTCTTGTCTTCTAACAAAATTTATCCACAGGATGCATACTGAGCCCAACTCGCCATGGGCTAAGTGGGTTATGGCTGTGCACTTGCATGGAAAAGATATTGGGGGTTTTTCATCTCTTCAAACCAATGCTTGGAAACAGGTTAGTGAGTTTATTGATTTATACAGAAGTGTAACCTGTGTTCAGCTTGGGGATGGAATGACTACCTCTTTGTGGAAGGATAAATGGACAAGTAATGGACCGTTCTGTACACAATTCACAGCTTTATATTTGCATACCAATAGACCAAATATTTCAGTTGCCGATTGCTGGAATTTTGGGGTTCTCTTCATTTAAAACACATTACATCTAACCAAGCTGAGCAGGAAAGAACTGTGCTTATCTCCTTTCTCAACTCTTGTACCTTGGACCCTCTTGCTCAAGACAAGAGAGGCTGGAGGATGAACCCCTCTGAAAAGTTTTCAGTAAGGAATCTGTATATGCTTTGTAACTGGGGAGGTATTGAATGTGGGGGTGTTAGTTCAATATGGAAATGCGCTGCTCCAAAAAAGGGAAGATTTTTCCTTGGCTAATGCTGAAAGGGAGAATTAAAGTAAGGACAGTTCTTCTAAAGCAAAATATTGTCAACAATGACCAATGCCCCTTTGGATGTCAGGAAAAGGAGACTGTTCGTCACTTTGTGTTTGAGTGCCGTCATACCAAGCTCATCTTGAACAAACTGGGAATTCAGATGGACATGTACGTGGAACTTCGGGATATTTTTGTCGAAGCAAAGAAAAGAACTCCAAAAAATAAAATGCAGGCTTGGGACATGATCATCATTGCAATTTACTGGACTATCTGGCTTTCAAGGAATAGGATGCTTAGAGCTAGCAGGAAGGAGAAGGAAGCGGCGATGATCTGGATTACAGACTGACTAATCTGGTTGTTTCTACTTTTTTTTCATCTTTTTTCTCTCCCTTGTTGTTTCTTCCATGTATGTGTAAAACGTTGAGCTGCCTTAGCTCTTTCTTTTAATAAAATCTGAGGTAGGGGAGCCCCCCTTCCGACGTTCTAAAAAAAAGTGTGTTTTCAGTCGATGAAACTGAATGCTGGTAAAAGTACGATATTGGTATGCGTTTAGTTTTGCAATTTAGTAAGCTGAGTTTTTTTTTTTGCTAGTTTTGCACTTATGAGCTTATATCTAACATATGGAAAATGTAAAGTATGCGTAATGAGGACCAAAGCTCGTATCGAGTACTGTAGTGCAACTGCAATTACAAAACTGTACTAAGAAAATAATCTTCTCTGCCAGTAGCAATATAGCTAGTATTAGCATGACCAAGTCCTGTCCAATGGTATGTTGGCATATGAATTGATTTGAATCCTCTGTTGCCACTGCATACAACTTGGAGCAACATCCATTCATTTCTCCCGCTACATACACAAAATTTCTGTCCGTCTTTCTGATGATCCAGACACTAGCGTGCTGAGACTTAACAAACCGGTGACTCTTGACACTTGGAGGTACGGATGAAACACAAACAAACAGAGACGTCGACTGGCCAGTTCGGAACCGCGGTTTGACCAAACTGCAGAATCTTATAGTACAGTATTAAGAAACGAGTTCAGTAGGTACAAGTAGCCAAGTAGGGGATTGGGTTAAGCGCAAGTAGTAAGATTATACTCCACCGTATGACCAAGTCCCATAAAACATGGCAGTTGGTGAGTTGACTACCACCTTATATAAACGGCTTGGAATTGGACAGGCTGTGCAGAACTTCAGAAAACGTCTTAGGCTCACAGCTCGCTCACAATGTCCAAGGTAACTTAGCGATCATATGCTCCGTTTTGCTTCTATGTCTTTGGAGGAGGTTTTGTCGAACAAATTTGAAGGCGCACACTTGTGCTGAATGCTTGTGTTTTCACTCCCTGCAGAAGATTGTCATCCAAGCTGACCTCATCAGCAAGAAGTGCATGGCCAAGATGCCATCAACCGTTGCCAAGCTCGAGGGCACCTCTCTCCCTTCCAAGTGACAACCTATATCAGCCTCGCACCGTTCTGTACATTTCTTCACCAAATGTATGTCATTTTCAGAGATGAAGTCCGTTGACATGGACCAGGACAAGTGCACGCTGACTGTGGTCGGCACTGTCGACCCTGTGAGCGTCATGAGGATGCCCAGGAAGGCGCCTTGGCAGCGGCTGTTGTCAGCGTCGAAGACGACAAGCCAAAGGAGCCTGAGAAGAAGAAGGGCCCCTGCCAGGAGGCCTGCGAGAGAAATGTGCGAGAAGGCTTGCAGCTGCAATGAGGCGTGCTGCGAGAAGGGGCGGTGGTGTAGGCGTGTAGCTGGCTACACGCCGGGATGCTACTCCAGCTCCTATGCTCAGCCCAGTAGCCAGTACTACGACCACGGCTATGGCATCCACGCTCCGTCGATGGGATACGTCTTCTACGAGGAGAGGTCACCCGTAGGCGGAGGAGAATTCGTCATCCAGTAGCCATGGATTCTTCTCATCCTGCAAGTTTCTGCAGCCATGTGTGTTCAGTTCGTGTCTGTTTCCCTCGTCGTTGGAGTTTGCTTTTCGTACAGCGACGTTTCCCTTTCCTCTGTGGCTCTGTAACAAGGATGGCTTCAGCATCTTCAGCATGGTTTACTTGGCATCTGATGCTTCAGTCTGTTTACTGTAAGTAAACATGTCGGCCAACCCTTCTTTTTATATATGTGTTACTTGCAGCCAACTGAAGATGTGAAGAGTCAAAGCTTAATTTGTATGCTACATCCACATATCTAGACCAGAAGCATTGTAGCAGAACTTTGTAATCAAATAGCACGAAAATGAAACCTGACGTATGTACCCTTTCTAAATGACAGCAATGCATCTAGTTAGCGACTCAACTGAATACCAGAAACCATCAAGGAAGACGGGTGCACCTGTAGCAGGAAAATAACAGAAGTTTAAAGGAACATTGATTCTTATCTCTTATTGGTTTTCTGTCATAAACAAATGCGGAGTTACAGCTTACTACTACTACTACAAGGTTGCTCGAGTTATAGACTTATAGTGTGGTAATCAATCTCCAGGCCCAAAACTCTTCACTGCATTTATGGACTTAAGGTTGATCACAACTACAAGTCTACAAGCAATGATAAGCTTCGATCATCATTGCATCTACAAATGAAAATTCATCTCTGAACTTGTGACAACTACAAGCAACTATGCTAGACCAAAATGACCAAATCTACAATTAGAAGCTTACCAATCAACTCTGCACAACTCTAGAGAGAAAAGGCAACCTCGGAACTGGAGATACAGCACAATCCAAAGGAATCAGGCTTCTGATGACCTGAGCTCTTCCAGCGCCGTGGTGACCTGCTCCCGGACAAGCTCAATCCTCTTCAGATAGACCTCCAGCTCCAGAATCTGCTGCTGCCTCCACTTCTCACCACCGGGCACCGCGGGGTTCAGACCAGCCACCCCAAAACCAAGGCCAAGAATGTCGGTTATGCCCAAACCCAATCCTAGTCCGGTCTGCCCAGCGACAGTGACTGAGCTGACGAGTTCCTTCAGTAGCGGTGACAGGATACTCCGGAAATCATCTTCAGTTGGACCATTGGCTGTCACTGGAGCTGCCACTGGTGCCGGCAGCGAAGGTGGATGTGAAATCAGCGGCACCGAGTTCTCCATAGCAACAGCAGCCGGCTGTTGAGTAATAGTGTCGGTTAACATGAGCGCAGCAGTTGCAGGCATTGAGGGTGCCTCCATCTCTTGCGCCGTCCTCCTCCTTCCACGCCGCGAGCCCCTGCCCCTGGGCGTGTGCGCAGACGCACTTCCAGTTCCACCACCACCTTCGTCAACTGCGCCAGGCGGCGCCGTGGCAGCGGCTGCAGCGGCGGCGGCGGCGGCTGCTGCTGCTTCTGCAGGGTTAATGTCGTCCTCATCCGAGGCGTCGCCCCCGGCGGCACCGTCGCGCTTGAAGGCCGGGCGCCAGATGTGGCGCGCGACGTCGTAGATGGCGCCCTCGTGCGCGCTCCTGAAGACGAAGGCCCCGCCCTGCGCGACCATGCGGTTGGCGCAGACGCGGTACTTCTTCTTGAGGCGGCGCAGCTTCTCGATGAGCTGGTTCTTGGAGAATTCGAAGGAGAGCTTCCGGCGGATCTCCTCGTAGAAGGGCCCCGTGTCGTACTGGTGCGACGCGAAGGCGGTGCCCCGCCGGGACGTGAACTCCAGGAAGCCGCGCAGGATGAGCAGCTCCTCCTCGTCCGTCCACAGCCGCTGGAACAGCCGCCTCGAGTCCTCCGCCGCTGCCGCGGCCGCACTCGCCTCCTGCGTCTGTGAAGGCGGCGGCGGCGGCGTCGGAATTGGACCGGCTGGTTCGGGGGCTGGAGGAGGCGCCGAGCTGTCGGGGAGGAGTGGTGGCGGGTCCTGCGGGGCGGCTGCGTCGGAGTTATTTGAGGCGTCGCTGTCGGTGCCCTCTTCCTCGTCCTCTTCGGCGGAGAAGGATGAGCGGGAGGCGGCGGCGGAGGCAGGGTCGCCGGCCATGGTGGCGGGATTGTGGTGGGTACTGGGGGGAGGGAGAGGGAGAGGGGTTCGGGTACCGGATACGGCGGATAGGATTTGGCCGGACTGCGTGGCGTCGCGCTAGCGGAGCGGGCAGGACTCAGGAGGAGTGGCTTTGCTGCTTTCCCCACTGACACATGGGTCCGTGTAGAAACTGGACCCGGAGCAGCCAGGTGGGCGTCGAGTGAGGGAGGGGATCGTGACGTTGCGAGGAAGCAAAATGGAGTGCAGGCCTGCGGCTCCGCGGTGAAATGGTCCCACGTGTGATTGAGAACGGGTGTATGCAAAGGAATCGTCCTCCTGAGCTGTGATGCTCGTTGACTGGACACATTCCATCCAAGGGTCATCGGCTCACGCAGCGTCAGGAATTAATGCCATTCTCAGAATGATCGGCTAAAGTTGACGTCTCTTCGACAAACAAACATAACCATCTTACTCAAATGCCATCGTGTACTCCTACTTCATTGAACTTGGCGAATTGAACAAATCTTACTCCGTGGAGTAGTTTTCTGTGAATGAGACGAAAATTTCAGAGTCAACGACACAATCCGTGGTGTTGAGACATTAGGGCATCTCCCACAAATCAGACACTAAATCGGTCTTGTTTGTTCCGTCTGCGGATCGGGGAGGACACCGTGGGCACGGGCTGTTCATTTGCGGTTGCATGTACGCCCAACGATGAATACCTAAAAAACATTGCACAAAATAAAAGAAAAGAGAAAAGGAAAATCAAACTAATTAAACATATGCATAATGTTGTTCAACACGTCCAAAATACAAACTGCAAAAGAAAAAAACCTATACTGATGGGTGGTTGTATCTTGGTAGGTGGCCGACTAGGCGATGTCGGTGCTGATCGTGCTGCGAGTCGTGGGCTTGGAGGTCTAGTCGTAGTAGTCCTTGTCGTTGTCGTCCAGGCCCTCGAGGTGGCCCTCAATGGCCTCACGACGAGCTTGGTGCTCGTCTCGAACCATCTATTCCACGGAGGGGAATGGATGGAGTAGGTTGGGTCTCGTCGTAGATCCGGGGGGAGGAAAGCTCGATAGTGGCACATCTCCTGCTACGCACGGGCCCCGATGCCAGGATGGTCGGCACAGACACGCGGGCCTGGTTGAGGTGCCAGCCAATCGATAGGTGCACATCGGGCTAACATGGGGTCTCCACGATAATTCCCATGGGTGATAGACTTGAGTTTATAGGAAGAGTGGTGTGTTGGTGAATTCATCGGCTAACAAACAAAAAGAGGGGACACGATTTACCTAGGTTCAAGCCTCCCACAGGGAAAACCCTACTCTTGCTTGTATGTTCTTGATTGATGACGAAGATTACAGGGTTGCCGTGATGGCTATGATGTAGATTGGATCTTGACTAGGGCATATTTCAATGAGTTCGAGAGAGCCTCCTCGGCGGCCCTCCCAGCCTTTATATGGGAGACTAGATCTCAAGTACCTCGAGGGAGTCAGATGCAAGCTAAGGACGCAACCTAGAATTCACTAAGCCTAGGATCGTTCTTGCTCCGCACATTTGGAACCTGGTGGCATCCAGGACTCTGTAACTAACATGGGTATGACCCGTAGGGTCTCCATTGTTGTTATACCTGGTACGGATCTAGGACATGGCACATAAAGGCCCATAAGGATACAAAAGTTCTGGAGGCACCCGAAGTGTAGGAACCAGGCATGATAATCAAGGCAGAAGTCCAAGATGTAACCGACTTAGTCACAGAGTTACCTTTCAGATTGTAAACTAACTCGTATTGGACTTCGAGACTCAGCCTCTCATATAAAGGCTGGGAGGAGCCAATGGGAAGGGTACCGTAACATTGTCAACTCGCTGTAAGCTTGATCCCATCTAGTAACTCGGTGAATTTGTGTTCCCCGTCAATAAAGATCGGACAAGCAAGAGTAGGGTTTCCTCAACGAGGGCCGGTACTATAGTAAATCTCGCATTCCTTATTTTTCTGGTAAGCCGACAAAATCACCAGTGCACCTCTTTCCCTGAAACCCAAGTCCATAACAATGGGCATTGCTAAGGTTACCTAATGACTGTAATGTATATATCGATTATAGCTAGTTTTGAAATAAGAGTATTGAACCCATAGAGAGCTATTTGGTTAAGGTCTTTATGCCCCTCGTCACTGTCTACCAAAGGATATTTACAAGCTGCCTTTGATTTCGAGTAAAGGATGTTTGAAAGGTTTTTGGTTGAATGTACAAAAGTAAATAAAACAAGTAAAAGAAAGCACGTAGCAAAAGTGTTGGGAATGATGTTTGAACTCAATAGGGATAAAGCGTTCTCGCGGATGTAGGATACACCACTAGCATGTTGTAATTAATCATAATTAGGATAACCTATTTCTTATGTCATGACATGTGTGGAGAGAGTTTCATAATAATATGTTCACCACAAGGCTCGTAGGCAGCCGCTTTCTCGATCTAGGTAATGAGGTCATCTCTAAATAACCACTACGATGCCTTAGAGCATCCACTCATAAAGACTACCACAATTAAGGGTTTCCCCATGGATATCATAATTAGCTTAGTGAATCTCTCTTTATTCCTCCTTAGACCGTGTAGGTTATAAGACAATGCTTGTAGTCAGAGTAACACTTGACATACTCCCATACACATCCTTAGGATTTCACCCTCTTTTTAGTCCAAAAGACAAATGATATGTGGCTGACTACACATATCATCTAAAGAGGGAGATCAAACACAATATCATAAATCAATAGATCATGGACACAAGTAATAGGTCATCTTTATTTCATTTCATAATAGTGTTAGGGTTTCTCCATCTCCCCAAGAACAAAGGGAATTACTCACACATGGAGGCAATTAATGACATCATCATAATCAAATGGATGGATAAAAATACAGGGATTAATCTAGTGCAAACCATAATTGAATCTGGAATTACAACAAGATCTAATGTATGGAAGATGGGAATAGCAATGGTGATGGAGATGTAGCGATTGATGATGAAGGGGATGATGCAAGGGATGATTCAATGTCCTCCAATGATCCGTGAAGCAGAAATGATTTTCCCTTATCCAAGTTCCTCCTCGAAATACCTCTCTGGTGTGTATTTTGAGGCTGAAAGTTTCTGTGAATATCGGATCTTAGATCCGTCTTTGCGAGGCGAGAGTATTAGATGAAGTGGATGTGCTGCCGCATGGTATGGGCGTGTGGTACGGGCAATCTCCTCCCATACCATTCGTTGTTACGCGCTCTAGAGCTTTCCTCCGTGTTGTCCAATCTCCCAGGTGTGAGAATAAATCAATTAAATGACTTTTACCAAATAGAAGTACCATATTATTACATAATATGACAATTCCAATTGATATGTTCATAAGAGACTTAGTAATTTGGGATCCTGTTGAAACAAGGACAAAAGGTGCGCGAATGCACGGTAAAATACTAAAAATCCTACTCTACTTATGCAAAACAAAAGGTAAATATGCTACACGTTTGGACTCATCAACTTCCCCAAGCTAGACTCTTGCTTGTCCCTGAGAAAGGTGGTGGCTTATGAACAAGGTCATCATATTCATGAGGCATGACTCGTTACAATAAATGAGGCAAAAATTGAAACAAAGAGTACAACATCGGATATAGAATTGCATCGTGAGTAATATCACACCCTTACACATCACATAATTTAGAGGCTTCCACACCTTCTGTAACAAGAATCATCAAATTTAATTAGTTGAGCACTTATTTCGAGTAACGAATGATCATTGCTTGAGTTATTCTCTTTTTTACTCTTTTGCTTTCATTTGGCTTGAATTTCTTTGATAGCTGAGTCTTTTTCTTTTCCATTGAGCCAAGTCATTTGATCAATTTTAATACTCTGGCTCTTATAAACTTAAACTTGTGACCATAACATGCTATCAAGATTTTATTCTCATAACTAATCAATACTTCATTGGTGTGGAAGGCCCTAAAACCATAACAGTGGTACAAGTATCATAGCACTCATCCTAATTCATACATCTAATATAATAATCATGGATCAAAATTTACTTCAAAATATTATAAAGTTTCAAAACTCAACGGATATAACTCTTTCCTTGAACCGAAGGAATTTGAAGATGATACAACTAATGCAAATTCTGGAATTAAAGACCTAACATGCATGCAAGAACGTAAACATGCTAAAACCGAAAGTTCGATTACAAGGTGTTATAGATCTCCCTAAGCTTGGGATCAAGCTAGTGGGATTAAATAATCCCTCATGATTATTCGATACCGTGGTACTCTTCAGTTTGGAGGGCGGCCCTGGAATTACGAAGGCTGGCGCGCAGCATTGTAACACCCCAAAAATATTAATCAAGTTTATCAAGTTCAAATCACCCAAGTTTAGGGTTAACAATTTTTTTTCTTATTAAGTCTAATATGAGTGTATGTGTGAATTGCTTTAGTGTATGAAGGAGTGCAATTGCCATGTTTGATTGCTACAAATGATAAGGAATGGTTTAAAGATGAATACTACATCATCTAGGCCATTTACAAACAAAATCAAAAGAAAAAGAAATCAAATATGAATCAAATAAGCAAATGGTCATTTTGACCAAAATTACCCACTAGACCACTTTGAGTGTTTCTAGTAAAAGATTTCTAACAGAAACTTTCCCAATTCTTTTCACCCCTTGCTGGACCAAATAAAAGTGAACCCAAGCCCACCTTACAAACTAACAGAAACAAATTCCAAATCCATTTAAAAGACATTGCCAAATTGAATCAAGTTCATATGCATAGATCACCATTTTGCAAAAACCACTCAAATCAATCCACCTTGGCAAACCCAAGAAACCTTAGACTATCAAGCAAGTACACAGAACACTCACCAAAATTCATCCAAAAATTCAAATCTTGATTTCATGTGGCCATTTGGTCGAGCACCTTGAAGACACAGATAAACCTCTGCCTAACTTCTACTGTTCTGAGCAGTGACCAATCACCACTAGTGCCCCCATTTCTCTCCCTCGTCTCCCCCATTGTCTAGCAATGTAGTGGATGACTCCCCGTTCGCGCCATCTGCACCAAGAGCCACCGTGCGATGGGCCAAGAACCACTCGCCACAGACCGCACCACCCTCTCTCACGATGCCCAGGAGACATGCGCCACACCACCGCCACCCTCTGTCCACCCCTCGACCAGAGACACGCCATGGACCAGCCGTGATCACCGCGCCCACTTCTCTATCTGCTATGCCGAGAGCGCACCAGAGCGCCGCAGCCGACACGCGCACACACGCTATGCCACGCCCTCACCGAGCGTGCCCACACTCACCGTGACCCTAGCTACCCCCTAGACATGCCCGTTCGCCGCCGCCTAGACCGTAGCCACTGTGCGCTGTCTCGAACGCCGCCATTCTTTCCCAGAGCACGGAGCGCTCCCGACCGTTCTCGACCGCCCCTTGCCGCGCCATCACTTGCATGACGACCGCCCTGAAGCACCGTGTCGACCCCTACACTCAGCCATGCCACTAGCTCACTGCAACAACATCGCCGATGAGGCCGATCCATCCCACTTTGCCCCTCTCGCTCGTGTATAAATAGAGGCCACCCTAGCTCCAATTCGCCACACCATCTCACTCACCTCTCTCTCAGACACCTTCCACACCTCTCCCCGGAGCAAGGCGAGCACCACATTGCCGGAATTTCACCAGAGCCCGCCGTTGTAGAGGAGAAGAGGAACTAGAGCTAGGAGCCGCCCTCGGAGCCGCCGCGACCACCATTCGAACCACTGTCATCTACAACGTCATTCGCCCCCATCGCCGACCTTAGCTGGAGCCCAGGTGAGCCCCCACGTACCCCCACCATCGCGTTCGGGTTTGTTTCTCACTGGAGCTATTCGCCGGAGACGACGAATCACAACCGGCGATCCTAGTCTAATCACATGGCCCAGATTGAAACGTACCGCTTCGCGTTAGATGAGTCGCTGATGCATGGGACCATTCTGTCAGCTGCCCGCTGCACCAGGGCTATGCAGTTGGGCCGGCCCAGTTAGTTTCCTGCGCAGAGCCCGTCGATTCAAATAGACTTTTTCCATTTTAGTTAAAACTAGATTCTGTCAGTAGATTCAAAAATCAATTCAAAGAGATTCACTGAACCAAATTTCATGATTCCAATTTTGTTAGAAAGGTATTCAAAATATCTATCCAAGCCCGTTGGATTCAAACCATTTGAAATTATAGATCACCTATACCAAAAATAACAAGACAGAGACTTTTGCCACTTCAAACATTTTTCAAAAATCAACCATACATATTTTTGAGTTGATTCCAACTCTCAAAAAATCACATTTGACAAGATCTATCTGAATATGTAAAAATATTTAGGTTTACATGCAGTGACATTGGACTAGTACTAAAAGAACGCTATATGGACATTTCTAGTCACTTTAATTTTATTAAATAGTAATATTAAACTTTATAAAATGTGACCACCACTTTAAATCACATTACGAAGTATTAGAATATGTGCTGATGACATGTGTCAACATGATCCCATATTTTAATTGGAGAATATTAAATCTTAAGTATTTTCAATGAGTAGAAATTACTTTTCCAAAATAAGATAAATAAGACTAGGTCTTTATTTCATGTGATGATTGTGATGATGCTAGATCATCTGGTGTGAGCCTTTGTGTGCTATATAGAGGTAGTTAAGTATTTTTTGGGATTGTGTACCTCGTATTCATTTATAGACGCTAGTACCGACCCGGGATACCAGGAGGAGGAGTACTACGAAGAAGAAGAAGAAGAGAACTTCAACCACTGCACTACTCAAGCCAAGACATCACTAATATGCAAGCTCACACTTGCAAGTTTTATACCTATGCAAGCCTAACTCTACAAGTTAACTATGCAAGCCATCACTAATATGCAAGCTAACACTTGCAAGTTTTATACCTATGCAAGCCTAACACTACAAGTTAACTATGCAAGCCTAACACTGCAAGCTAAAACTATGCAAGTTTACACTTGCAAGCTTCATACCTATGCATTAGGCATGCTTTGGTTATGCAACTTTGATTATACCATTTACTTGCAAGCTTTATTCTTTTACTTTTACCAAAGTTCTTTACCTTTAGTTAGTAAATTGCGAGTATTGGAGAAATAGGATAGATACCATAAAGAGTATAAAACTAGGACTAAGTAGTTATACTTAGATGCCATCAAAAGCATAAAACTAGATTTGGATAGTTACACTTGATAAGCACCCCTCATTTGTGAATACCCTCAACTTTAGTGGCTAGTGCTAAGCATAAAAGTTGATCACTTTAGATGGGAATACTTGGTGAAAATGATTATGAAAACCTTGGAATGATGATTCATTCTATTGAAATGTTTTGACATGTGTTATGAACACAAAAGGATTTGATGATGAAACTTGTTGAGGCATGAGACTTGGCCCTTTATAAAAACTGATGGTTGGGTTCGGATGTGATACCATTCCAATTTTACCGTACAACCACAATACCTAAATTGGGTAGGGCTTAACTGGTAGTTTATATGCCTTAGTATGGGTTCCCTCGCGGAAAGAGGTTGAGCTGAGGCTACCTCGTGAGTGTGAATGTCCACCTATGTAGTGCCCAGGATGGCAGATGGCCATGGCTGGGAGGCCAAGCTCATAGGGGAGGTGCCTATACTAGAGTGTGTAATTGAAATGTTATGATTGATTATCCGCATACTAAGTATGATGATTCAGGGTTATCCCTGACGGATGTATCGAATTTTGTGGTGAAGTGTACCACCTCTGTAGAGTGTCAAACTATTTGAATAGCCGCGTTCGCGGTTATGGACAGTTGGAGTGGCCATACTGTTCCATTGTCAGATGTTTTCAAAAATGACTTGTGAATTGAACTATGACTTTGACTTGACCACAACAGGGTTATGAACATGAAAACTAGGTTCCCACTTAAGTGATTACATTAGGTTCTTTACTTTTGAACTCCTTATGAAATAAACCTGGCTTTTTCCAAATAAACCTAGAGCTTAAGAATTCCTACTAGAACTACCTTACTTGTTAGTGATAGTTTGCGAGTACTTACAGAGTACTCATGGCTTTGTCCCTGGCTATTCCCGTGGCCAGACTATGAGGAGGACTACCAGGAAGATGAACAACAGGAGGTCTATGACAACTAGGATCATCTCCCATCGTCAGCATTGCCTGTGACTCTGAAGATGGAGCCCCTACTACGTTTACTTTCTGCTGCTTTGATTGTATTAAGACTGGATCATGAGATCCTTTATTTGTAAGACCTTTATTATGGGTTGTAATGGATGATGTATTGTGGTACCAATTTTGTTATGTCTCGCAAAAATGGTAATCCTAGGATTGCGATGTATGGCATAACAGGCATCTGGGATTAAAAATCCAGGTGTTGACAAGTTGGTATCAGAGCCATCCTAACCATAGGAGACCCTAGTTAGAATGGACGTCTGAACAAAAACTTAGTTTCAAAACATAAGAAGTGAGTATTTATGAAAACCTATTCCCACTCTTATCCTTGAGATTCTTTCAAAAAAAATCATGTTCCTCAAAAATTCTTGCAAACCTACATAAAATTTGACACACTTGATCACCCCACTAACGTGCTCACCATAAATTCTTATAGATGGAGGTCAAGTATAGTAAATTCTACCAGCTAGGAAATGGAGGCCACCCGATCTTTGAGATGGATCTAGATGCACTTGCGGAGTATCTTGAGCGCCCGCACTCGGAGTTCTTCGGGGAACAACTCAACAATCACGTAGGAGGAGATCTACAGTGGCTGATAGTTGCAAATATCAGAGGCAAGATGGAAGCACCCACATCAGAGAAGATACAATTCAGCTTGAGGGAGAACAACTGGCTAGATGGATTAGCCAGGGCTATGCAAGAAGCTCTCGCCCGTTTGTGTGGGCAAAACATCAACTAGATCAATGGAACTCTCTTTGCTCACTACACAAAGCGTGATTCTATGGGAATGCCTTGGATATGCCAGGACACCCGAAGCTGAAGCACCAGGTGGATAATCTCGACTTCATGTTGTATGATAGACAGATGGAGCTGGACAACGCCCGTGCCTACGCCAACCATAATAAGGCCATTGCAGTCAAGAAGGACCAAACCCTCGCAATCCTCGCCAAGGAGTGCCAATCACTTCATCGTCAGCGTGACAAGAAGGATCACATCATCGATCGTCTTTGCAAGAAGGTGGCCACTCTCAAGAAGACCATCCGTGAACAGGAGGTCCAGCTTGAAGCGAAGGAGGAAGGTGAAGATATCCGTGGAGATCTCTACTCTTACCTCAGTGATGATGACGACTACCTAGAGGACGATGCCATGGAGTTCCACACTGATGATGATGATTCCGCCTTCATTGATGATGATTAGATGCACTTGAGAACTACCGTAGGAATGAGTGCATCCGGTCCCACTGTATCGTAGCTTCACAGAATGGTTCTTAAAACCATATGTTTTCTATTTGTGTTGTGGTGTGTGTTTGTATTGTGTTCTTGGAATGAATGAATGAATGAGAGGAAGTTGTTAGTTTACAAAAACTGAGTTATACTCCAAGTTTAAAGATTTTGAAACAAAACCATGAACCTTAGAAATTTCCCTCTTATCTCACTATCTATCTCAATCTTCAGATGACTCGCGGAAATCCCGGAGGAAGCAGTTCATCTCAGGACCCAATGCTACAGATTCTGCAAATGTTAGTTTTTAACCGTGAAGCTAGTAGAGCCGAACGCTAAGCTAACTTAGCCACTCTTCAACATATAGCCCAGATGACCCACAATAATCAAGGCCACAGAGACTAGGATAACCATGGATCCAAGCTCAAGAACTTTCAAAATACCAACCCACCTATCTTTAGTAAGTCTAAAGAGCCCTTAGATGCTGATGACTGGCTGCAAACCATGGAGAACAACTTAGAGGTCGCAGGAGTTGAAGCCAATGAAAAAGTACTGTTTGCCACCCATTATCTGGCAGGTGATGCAAGATCCTGGTGGAATAGCACCTGTACCATGAACAGAGGTCAGATGATGACTTGGGATGAGTTTAAAATCAAGTTCAGCCGGACTCATGTGCCCCTAGGTCTGATTAAGAGGATGAGGGATGATTTCAGAGAATTGAAACAAGGAAGGATGACTGTGGTTTATGAAGGGGTTCCACGTATGAAAACAATAAAATTTTACCCTACGCCCCTGAACCCCTGATGTTGCCAAGACCTATCTATTAGTAATACAGTAACGGGAGGGGATTTTCACGAACTTACCCTTGAAGACCGAAAAGCATTGTCAATGCTCAGGAGAGCGTGGTTGATGAAGACGAGCCGAAGCCGACCTCAAGGTTGTGATGAAGTCCTTGCGCTCCTTTGGCTCCAACAACTTGAGTTCCTCAACTGTGACACCTCACAGGGAGTTACACACGTCCGATGCCTGACGATGACTCCCGCTTCCCCGATCAAGCAACAGTTGCAGAAGTAGAGCTCCTGGATCCGAATCCCGCAGCGCGATGGTGCTCCGCGGTGAAGATGTCTCTCATTTGCGTAGTCCGAACTTGGGACCACGGTCACGAGAGAGAGAGAGAGAGAGAGAGAGAGAGAGAATATCAATTGGAGGTCTTCCCAAAAGTGAGAAGACCTTTATTGAATATTGCGTGTATTTATCTGGCCAAATACCCCCACTATATATAGGGGGAGGGGAGGTACTACCTCCCTCAAAGTCCCGGGGTGGGACTAAAGGAGAGGAGGGGAGGGGCATCCGCCGGCCAGCCCTAGTGGGCCCCACGCGGGGGGCTTGGCCCAGCCGACCACCCCCTTGCCCCTTCTCCATCTCTCCTTTCCCTAATGGGCCCTCTCTCCTCTAGGAATTGGCCCATTAAGCCTTTTGACCTTTTAAATTGATTTTCTCTTTATTAAATAATTATGAATAAATGATTAAATCAATATTTAACATTCATTCACATATTATTAAATCTCCGTGGCTATGGAACACTTCCACCTCCACGCCGAACATCCTCCGGACTTACCGAAACCCTTCCGGTTTTCTCTCTACTATTCTTCGGTGATTCTTCCGATCCTATAAACACTCTCTAAGCATCATCAAACCCGTAAGAGTGATACCCTACGGTTCAGGAACACTCCAGACATGGTCGGGACACTCCCGGACCAATGATCGATAGAGGGACTGATGTCTACGCACTTCTATTCTTGTAGACAGTTGTTGGGCCTCCAAGTGTAGAGGTTTGTAGAACAGCGGCAAGTTTTCTCTTAAGTGGATCACCCAAGGTTTATCGAATTCAGGGAGGAAGTGGTCAAAGGTATCCCCTCTCAAGCAACCCTGCAATCAAGATACAAGAAGTCTCTTGTGTCCCTAACACACCCAATACACTTGTCAGGTGTATAGGTGCACTAGTTGGGCGAAGAGATAGTGAAATACAAGTGGTATGGATATAAGATAACGGTACTAGAAAATAGCTTGATGGCGTGGAAAAGACTAAATGCAAATCGAAATAAAGATGGAAGCAAGCAAACATGTAACAGATCTAATTGCAAACGGTGTATCAATGATTAGAAACAAGGCCTAGGGATCATACTTTCACTAGTGAACACTCTCATATAAATATCTTCTCTTTATGATACTACTCTTAACTACTCTTCGGTTGAACACTCTACATCACACCTCAAAGTAAGCCTTTCCCATCTAGATAACCCCACACTGTCACCTTGAGCACTAGATGGTTCCAACAAACACCACAATTTCATAAAGACATCCAACTCCAAATATAACTCATAACAAGTATTTGTAATCTCTAGCCTAAGTGCCACCATGGTGTGCACGCTGTCACTTTCACACACATGGGGAGAGCAGAGATCTAATAAAGCACTTGAGTAGCAAGGTCGATCTATAGATTACAAGCTCATGATCTCAATAAGATCATGCATAGAGAGAGATGAACACATAGCTACCGGTAGAACCCTTAGCCTCGAGAGAGAACTACTCCCTCCTCATCATGGGAATCAGCAACGGTGATGGATATGGAGGTGGAGATCGATGGAGATGGCTCCGGTGGCACTTCCTCGTCCCGGCAGGGTGCCGGAACAGAGACTTTCTGTCCCCCGAATCTCCCCTTCGGTGGCGGCAGCGCTGCGGAACTTTTTGTGGATTTCTGATTGACTATCTAGGGATTTGGTACCGGGAGGCTCTTATAGGCGAAGGAGGCAAGGTCGGTGGCCCGCCAGGGGGCCCACACGATGCACTGGCGTGGCCTAGGCTGGCCCGTGCCAAGGGGTGGTGTGGCCACCCTGTGGCCCCCCTTCGTGTCTCCTTCTGGCTCCGTAAATCTTCCGGGAAAATATCAACTTTGGCTTTTGTCCGGTCCAATTCCGAGAATATTGATTTTCTGACTTTCCTGGAACCAAAAACAGCAGAAAATAGGCAATTGGCACTGTGGCATCTTGTTAATAGGTTAGTCCAAGAAATCATATGAAAAGTACTCCAAAGTGTGGACAAAACATAAGAAAGTATATAAAACCAAGCATGAAACATCAAAAATTATAGATACATTTGCAATGTATCAACATCCCCAAGCTTAACTCTTGCTCGTCCTCGAGTAGGTAAGTGATAAAAAGAAAGAATAATTTTTGAGGTGACATGCACCATCATAAACTTGATCAAAGTATTTGTAAAACATTCAAAGCTGGGATCATATTACTTCAATCATAACATGAAAGCCAAAGTTCTAACAATAATACAAAGAAACTATGTTGCAACATGAAAAGGCACAAACAAAAGATTCATGAATAACAATGCTTTGCAAGACGTTTGTTTGTTTGACATGAAGAAAACATAGCATAATGGCATTCAGCTTGTCCCTCATAGAGTAGCAAACATAAATGCAAAGGACACCTTCAAAGTTTATAAGAGTGACTAGATACAAATAGTTTAAAATAGGCAATATCAAAGCTATGCATCAATCAACTAGTCTTGGGACAATGCACATAGAACTAAGAATGGCCACTATGCTCTCAAAGTAGGTGCATAAAGGTAGAAGGTGGAGACTCAATATAATGGTGGAAGAAAGGCCTTCATAGAAGGAAGCAGAGAATCAAGTTTCATAAAGAGCTTCCAAAAATTATAGTACTTATAGCTTTCTGCTCTCATTGCCCCTATCATAAGCATCTTGAAGTGATTAAGGTTAAAGTGAACAAACTATGGAGTATATGCTTGAAAAAGTATAAGTTGGAAATCTCATGTCCCTTGAATACGAGGGCCGCTCCTCATGCTACTCAAGTTTAGTCACCAGTAAGTTCTTGTCATCGTAAGTACATGTGTATCATAGAGAACCGCCAACGGGGTACCCCTTGCCCGATGATACGGAAGAATCCCCATATCAAAATGACAAGGCAAGCAGGCAACGAGCATCTCAGCAATCTTCTTATTTACCATGGGAATATGGTGCTTTTTTCTCTCTTTCCTCTTTTCATAATCTCTTTTTTTCTTTTTCTCTTTTTTCTCAATATCTGTCTCTTTTTTTATAAGAAGAATGCTTCATAGACAGCTCATTATGGTTACACTGCAGGTTTCCACCATGTCAGCATGGATTAGACCAGCGACCCAGGCGTTTCTCTAACACATATACATAACTCCATGGACTTACAAGCTCCCCTTTCATTTCACAACGATGACATCCATAGACAAAAGAGCATGATATCAACTAGGTACAAAGTACAAGTGCAATGTTGAAAGCGTTCCCCATGACAACATGGTTTTGCTAATCCCCAACATATAAGTGCAAGCATATACAACATAGACGACACAATGGTTCAAGTTTATTAAGGGCAAGAAAAGTAAAGTGTGCCATCAAGTTCGTGAGAGCTTTAATCACTAGTTTTCTCATAACAAGTTTAATTTGGAAGGTAGATAAAAACATGAATATACTTGGAATAGCATATGCTAGTAGGTAGGTATGGTGGACTCTTTGCAATAACTTGGTTTAGGGAGTTAGATGCATGAGTGGAACTCATACTTGGTTGTGGAGGCTAGCAAAAGACTGGGAGCGCCAAACTAAGAGAGCAATAATGGCCATAATCATGCAGAGCGACAAAACATCATTGATCAAAGCATAAAGTGATACTACAAGTTGAAAACTAAAGGATCATCAAGGCTATTGGTGACTTGAGATAGTCATAACATGGTGTGAGCATGCGCCAAGTCAACCCAAATAAAGCATCAAAGGAGAATACCACAATACTATGCTTTAATATGCTAAAACAACGCATGATTCATCCAAGGCACATTAAGCAATCTCAATTGTTTATAACAAGTCATGCTATAGCAAAGAATACTAAGCATAAAGCCAAAACAATATCAAGCATGGCATGACAAAGCATAGGCCACAGTCAAAAACAAACTCTCTTTAACACTTAAACATGAACTTTCCTACTCTTTTCCAAACCAAACCAAACTATTTGAAAACCAATGTATGAAATAGGGGGTCTAACCAATTTATTCAGCAAACTAAGCAAACAAAGAAAACGGAAAACTAAAACAAAAACAAAAAAGAAGACGCTCCAAGAACAACACAACTATGCGTGAAACAATAAAAATGAAGCGTTTGGAAGAAACCTGGGATTTTTATTGATGAAGAGGGGGATGCCTTGGGCATCCCCAAGCTTTGACACTTGTACTTCTTGGATATTTCTTGGGGTGACACGCGTGGCATCCTCAAGCTTGATCTTTAGTCCATCCTTCATCTCATTACTTGTTCCTTCCATACACCTGAAATTTTTCCTTCATACAAAACTTCACACAATCTTTATTAGCAACATTAGTGCACTCAAGATAATAAGTCTTTAGGTTCATTTATAACACCAATAAAACTTCCATTAAAACACAAGCTACTGTGGAACTTCCCTCAAAAAGCTCAATTCCCCAAAAGAACTCAAAAAAGGAACCAACAAGAAGCAAAATGCAAATAGTGGCAGAAATCTGTCAAAACAGACCAGCAGGTAAAGACGAATTTGTTCGAAGACCTTCTATTGCTCAAATCAGAAAGTGTTGAACTAAATAAAGTTAGATAACAACCTGGGTCAGAAGCACAAAAATTCACGCCTCAAAAGGACGTACAAAGATTTTACACGAATTTTTACTGTGAAGCACAGAAATATGTTTTGGGACAGCAACTTTCCCAAGCATTACTTCTCTCTCATTAGAGGTTACTCTTGGCACAAAAAGCAAATAAAAAGGATATGGAGTAGTTATTACTAAAGTAATAACTTCCAAGACTCATCTAAAACTTTTGGGTTATCTCCCAATAAGTACTTTTCTTTAACGCCTTTAAGTTAGGCATGATAGTTTGAGAAGATGCTCACATAAGAAATATGAATTGAAGTAAAAGAGAGCATCAAGAAGCAAATTCAAAACACATTTAAGTCTAACCCACTTCCTATGCATAGGAATCTTGTAAAGAAACAAGTCATGAAAGCACAAAGCAACAAGCATAGTAAAGCAAAACAAGTGCAACTTAAAGACTTTCAACATAAAGAGGGGAAACTTAGTATTGTTGAGATACATAAAACCATGTTTACCTCTCTCATAATAACTTTCAGTAGCATAATGAATAAAATTAACAATATAAATATCACATGAAACATTCTTATCATGAGCCACATGCATATGATAATTATTACTCTCCACATAAGCATAGTCATTCTTATTAATTATGGTGGGAGCAAATTCAACAAAATAGCTATCATTATTATTCTCATCACCATAATCATCAAATATAGGAGCCATATCGTAATCATAATTAATTTTCTCCTCAATAGTTGGTGGACTGAAAATATCATATTCATCATTGTAATCATCATATATTGGAGGTTTGGTATCATCATAAGCAATAGAATAGTTATCTTCCAAAGCTGGGGAACTAAAAAGATCATTTTCATAAAAACTAGCTTCCCCAAGCTTAGACTTTTCCATAGAATTAGTAACAAAGGTGTTCAAAAGATTCATACTACCAAAATTGCTACTTTCATGCGAATAAAGTTCCATAAGTTTTTTAATTTTCTCTTTAAACACTTCATGTCCTAACTCAAGATAAATACTATAAAGCTCTCTAATTTATTTGTTGTTTTCCATTAATGGGCCCTCCATTAGTGGGCCCCGCACGGGGGGCTTGGCCCAGCCGGCCACCACCTTGCCCCTTCTCCCTCTCTCCTTTCCCTAATGGTCCCTCTCTCCTCCGGGAATTGGCCCATTAAGCCTTTTGACCTTTTAAATTGATTTTCTCTTTATTAAATAATTATGAATAAATTATTAAATCAATATTTAACATTCATTCACATATTATTAAATCTCCGTGGCTATGGAACACTTCCACCTCCACGCCGGACATCCTCCGGACTTATCAAACCCTAGGTTTCTCTCTACTATTCTGGTGATTCTTCCGATCCTATAAACACTACCCTACATCATCAAACCTCGAAGAGTGATACCTCACTCCGGACCAATGATCGATAGAGGGACTGATGTCTATGCACTTCTATTCTTGTACACAGTTGTTGGGCCTCCAAGTGCAGAGGTTTGTAGAACAACAGCAAGTTTTCCCTTAAGTGGATCACCCAAGGTTTATCGAACTCAGGGAGGAAGTGGTCAAAGGTATCCCCTCTCAAGCAACCCTGCAATCAAGATACAAGAAGTCTCTTGTGTCCCCAACACACCCAATACACTTGTCAGGTGTATAGGTGCACTAGTTCGGCGAAGATATAGTGAAATACAAGTGGTATGGATATAAGATAACGGTGCTAGAAAATAGCTTGATGGCGTGGAAAAGACTAAAGGCAAACCGAAATAAAGATGGAAGCAAGCAAACATGTAACAGATCTAATTGCAAACTGTGTATCAATGCTTAGAAACAAGGCCTAGGGATCATACTTTCACTAGTGAACACACTCATATAAATATCTTCTCTTTATGATACTACTCTTAACTACTCTCCGGTTGAACACTCTAATCGATGGTAGGGCTATAACATCACACCTCAAAGTAAGCCTTTCCCACCTAGATAACCCCACACTGTCACCTTGAGCACTAGATGGTTCCAACAAACACCACAATTTCATAAAGACATCCAACTCCAAATATAACTCATAACAAGTATTTGTAATCTCTAGCCTAAGTGCCACCATGGTGTGCACGCTGTCACTTTCACACACATGGGGAGAGAAGAGATCTAATAAAGCACTTGAGTAGCAAGGTAGATCTATAGATTACAAGCTCATGATCTCAATAATATCATGCATAGAGAGAGATGAACACATAGCTACCGGTAGAACCCTTAGCCTCGAGAGAGAACTACTCCCTCCTCATCATGGGAATCAGCAACGGTGATGGAGATGGAGGTGGAGATCGATGGAGATGGCTCCGGGGGCACTTCCCCGTCCCGGCAGGGTGCCGGAACAGAGACTTTCTGTCCCCCGAATCTCCCCTTCGGTGGCGGCGGTGCTGCGGAACTTTTTGTGGATTTCTGATTGACTATCTAGGGTTTTGGTATCGGGAGGCTCTTATAGGCGAAGGAGGCAAGGTCGGTGGCCGGCCAGGGGGCCCAGACCATGCCCTGGCGCGGCTTGGGCTGGCCCGCGCCAAGGGGTGGTGTGGCCACCCTGTGGCCCCCCTTCGTGTCTCCTTCTGGCTCCATGAATCTTCTGGGAAAATATCAACTTTGGCTTTTGTCCGTTCCAATTCCGAGAATATAGATTTTCTGACTTTCCTGGCACCAAAAACAGCACAAAACAGGGAACTGGCACTGTGGCATCTTGTTAATAGGTTAGTCTAAGAAATCATATGAAAAGTACTCCAAAGTGTGGAAAAAACATAAGAAAGTATATAAAACCAAGCATGGAACATTAAAAATTATAGATACATTTGCAATGTATCAGGGTCCTAGATGGCCATGTGACCCCTGTGCATTCCACGAAGATCTTTTGTCGTTTGAACTGGGACAGTCGTGTCTTATTACCTTTTTCTCTCGATACTTGCATTGCCCTAGATCTGATAAATGACATCACCATGTCGTGTTCAATCTCATTACCGAACAATGCTACTTTACTCATTCCGACAAGTGATATTCCTGTGATCAAATCACACGTTGCGCACCTATTGGATATAACTTCCTCGAGTGGGCCCTTGAGTATCTTTCCATCACATGGATGGAAAAATCCCGCTCTTGACATATATTGCCTCTACGGTTTCCTCCGAGTACCTGAACACACCTTTATAACCACTGTATTACCAAGTGGTGCTTGATGTTATCAAATCACTCTCAGGAGACAGTGATTGATATAGCCTCACGGTCTAAGGAATAGTCTACGAGGATCCATTTCTAATCATCGTAACTTGAACTTCGTGACATGATCGGGTCACGATGTTTAGGTTGGGTATTGGTTATCATCTCATTCTCAGAATGAGTTGACTCCATTTCCAACTGGCATAAATGCCACATGATCAGGAAACATGATCATCTGTTGACTAATGAACCAGTGACTAGAGTTTCACTGGGAACCCCTGGTTGTTTATATATCACACGTGTATTGATGTTTCCACTCAATACAGTTATAGCATGATATAAAACTTAATCATAAACTATATGAAATATGATAATAGTCCTTTTTACTATTTGTCTCTAGGGCATATTTCCAACAGTCTCCCACTTGCACTAGAGTACAAATACACTAGCTGCATCTGTTCTTAATCATTGGCACCATATATCCGGTACCCTGAACATGCTTGCTCATGGAAGAGGTTGAGTCTTGGGTCTATACTTTACAGTCCCAAATCCTTTGCAACTTATTAATGTCACCTTGATTGACATTAATACTTTATCATCACATGATAACATCTGTGTGTATGCATCGTCGCTATGGCAGTAGAACGAGGCCTGATTCCAGGACCCTACAGTGACTTTAGATCAACCTCGAGGGCTTTCTCATGGGCACTGTGCCCTGGGACACATCATTCTACGTTAAAAGAGAACTAGCCCCGCCATAACATTATACAACACTTTAGACGGTACCCTTATATATTATTACAAATATATTCATCGAAGCACAAGTGCACCCTGTGCAACTTTCGATGCTTTGTTCACCTCGCTTCCTACTTTACTCTAATCGGTATTACAGGAGTTTCCAAAATATTTCCTCATAACATAACCCTTTATGTTTTAAGATATGTCATCCTTTTATGGATTTGGAAAACATGTCTACAGTTCTCTAACAGACACTATGGACAAACTTAGCTCAACGTTCCGTGATTCAAACTTAATCACTTTTAAACGTTCCTAATTGGATCATATATTATGTTAAGTCATCATCATGGTTTTCTAAGATAGAACCTATGTCTTAACATAGTGGATGATGATCATCCTTTTCTTTATTTCAACCATTCACGTTAAAGTCAATGCTATTCCTAACTTGAGTTATTAAGGACCGGTTCCTTAATTAACTTCTATTCTGAAACCCTTTTCAGAATTCCTTAAGGAATACTACATAATATCACAATACACTTATTATCAACTTCTACACCTTATAAATCATTATTTATCGGTACTTGTGCTTTTATTCTTAACACACTTAAGAATCACTCTATAAGGTCCCACTGAAAATATGTTCCCAACATATTTGGGTATGATTCACTACTCTTACTCAAACTATGTTTCTACATATTTGAATTTGAGACTTATATTGCTCCCATTCAAAAATATGTCATTCATATATCGTTTTTAGGAAGCCTTTTATAGCTCCCACTCAATTTCATGCAAATTGCATATCCACTCACTATTTTGAACAACTTCAAAATCTTTGATCAAATATCAAACTTGGAGATTTACTATGAGGTACTAGTAATTTTACTAGTTTTAAATCCACTAGACATTAATCACACATGAATCAAATTCATTTGAATTCATCCAATACTTGAGAAATTGTGCTTTTGTCATTCAACCCCTTTTCACTATGGCTTTGCAGTCATTTGGGAAAATTCCAAGTAACCCCTTTTTACTTGTGAGATTCAACAACGAATTGCTTTCTAATCTCAAGGGAATTTTGCTTTGGGATTTCTCATAATTTTAGTTTACCATTATTTCCTTAGTAGTTCGTAGGTATGTCATATTACAATAATCATGACAAATGATTCAGAAATGTCTCCATACAAGATATGGTTTACATTTTGAATCCTACTTTATGTAGTGAAAACACCAGTGGGGAAAACACAATGATCATTATCATTGATTCTTTCCTTTGTGAAGAGAATCATTCAGGAACATTTTCTGTTGAGATTCTCAACACTCTGATGCAGGGATTTTAATCCTCATCGTGTTTTTCACTATCTTCCAATTGCTCCATAATCGAGAAATGTCACTAAAAGTGAGCTTTCTCAAGAATGCACCAAAATCCAAGCAATACTGGTTTTGCTTCTCTTTTGGTTTAGCTATGGATTTTGTATTCAAAGTTCCCAATGAATACTCTATGAGGACTTATTCGCTATTGTTTTGGTTATATCGAATAACCTCAAAACTTTCACGATGATCCATACTAGATATGGAGCCGCTTTCACGAATTCAAATGGTTCACTATAAATTCTAATTGAGTGCTAACTATTTCTAACTAATGGTCTCTACATCTACACTACAACGATTTATTTGGCGCCATTTATTCACCCATTTTGATATCTAATATCACATTGTGATGCTTTGCATTTTGACGTTTCAAAATGCTTTGCATTCCACAATTTCTTTTATGCCAATCTTATAAAGTTGAATTTCATTACTATTGATCAAATCATAGTAATTAGATTCTCTTTTATATTTATACCCTTTGTTGATGAAACACTTTGATCATATCAAATAGTTTCATACTTATGTTTCCTTTGGTAAACCTTTTTACACATTTAAACAATCATATAATGATAATTACCATTTTGTTAAAACACAATACATCGAATATGTATTTACTTTCAACAATTTATTAAAAACTTTGTATTCAAGTAATACACGATGTTCAAGTTATTTTGCCGAACTTAGGCATGATTTATATGTGACAAGAAATCGAATGACTTTCACATATTATCAACATAACTTTTGAATTCAAACAATGGTTTCATTCATTAATGAAATATCATTAAGTTGGGTATTTTAAAGGCATTTCAATATTTTACAAATGTTCATGCATTATCAATTAGTTTCAAACAACAAGGATAATTCACATATAATCAAACAAGATATGAACACAAATAGAAATCATTCATAAAAGTAGAACAACTGTTTGTTACAAACTCATATGAATAACCGTCTCACAAAGTGTGAGACACACTAAAGAAGTTCACAATCTTTTGATTACAATAACTATCCAAAACATAAACTAAATGATAAATGTTCAGGGAGAGTGTCGTTGGCCATCATCATCATGCTCGCCATCAACACGCAACGTCACCTCCTCTCCGAAAAGCACCTCTCATGCAGAAGGAGCTGTTTTTAGCAAAACAGAACAAGTATCAAATATACTTAACACTGCAAATGTGTTTGCAAGATTATAACATTTATAAAATTGTATATCAAATATATACCTTTGTCACCGATGACCTCACCGGTGATTGGTTCAACTTTCACGTTCCTGAAACGTAATATGAACTCTTAGAAATCCAATCTTTTCATATCACCACTCATGATGCTATTCCGGACATGTCCTTCGTAGCTGGGAGGCAACAATCGAAGCAGCACGCCTATCGCAAATGGATCATCCATCCAGTAATCCACGAAGTGGACCAGTCTCATGTGTGCATCAAGCATGCGCTCCAAGTGACCCTTCAAACATGTGTGCTCCTCCATCTGTATGGAAAGGAACTCTCCAAGCAGCTCATGCTTCCACATGTGCACATGGCTTATGAACTCTGCTCTCAGCTGATCCACCATCGAATATGGATCAAGATCACCCATGAGCGGATGGATTTCATCCACCACCCCGTAACGCATTATTATCTGAATGTAGGTGGACATCTCTTGATGGTGGTAGCGGTCTGCCAGCTCTTGCGGGGTCTCATAGTGGTCTGGCTCAGTCAAATCCATCGTGCGGCGTATGTATTCTACCACATGATTCCTAGTAAGGAGATCATCCAGGTGCACAAGCCAACTGGGGAAGTTGGATCCATCAAGTCTAAGTTTCTCACCCATTACCCATTCCTCAATGACACAGTAAGCTTCAAAGTGAGCCATCTCTACATATATAATTGCAAAAGGAATTTAGACTAAGTTTCTAATTAAATGAGTTAATAATAACTCCACTCAGAAACACCTATCCCCAGAAGGGTTCCTAGTGATAACACGACCCCTATCAGCCACATCTCCCCCGATCATCACGGCCATCAATGTGGGTTCAAGGGTGGACGCTAAACATCGGTCACATCATTCATGTGACTCATGCTCGATCTTTCGACCATCCGTGTTCTGAGGCCATGTCTGTACATGCTAGGCTCGCCAACTCAACCTTAGTGTATTCGCTATGCAACATGGCTTACATCCACTGTATGCGAATGTAGATATGTTTGACACCCGATCATCATGGCCTGCCTCATACCGAAGAACTTTCTTGGTGGTGCACACTAAGGGGGAACATAATCATTGGTAATTTTAACAGGGATCATCTTATTAGGCTACCGTTGAGTATCTAATACTAGCACACAATAAGATATATAAACAATGACACTGAATGTAAATGCGATGTGATATGGTCCTTCACGTCGTGATCTCCATCCGTCACCATCGGATTCCGGCGCCACAGACACCAGGGTACCGGTGTCTTTCCAGCGTGGTAGTCTGTCACCTCCGTGACTATCTACTACTATGTAACATAAGGTAATCACTTCACCTTTGCCATAACCATATCACAAAGCAACGCCCCCTGCAAAACAAAGTTAGACGCCTCTACTTTATCTTTGCATGTTTTACGTGGCTGAATGGGCTTTCGCACAAGAACCGTTCTTACGTATGAACTTTCAGCACAACATTGATCAAGTAGTTGTCTCTACTACACCCCTTTCGGGGCCCTCCGTTGTAAATGGCATACCAACTAATGCGAGAGAGATAGACACCCCCCTAAGCCACTTTATACGGTACAAGCCGTATGTCAAGCATGGACCAGTCTCGCGAATGAACACGTAAAGTCAGTTGGGGGTACACGTGGGAGGGTAACAACTAAAAGATCAACGCCCACACGCTACATCTCGTGTGTTCTACCCATACTAGCATTACTACGCATAAACCTGGCTCTAATACCACTGAAGGGGTTCCGCGTATGAAAACAATAAATTTTTACCCTATGCCCCTGAACCCCTGATGTTGCCAGGACCTATCTAATAGTAATACAGTAATGGGAGGGGCTTTTCGCGAACTTACCCTTGAAGACCGAAAAGCATTGTCAATGCTCAGGAGAGCGTGGTTGATGTAGATGAGCCGAAGCCGACCTCAAGGTCGTGATGAAGTCCTTGCGCTCCTTTGGCTCCAATGACTAGAGTGCCTCAAGTGTGACACCTCGCGGGGAGTTACACACGTCCTGTGCCTGACGATGACTCCCGCTTCCCTGATCCAGCAGCAGTTGTGGAAGTAGAGCTCCTGGATCCGAATCCCGCTGCGCGACGGTGCTCCATGATGAAGATGTCTCTCATTCGGTAGTCCGAACTTGGGACCACGGTCACGAGAGAGAGAGAGAATATCAATTGGAGGTCTTCCCAAAAGTGAGAAGACCTTTATTGAATATTGTGTGTATTTATCTGGCCAAATACCCCCACTATATATAGGGGGAGGTACTACCTCCCTCAAAGTCCCGGGGTGGGACTAAAGGAGAGGAGGGGGAGGGGAAGCCGTCGGCTGGCCCTAGTGGGCCCCACGCGGGGGGTGGGGGGGGCTTTGCCCAGCCGGCCACCCCCTTGCCCCTTCTCCCTCTGTTCTTTCCCTAATGGGCCCTCTCTCCTCCGGGAATTGGCCCATTAAGCCTTTTGACCTTTTAAATTGATTTTCTCTTTATTAAATAATTATGAATAAATGATTAAATCAATATTTAACATTCATTCACATATTATTCAATCTCTGTGGCTACGGAACACTTCCACCTCCACTCTAGACATCCTCCGGACTTACCGAAACCCTTCCGGTTTTCTCTCTACTATTCTTTGGTGATTCTTCCGATCCTATAAACACTCTATAAGCATCATCAAACCCTTAAGCGTGATACCCTACAGTTCAGGAACACTCCAGACATGGTCGGGACACTCCCGGACCAATGATCGATAGAGGGACCTGGATGGCCATGTGACCCATGTGCGTTCTAGGAAGATCTTTCATCCTTTGAAACGGGATAGTCGTGTCTTATTCCCTTTGTCTCTTGATACTTGCATTGCCTGATATCTGATCAATGACATCACCATGTCGTGTTCAATCTCGTTACTGAACAATGCTACTTGACTCGCTCTGACAAGTGATATTCCTATGATCAAATCACACGCTGCGCAGCTATTGGATATAACTTCCCCGAGTGGGCCCTTGAGTATCTTTCTGTCACATGGACAGACAAATCCCGCTCTTGACATATATTGCCTCTACGGTTTCCTCTGAGTACCTAAACACACATTTATAACCACTGTATTACCAAGTGGCGCTTGATGCTATCAAAGCACTCTCGGGAGATAGTGATTAATATAGCCTCATGGTTTAAGGAATAGTCTACGAGGATCCGTTTCTAATCATCGTAACTTGAACTTAGTGACATGATTGGGTCACAATGTTTCGGTTGGGTATTGGTTCATCATCTCATTCTCAGAATGAGTTGACTCCATTGCCAACTGGCATAAATGCCACATGATCAGGAAACATGATCATCTATTGACTAATGAACCAGTGACTAGAGTTTCACTGGGAACCCCTGGTTGTTTATATATCACACCTGTATTGATGTTTCCACTCAATACAGTTATATCATGATATAAAAATTAATCATAAACTATATGAAATATGGTAATAGTCCTTTTTACTATTTGTCTCTAGGGAATATTTCCAACAGTTGGGTACCGTGACAAATTTCTGTCACTAGCTAGATATGCCCCTGATGAGATTGACACAAAAGAAAAGAAGAAAGAGAGATTCCTGAACGGACTGCATGATGAGATGCAAACCGTGCTAGTCAACATTCCCTTTGATGATATTGAAGCTTTAGTGGATTCAGCCATCCAGATGGAAGGGAAGATCAACCAAGCCAATGACAACCGCAAGCTTCGCATGATGCACCAACCTGGATCCCCCCATACCCAGAAGTATCGCCCCAACCCGTCTGCAGGATATGCCCCAAGAAACAACAGACCCCCAATGAACCGTCCAAGCTATCCCAACCGTGGATGTCAACACCCGGATTTTTAATCCCAGATGCCCGTTATGCCATACCTCGCAATCCCAGGATTACCATTTTTTTGAGACATAACGGATTGGATATCACAGTACATTATCCATTACAAACCATACATAAGGTTTTACACAAATAAGGATCTCATGATCGAGTCTTTAATACAACAAACAGCGGAAATAAACGATAGCGTAGTGGTGGGGTCCATCTTCAGGGGCACAGGCAATGCTGATGAAGGCAGATAGTCCTAGTTATCATAGCCGTCCTGCTGACCATCATCTTGATAATCTCCTTCATATCTGGCCATGATAATAGCCAGGGACAAAAGCCATGAGTACTCTTTAAGTACTCGCAAACTACTATTAGCAAGGAGTATAATTCTAAGTTAAAGTACTAAATCTAAGTTAACTATCAAGTTAAGTTTGAAACCTAAGATGAGTTCAGAAGCAAAGAAAGATAAAATAAGGTTCTAGAATCACTTAAGTTAGGAAGCTATTATCATCAACACAACCCTGTTGTGGTCAAGTCAAAGTTCATCATTCATTTCAAGTTATTTAGAAAACATCTGACAACGAAACAGTATGGCCATTCCAACTGTCCATAACCGCGAACGCAGCTATTCGAATAGTTTGACACAATGCAGAGGTGGTACACTTTCACCACAAGATTCAATACATCTGTCAGGGATAACCCTGAATCATCATACTTAGTATGCAGATAATCAAACATAACCTTCCCTTTACACACCCTAGTACAAGCACCTCTCCTATGAGCATGGCATCCCAACCATGACCATCAGTCATCTTGGCACTACATAGGTGGACAACATTGAGAGGTAGCCTCAGCTCAAACCTCTCCCGTGAGGGAACTAATACTAATGCATATAAACTTCCAGCTAAGCCTTACCCAATTCAGGTAATGTGGTTGTACGGTAAATTTGGAATGGTATCGCATCCGAATCCAACCATCAGTTTTATAACAGTGTTAAGGCTCATGCCTCATCATTTTCATCATCATAAACCAGTTGTGTCTCTCAACACATGTCAAAACATCTCAATATAATGACTCATCATTCCAAGGTTTTCACAATCATTTTCACCAAGTGTTCCCATCTAAAGTGACTCAAATTTTTGACCTATTCTAAAATACTAAGTTAAGAGTATTCACTAAGGTGTAAAAGATGGTTTCAATCTCATGCCATAGAATGACATCTAAAGGTTTCTAAGTAGGTCAAGTTTTATACTTTTTATGCTACCTTCAAAACAAGTAAAGAACTTTGTGTGAACTAAGGGAGGTAAAACTTGTCAATAAGACTTGGGGTACTAATAGTTAAAGGGGTGTGATCAAAGCATGCTTAAGGCACCTTTGCTAAACCATCTAGTTTTAAATCTAGCCTGCTAACAATAGCTTGCCTTGGTTGGTGCAGTGGTTGAAGTTTTCTTCTTCTTCTTCTTGGTAGAACTCCTCCTCCTCGAAAGCTTGGTCGGTACTAGCGTCTATAAATACATAGGGAGTAGACAATCACCAAACAATACTTATCTAGGCTAAGTAGCATTCTAAAACACACAATTGATGATCTATTATCATCACAAGCATCACAAGTTTAATTCAATAGTTTCAACCTTTTTATTTTAGAAAAGTAATTTCTACTCATTGAAATTTTAACTAAAATTTAATATTCACCACCAAAATATGGGATCATGTGGACACATGTCCTCACTACATATTCTAACATGTGGGAATGAGATTGAAAGGTTGAATCAATATTACTTTAGTTTAAGTTCATTATTTAATGATTTAAAGTGACTAGAAATGCCTATATAGCATTATTTTGGTACTAGTCCAAAGTCACTGCATGTAAACCTTAATATTATTACATATTTGGATAGATATGATGAAATGTGATTTTTGAGAGTTGGAATCAACTCAAAAGCTAACTTGGTTGATTTTATAAAAATGTTGCAAGGTGCAAAAGCTTCTGTTTTGTTATTTTTATTAGGAGAGATCTATAACTCTAATTGAAATAAATCCAACGGGCTTGGATAGATTATTTCAATACCTTTCAGACAAATTTGTTTCATGCTATTTGGATTTGTCAAACCCACAGAATTGAATTTTGAAATAGTGGACAAAAACTAGATTTAACTAAAAAGAAAAATCCAGATTTGAATGGGTGGGCTAGCGCGGGAAAAGAAATGGGCCGGCCCAGTGGCGCTCATGACACGGGCTCAACTGACAGGGGATCCGCTTGTCAGTGACACTTAACACGTGAAGCACGCTGGCGTCTTGTGGGCCGTGCGATTAGAAGCGAGATCAACGGCTGAGGGTCGTCGTCGACGACGAACAGGTCGCCGGCGAGCTCGAACCCTAGCGGCTCGGTGGGGGTCTACTGGGGGTGTACCAGGGCTCCAGCGGGGTCGGTGAGGCGGGCAAACAATGTGTAAGACAACGGCGAGGCGAGGCGCGGTTGCGGCGGAGCTTGGGGTGGTCGCAATCAACGACACCCTTCTCCTCCAGAGGCGGCGGCTCTGGTTCTAATTCTGGCAAGCTGCTGCTCCACTTGCTCCGGCTAGAGGTGGGTGAGGTTCAGAGAGGTGAGGGGAGTGGAATGGTGTGGAGAAGAATGGCTAGGGAGGTCTCCTTTTATAGGCCCGACGGTGAGACCGAGCGGGATGGGCGGTCGACGGTGGCGACATGGCTACGGCGAGCTAGAGGCATGGCTGGGGGTGGCGATCGATGGGCGAGGTGGCACTCTGCGCGGCCGAAGCGGCGGTGTCCATGGCGAGCGGTGGCTGTGAGGCTTTGGGCGGCAAACGGGGATGTCTGGGGTGTCCTCCGGTCGGCGGAGCGGCCTTGATGTGGTCGGCGATGACTTGTGCAGCGGGACAAGACGCAGCTCTGGAGGCAGCGGCATGGTGCGGTGGCACTGGCGCTGGCTCTCCTCGGTGGTCCACGACACTTGGCTCGGGTAGGGGACAGAGAGGGGCGGTGAGGTGTTGGCTACCTCCTAGACATGGAGAGGAAGGAGGAGGTGGTCTGTTGAGGTGACGGCAAGTTTGGCCGACGAGTTGGTGCTCGACATGGCTTGGCCTGGCCACTAGGATGTAAGGGTTGGGGTGGTAATGGCATGGTTTGATCAAGTGGAGACAGAGGGAGTGTTTTGTGGTCAATTGGGTGGCTAAACTCTGTAGAAACGGTGAGCTAGCTATTTGTGTTAGATTTTGCCTGCCATGTGTTTGATGAAATGGCCGCAAGAGAAAAAGTTTTGAATTTTGAGTTCAAATTTTTTGAGTGATCTCCACTAGTGATAGGTAGTCTCTGGTTGCAAGGGTTTTGAAAGTGGAGCTCAAATAGATGGTTTTTGAAATAGGGGTGATCTATGCATATGCATTAGATTCAATTTTAAACTATTATTTAAAATAGTTAACAAAATGTTTTTAGCAGATCCAAAGGTGGGCCTTGGTACCTCATTATGTGTACTAGCAAGGGGTGCAAGGATCAAGAATTGTTTCCGTTAAGTTTTGAGTACTAGGAATAGCCAAAGTAGGCATGAGAGTGAAATTTGCCAAAATGACCATTCCTTCCTTTTAATTCTTTTTGATTTGATTTTCTTTAGGAAAAGTTTGGGAACGATGTAGATGATGTTTAAATCACCTAAGAAACATTTTACAAGCATTGGATCAATCAATCATGGCAATTCAAACAACTCCTATTTTAAATGCATACCCATATGAATGCTTTCATTTTAAATTTGGAAAAGTTTTTGTTAACCCTATTTTTGGATGATTTGATCTTGATAAGCTTGGATTAAAGTTTTGGGATGTTACAAACCTTCCCCCCTTAAATGAAATCTCGTCCCGAGATTTACAAAGAAAACTAGGAACTAAAGAGATCTGGGAACTCTGTCCTAATGTAACCTTCGTGTTCCCAAGTGGCTTCCTCCTCGGTATGGTTGCTCCACTGAATCTTGAGAAACTTGATACTCCTGGTCCTGGTGGTTCTGTAGGCTTCTTCTAAGATACGGATGGGTACTTCCCGATAGGTCAGGTCATTGTTGATTTCCACTGCTCTGTGATCGATGTTTTTGAAAACTTTAGTCTTCTCAGACACTTCCAAGCATTTGCGAAGTAACGAGATATGGAACACATTGTGGATGGCTGACATCTCTTCAGGCAGTTCCAGTTGATATGATACTTCTCCTCGGCGGTTCAGAATCTTGAAAGGTCCGATATACCTGGGAGATAACTTTCCCTTCAGACTAAAGCGTTGAGTTCCCTTCAATGGTGAAACCTTGAGATATACGAAATCTCTGACATTGAAAGTCAGGTCTCTCCTTCTCTTGTCAGCATAGCTCTTCTGTCTGGATTGGGCGGTCTTGAGGTGCTCACGGACTTTGTGAACTTTCTCTTCTGCTTCTCGGAGAATGTCGGGTCCAAAGATCTGACTCTCTCCTACTTGCGACCAATTCAAAGGGGTACGACACTTTCTTACGTATAGGAATTCAAATGGTGCCATCTGCAAACTAGCTTGATAACTGTTGTTATATGAGAATTCTGCAAAAGGCAGGCAGTATTCCCATTTTGATCCATATTCCAACACACAAGCTCTAAGCATATCCTCCAAGATCTGGTTGACTCACTCAGTTTGTCCGTCTGTTTGCGGGTGATAAGCGGTACTGAAATTCAACTTGGTTCCTAAACCTTCCTGAACTTTCTACCAAAATCTTGATGTAAACTGGGTTCCTCGATCTGAGACGATGGTCTTGGGGGTTCCATGCAGACTAACAATCCAAGCAATGTACAACTCTGTTAGCTTTGCACTCTGGTAGGTTGTCTTGACTGGTATGAAGTGGGCTACCTTGGACAGTCTATCAACTATGACCCAGATTGAGTCATTTCCCCTACTAGAAGTGGGTAAACCGGTGATAAAGTCCATTCCGACGGAATCCCATTTCCATTCTGGAATCTGCAATGGTTGCAACAGTCCTGGAGGTCTCTGATGCTCTGCTTTGACTCGTTGACAGATGTCACATTTGGTGATGTAGCTTCCGATCTCTCTTTTCATCTTGTGCCACCAAAATTGCTCTTTCAAATCCTGATACATCTTTGTTCCTCCGGGGTGGATAGAATAAAGAGTATCATGAGCTTCCTTCATGATAACCTTCTTCAGCTCCGAATCTGCTGGCACACAGATACGTCCTTTGTACCACAGTACTCCTTCTTCGTCTTCGGTGAATCTAGGTACCTTTCCTGTACCAATACGATGTTTGATTCCATCGATACTCTCATTTCCCTTCTGGGCTTCCTTGATTTGGCTAATCAAAGTGGGTTGAAGTTCAATGCTAGCTAGGAATCCTTTGCTAACTAACTCAGTCCTGAACTGCTCCAACTCCTCATACAAACTTGGTTGCTTCTCTTTGATCATGGTGTTAATCCTACACGGCAATCTGCTAAGAGCATCCGCTACCACATTGGCTTTGCCGGGGTGATAGTGAATGTCAAGGTCATAATCCTTGATTAACTCTATCCATCTTCTTTGCCTCCTATTCAGCTCCTTCTGGGTGAAGATATACTTCAAGATCTTATGGTCTGAGTAAATCTCACAATGATTACCCATCAAATAATGACGCCATGTCTTCAACGCTAGAACCACGGCTGCTAGCTCAAGATCATGGGTAGGATAGTTCTGCTCATGCTGCTTCAGCTGTCGAGACAGATAAGCGATGACTTTGCCTTCTTGCATCAATACACATCCTAGGCCAATCTTGGATGCATCACAATACACATCAAACGGCTTCTTGATGTCTGGCATGATCAAAATCAGGGCGGATATCAATCTCTTCTCTAGCTCCTAGAAACTAGCTTCACATTTGTCTGTCCATTCAAACTTCTTGTCCTTCTTCAACAATTGGGTCATTGGTCGGGCTATGCTCGAGAATCCTTCTACGAACTTGCGGTAATATCCCGCTAATCCGATAAATGAACGAACTTGGGTTTGATTGATTGGGGCTTCCCATTCTTCGACTTCTTTGATCTTGGTGGGATCAACAGAGACTCCTCCAACAGACACAATATGTCCTAGGAATCCTACTTCTTTCAGCCAAAACTCACATTTGCTGAACTTGGCATATAACTGATGCTCTCTCAGGGTTTCTAGGATGATTCTCAGATGTTGCCCGTGCTCTTCTTCTGACTTGGAGTAGATAAGGATGTCGTCGATAAACACAACTACAAACTTATCGAGGAAATTCATAAAGATCTTATTCATGAGATTCATGAAATAAGCAGGGGCATTGGTTAATGCAAAAGGCATAACCGTATACTCGTATAAACCATAGCGAGTAGTAAAGGCGGTCTTCGGAATATCCGTTGCACGAATCTTAAGTTGGTGATAACCAGTCCTAAGATCAATCTTTGAGAATACCTGAGCTCCGGTCAACTGATCAAATAGATCCTCTATCTTTGGCAAAGGGTACTTGTTCTTGATGGTGATATCATTCAACTTTCTGTAATCTGTACACAGACGATTGCCTCCATCTTTCTTGTCGACGAATAACACTGGTGATCTCCATGGCGATGCGCTTGGCTGAATCAAGCCTGTTGCTAACATGGCATCCAACTGCTTCTTCAATTCCACTAACTCTGAGGGGTTCATGGTATAGGGTCTCTGGGCTATAGGTCCGGTTCCGGGGATTAGTTCGATAATGAACTCAATATCCCTATCCGGGGCATACACAGCAATTCATCAGGAATACGCCGGGGTATTCACTGACTACTCGACTTGGTCAATGGTGGGCAGGGCTACACTCTTGTTGCACTTGAATTGATGGGGTAAGGTCTCGAGATATGCTCTCTTGTTACTCGGAACTCTGGTCATGGTGATGGCTTTCTTAGCACAGTCTATCAGTCCTTTATGCCTTGACATCTAGTCCATACCTAGTACTACTTCCAATCCTTTGGTTCCAAGTACAATTAGGTTGGCATAAAATCTATCCCATGTATTCGATAGGTACAACTTTGCAAATTTTCTAGCTTTTGTTGTTGAACCGGATTTGAACTATCATGACATGCTTCAGGTTGGTTGGGTGAATCTTACTAGTGCATACAAATTCTTGTGACAAATGAATGCGATGCTCGAGAATCAAACAATACTCTTGCTAAAACTGAGTTGATGTAAAACATACCCAACACTACATCCGGCGCTTCACAGGGGTCTTCTACGTTCATGTGGAAGAGGCGACCGTTCTTGATTGTCTGCGGGTTCCACAGGGCAAATCTCCTTCTGGTTGAACACGACCTTTCTTTGCTGAGCTGGGGCATTCACAGGGGCATTGGCGGCAGTGTTCTTGGGACACTCATTGGAGTAGTGACCCTTCACTCCACACTCGAAACAAGTGATCTGGGACTTGTCCTTGACTGCAACAGGTATAACATTGCTACCAGTTCTGGGCACAGTGTTGTTTTTGTTGCTCTTGGGAGGGGCACGGTTGAAATTGTTGGCATTGCCGGAGTTGTGATTGTTTCCTCCGGACTTCACATTTCCTCCGCTATGGTTGGGGTAGCTTGGGCGAGAATTTGGGGGTCGGTTGTTCCTTGGTGCATATCCTGGTGAAGGGTTGGGGCCAGGTACTTACGGTGACTCTTTGGATCGGCATCGATGCATCATACGGCGCTTGCGGTTGTCATTTGCCTGTTAAGCTTCCCTTCCATCTGAATGGCAGAGTCGACTAGCTCTTCGAGATCATCGAAACGGATGTTGACGAGGACAATCTGCATCTCATCATGCAGTCCGTTTAAGAATCTGTCTTTCTTCTTGGCCTCCGTGTTGATCTCATCCGGTGCATATCTGGCAAGTGACGAGAATTTGTCACGGTACTCTACCACAGTCATTCTTCCTTGCTTCAATTCGCCGAATTCATCTCTCATCCTGTTGACAAGACCTTGCGGCACGTGGGTGCGGCTGAACTTGACCTTGAATGCTTCCCAGGTCATCACCTGGCCATGGTTCATATTGCGGATGCTATTCCACTAAGATCTTGCATCTTCCACCAGATAGTGGGTGGCGAAGAAAACTTTCTCATTCTCATCAACTCTGGCAACCTCTAGGTTGTTTTCCATGGTCTGTAACCAGTCATCAGCATCTAATGGGTTTTCAGATTGGTTGAAGATTGGGGGATTGGTGTTCTGAAAGTTTTTGAGTTTGGATCCTTGGTGATCCTGATTTCCATGTCCTTGGTTGTTGAGAGCCATTTTGGCGATCTGCTGCAATGTTGCTAAGTTGGCTTGACGCTCGGCCCTGCTTGCTTCACGGTCCGCGATGAGATTCTGCAAGATCTGCAACATTGGGTCCTGCGACGAGATGCTCCCTCCTTGGTTTCCACGAGTCATCTGAAGATTGAGATAGATATAGGGGTAAGAGGGAAATTCTAAGGTTCATGGTTTTGGGTTTTCAAAGATAAAACTTTGAGTTAGACTCAGGTTTTTCAACTAACTTCATTTTCATTCATGCAAGCGAGCACCCGATACAACACACACCACAACAATCAAAGGAAAGCAGATGGTTTGAAGAACCATTCTGCAAGCTACGATACAATGGGACCGATACAACTCATGCTACGACAGTGCTCTAGTGCATCTACTCATCGTCGATGAAGTCAGAGTTTTCATCATCAGTGTAGAAGTCCACAACATCCTCCTCCAGAAAGTCATCATCGTTGCTGAGGTAAGAATCCATATCTCCCTGGATGTCTTCACCCTCATCTTCTTCTTCCTTGGCGGCAAGCTGAGCTTCCTGCTCTTTGATGGTCTTCTCGAGGTTAGCCACCTTCTTGCGAAGACGGGCGATGGTGCGATCCTTCTTTGCATCTTTGGCGAAGAGGCAGCGATCTTGGACAAGCGGTCGCGAAAGTCTGGGCCTTACAGTGCAATGGCAGTTACGGTTGGCTAACTCTCTGGCATTGTCCAGTTCCTGCTTCCTGTCATGAAGCAAGAAGTCAAGGTTCTCCACTTGACGCCTCAACTCTGGGTGACTTGGCATCTCCATCAGCATTCCCATGAAGTCACGTCTTGCATAGTGGGCAAAACGGGTTCCTTGGATCTTGTTGACGCTGAGGGCACATAGACGTGCGAGAGCTTCATGCATTGCCCTGGCTAATCCATCTAGCCAGTTGTTCTCTCTCACGGAGAACTGAATTCTCTCGGAAGTTGGTGCTTCGATGCTTCCCCGAAGATCCACGGTGACTAGCCACTATAGGTCTCCTCCTGGGGGTCCTGGAAGTTGAGCTCCAAGAAACTCCGGATGTGGGCGTCCCAGTAACTCCGACAGCGAATCCAGATCCCTCTCGAAGATCAGCTGACCTCCGTTTGCCAACTGGTAAAACTTGCTGAACTGAGTCTCCATCTACAAGAATTTAGGATGAGGAAGTTAGTGAAGTGATCAAGTGTGTCAAATTTTTAAGTAGTAATGTAAGAATTTTGAGGAACATGCATTTTTGAGAAAGAATGAGTTCACAAGGGTAAGAGGGGAAATAGTTTTTCATAAATACTCACTTTGGTTTTGAAGCTAAGTTTTTTTTGGTTTGGACGTCCATTCTAACTAGGGTCTCCTATGGTCAGGATGGCTCTGATACCAACTTGTCAACACCCAGATTTTTAATCCTAGATGCCCGTTATGCCATACCTCGCAATCCCAGGATTACCATTTTTGCAAGACATAACGGATTGGATATCACAGTACATCATCCATTACAAACCATACATAAGGTTTTACACAAATAAGGATCTCATGATCCAGTATTTAATACAAGAAACAACGAAAATAAACGATAGCGTAGTGGTGGGGTCCATCTTCAGGGCACGAGCAATCTTGTGAATGAGATAGTCCTAGTTATCATAGTCGTCCTGCTGACCATCATCTTGATAATCTCCTTCATAGTCTGGCCATGATAATAGCCAGGGACAAAAGCCATGAGTACTCTTTAATTACTCGCAAACTACTACTAGTAAGGAGTATAATTCTAAGTTAAAGTACTGAATCTAAGTTAACTATCAAGTTAAGTTTGAAACCTAAGCTGAGTTCAGAAGCAAAGAAAGATAAAATAAGGTTCTAGAATCACTTAAGTTGGGAAGCTATTATAATCAACACAACCCTGTTGTGGTCAAGTCAAAGTTCATCATTCGTTTCAAGTTATTTAGAAAACATCTGACAACGAAACAGTATGGGCATTCCAACTGTCCATAACCGCGGACGCGGCTATTCGAATAGTTTGACACTCTGAAGAGGTGGTACACTTTCACCACAAGATTCGATACATCTGTCAGGGATAACCCTGAATCATCATACTTAGTATGCAGATAATCAAACATAACCTTCCCTTTACACACCCTAGTACAAGCACCTCTCCTATGAGCATGGCCTCCCAACCATGACCATCAGTCATCTTGGCACTCCATAGGTGGACAACATTGAGAGGTAGCCTCAGCTCAAACCTCTCCCGTGAGGGAACTAATACTAATGCATATAAACTTCCAGCTAAGCCTTACCCAATTCAGGTAATGTGGTTGTACGGTAAATTTGGAATGGTATCACATCTGAATCCAACCATCAGTTTTATAACAGGGTTAAGGCTCATGCCTCATCATTTTCATCATCATAAACCAGTTGTGTCTCTCAACACATGTCAAAACATCTCAATAGAATGACTCATCATTCCAAGGTTTTCACAATTCATTTTCACCAAGTGTTCCCATCTAAAGTGACTCAAGTTTTTGACCTATTCTAAAATACTAAGTTAAGAGTATTCACTAAGGTGGAAAAGATGGTTTCAATCTCATGCCATAGAATGACATCTAAAGGTTTCTAAGTAGGTCAAGTTTTATACTTTTTATGCTACCTTCAAAACAAGTAAAGAACTTTGTGTGAACTAAGGGAGGTAAAACTTGTCAATAAGACTTGGGGTACTAATAGTTAAAGGGGTGTGATCAAAGCATGCTTAAGGCATCTTTGCTAAACCATCTAGTTTTAAATCTAGCCTGCTAACAATAGCTTGCCTTGGTTGGTGCAGTGGTTGAAGTTTTCTTCTTCTTCTTCTTCTTGGTAGAACTCCTCCTCCTCGAAAGCTTGGTCGGTAATGGCGTCTATAAATACATAGGGAGTAGACAATCACCAAACAATACTTAACTAGGCTAAGTAGCATTCTAAAACCCACAATTGATGATCTATTATCATCACAAGCATCCCAAGTTTAATTCAATAGTTTCAACCTTTTTATTTTAGAAAAGTAATTTCTATTCATTGAAATTTTAACTAAAATTTAATATTCACCACCAAAATATGGGATCATGTGGACACATGTCCTCACCACATATTCTAACATGTGGGAATGAGATTTAAAGGTTGGATCAATATTACTTTAGTTTAAGTTCATAATTTAATGATTTAAAGTGACTAGAAATGCCTATATAGCATTATTTTGGTACTAGTCCAAATTCACTGCATGTAAACCTTAATATTATTACATATTTGGATAGATATGATGAAATGTGATTTTTGAGAGTTGGAATCAACTAAAAATCTAACTTGGTTGATTTTATAAAAATGTTGCAAGGTGCAAAAGCTTCTGTTTTGTTATTTTTATTAGGAGAGATCTATAACTCTAATTGAAATAAATCCAATGGGCCTGGATAGATTATTTCAATACCTTTCAGACAAAATTTGTTTCATGCTATTTGGATTTTTCAAACTCACAGAATTGAATTTTGAAATAGTGGACAGAAACTAGATTTAACTAAAAAGAAAAATCCAGATTTGAATGGGTGGGCTAGCGCGGGAAAAGAAATGGGCCGGCCCAGTGGCGCTCCGCGGCACGGGGCTCAGCTGACAGGGGGTCCCGCTTGTCAGCGGCACTTAACACGCGAAACGGTACGCGCGCTGTGGACCGTGTGATTAGAAGCGAGGTCGGTGGGGGTCTACTGGGGGCGTACCAGGGCTCCAGCGGGGTCGGCGAGGCGGGCAAACAATGTGGAAGAAGACGGCAAGGCGTGGCGCGGTTGCGGTGGAGCTTGGGGTGGTCGCAATCAACGACACCCTTCTCCTCGAGAGGCGGCGGCTCCGGTTCCAATTCCGGCGAGCTGCTGCTCCACTTGCTCTGGCTAGAGGTGGGTGAGGTTCAGAGAGGTGAGGGGAGTGGAATGGTGTGGAGATGAATGGCTGGGGAGGGCTCCTTTTATAGTCCCGACGGTGAGACCGAGCGGGATGGGCGTTCGACGGTGGCGACATGGCTACGGCGAGCTAGAGGCATGGCTGGGGGTGGCGATCGATGGGCGGTTCCCTGGCGGTGCTCTAGGACTTAAATGCGGTAGGTGAGGCGGTGGTGGCTGTGATCGGCGGGTGGCTCTGCACGGCAAGCGGGCGGTGTCCATGGCGAGCGGTGGCTGTGAGTCTTTGGGCGGCGAACGGGGATGTCTGGGGTGTCCTCCAGGTCGAGGCGGAGCAGCGGGCGCGGTCTGTGGTTGAGCGATGACTTGTGCACGCGGGGACAAGGCACGCTCTGGAGGCGGCACTGGCATGGTGCAGTGGCACTGGGCGCGGGCTCTCCTCGGTGGTCCACGGCAGCACTTGGCTCGGGCAGGGGACAGAGAGGGGCGGTGAGGTGTTGGCTACCTCCTAGACATGGAGAGGAAGGAGGAGGTGGTCTGCTGAGGTGAGGGCAGGTTTGGCAAGCGAGTTGGTGCTCGGCATGGCTTGGCCTGGCCACTAGGGTGTAAGGGTTGGGGTGGTAATGGCGTGGTTTGATCAAGTGGAGACAAAGGGAGTGTTTTGTGGTCAATTGGGTGGCTAAACTCTATAGAAACGGTGAGCTAGCTATTTGTGGTTGATTCTGCCTGCCATGTTTTGATGAAATGGCCGCAAGAGAAAAAGTTTTGAATTTTGAGTTCAAATTTTTTGAGTGATCTCCACTAGTGATAGGTAGTCTCTGGTTGCAAGGGTTTTGAAAGTGGAGCTCAAATAGATGGTTTTTGAAATAGGGGTGATCTATGCATATGCATTAGATTCAATTTTAAACTGTTATTTAAAATAGTTAACAAAATGTTTTAGCAGATCCAAAGGTGGGCCTTGGTACCTCATTATGTGTACTAGCAAGGGGTGCGAAGATCAAGTTGTTTCTGTTAGGAATTGAGTACTAGGAATAGCCAAAGTAGGCATGAGAGTTAAATTTGCCAAAATAACCATTCCTTCCTTTTAATTCTTTTTGATTTGATTTTCTTTAGGAAAAGTTTGGGAATGATGTAGATGATGTTTAAATCACCTAAGAAACATTTTACAAGCATTGGATCAATCAATCATGGCAATTCAAACAACTCCTATTTTAAATGCATACCCATATGAATGCTTTCATTTTAAATTTGGAAAAGTTTTTGTTAACCCTATTTTTGGATGATTTGATCTTGATAAGCTTGGATTAAAGTTTTGGGATGTTACAGTGGAGGAGGAAACCCAAGGCATGGAGGAAACCACAACAATAACCCCGGTAATTCCAATAACTTCAACCGTGCATCGCCCAATTCCAACAACAACAACAATACTACCCCAAGGACTGGAAGCAATGTTGTGCCTATTGCAGGAGACAAGTCCCTGATTACTTTCTTTGAATGCGGAGTCAAGGGTCACTACTCCAATGAGTGCCCCAAGAAGCTTGCAGCAGCCACCAATGTGAATGCACCCGCTTAGCAGCAACACCATGTCCAACCTGGAAGGAGATTTGCCCCAGGGAACTCGCTCAACCGTAATGGCCGTCTATTCCACATGAATGCTGAAGAAGCTCAGGAAGCACCAGATGTCGTGGTGGGTATGTTTTCTGTTAACTCAGTACTTGCAAGAGTGTTGTTTGATTCTGGAGCATTGCACTCGTTTGTTACAGAAGAAATTGCATGCACTAGTAAGATTCAACCAACAAAATTGAAGCATGTTATGATAGTTCAAATACCTGGTTCAACCACCAAAGCTAGAAAAATTTGCAAGGCTATACCTATTAGAATCCATGGAATAGATTTTTATGCTAATCTAATAGTACTTGGAACCAAAGGTTTGTAAGTAGTACTAGGAATGAATTGGATGTCGAAACATAAAGGATTAATCGACTGTGCGAGGAAAGCCATAACCATGACCAGTAGCACTAGAGTATCAGTAGAGCATGTATCTGAGACACTGCCCCGTCAATTCAAATGCAACAAGAGTCTAGCCCAACCAACCCTAGACCAAGTCAGAGTAGTCTGTGAATACCCCGACGTGTTCCTAGATGAATTGCCTGGTATGCCCCATATCGGGATATCAAGTTCATCATTGAACTAGTTCCTGGAACTGGATCCATAGCTCAGAGACCTTATAGTACGAACCCATGTGAATTAGTGGAGCTAAAGAAGAAACTTGATGCTATGCTGGAGAAAGGTTTGATTCAACCAAGTGCGTCGCCATGGAGATTGCCTGTTTTGTTTGTGGATAAGAAAGATGGAGGTAACTGCATGGATTATCGGAGCTGAATGATGTCACCATCAAGAACAAGTACCCACTACCAGAGATAGAGGATCTGTTTGACCAGTTGACTGGTGCCAAAGTGTTTTCTAAGATTGATCATAGAACTGGTTATCATCAACTCAAGATTCACGCAACGGATACCCCAAAGACCGCCTTCACCACCAGATAAGGATTGTATGAGTACATCATCATGTCTTATGGATTAACCAATGCCCCCGCTTATTTCACGAATCTCATGAATAAGATTTTTATGAACTTCCTGGATAAGTTTGTCGTTGTTTTTATCGATGATATTCTGATCTATTCCAAGTCAGAAGAAGACCATGAGCTACACTTGAGAACTATCCTTGAAACCCTTAGAGAACACCAGTTGTATGCTAAGTTTAGCAAATGTGAGTTTTGGTTAAAGGAAGTAGGATTCCTAGGACATATCGTATCGGCAGGAGCAATTGCTTCGATCCCACCAAGATTAAGGGTGTTGAAGAATGGAAACCCCTAACCACTCAAACCCAAGTCTGTGCATTTCTCGGATTAGCGGGATATTACCGCAAGTTCATAGAAGGATTTTCGAGCATCGCAAGACCAATGACCCAGCTATTGAAGAAAGATCAAAAGTTTGAATGGACGGACAAATGTGAAGCAAGTTTTCAAGAGCTCAAGAAGAGATTGATTTAAGCCCCAATTTTGATTATGCCGGATATCAAGAAGCCTTTTGATGTGTATTGTGATGCATCCAAGATTGGTCTCGGATGTGTGTTGATGCAAGAAGGCAAGGTCATATCATATCTATCTAGACAACTAAAGCAGCATGAGCAAAACTACCCTACCCATGACCTAGAACTAGTAGTCGTAGTTTTAGCTTTGAAGACATGGCGTCATTACCTGATGGGTAACCGCTGTGAGATTTATTTGGATCACAAGAGTCTGAAGTATATTTTCACCCAGAAGGAGCTGAATATGAGGCAAAGGAGATGGATAGAGTTAATCAAGGATTATGACCCTGACATTCACTATCACCCCGGCAAAGCTAATGTGGTAGCGGATGCTCTTAGCAGATTGCCGTGTAGATTAAACACCATGATTAAGGAAGCCCAGCCAAGTTTGCATGAGGATATGGAGAATTTCAGAGTGGAGCTAGTTAGCGAAGGATTTTTAGCTAGCATAGAACTCCAACCCACTTTGATTATTCAAATAAAGGAAGCCCAGAAAGGAAATGCTAGTATCGATGGAATCAAGCATCGTATCGGTACAGGGAAGGTACCCGGATTCACCGAATATGAAGAAGGAATTTTGTGGTACAAAGGACGTATATGTGTGCCAGTAGATTCGGAGTTGAAGCAAGTCATTATGTAGGAAGCTCATGATACTCTTTATTCTATCCATCCCAGAGGAACGAAGATGTATCAGGATTTGAAGGAGCAATTTTGGTGGCACAAGATGAAGAGAGAAATCGGAAGCTACATAGCTAAGTGTGAAATCTGTCAGAGAGTCAAAGCAGAACATCAGCGACCCGTAGGACTTTTGCAACCATTGCAGATTCCGGAATGGAAATGGGATTCTGTTGGAATGGATTTCATCACTGGTTTGCCTACATCTAGTAGGGTAAATGACTCTATTTGGGTCATAGTTGATAGACTATCCAAGGTAGCCCATTTTATACCTGTCAAGACCACCTACCAGAGTTTGAAGCTAGCAGAGTTGTACATTACTTGAATCGTCAGTTTGGATGGAACCCCTAAGACCATAGTATCAGATCGAGGAACCTAGTTTACCTCAAGATTTTGGCAAAAAGTCCAAGAAGGATTAGGAACCAAGCTGAACTTCAGCACAACTTATCACCCGCAAACCGATGGACAAACTGAAAGAGTTAACCAAATCTTAGAAGATATGTTGAGAGCTTGTGTGCTAGAATATGGATCAAAATGGGAAGATTGTCTACCTTTCACGAAATTCTCATATAACAATAGTTATCAAGCCAGTTTGCAAATGGCCCCATTTAAATTTCTATATGGAAGGAAGTGTCGTACCCCCTTAAATTGGTCGCAAGTAGGAGAGAGTCAGATTTTCGGACCCGACATGCTACGAGAAGCCGAAGAGAAGGTTCACAAAGTCCATGAACACCTCAAGACCGCCCAATCTAGACAGAAGAGTTATGCAGACAAGAGACGTCGAGACCTGACCTTCAACGTTGGACATTTTGTGTATCTCAAAGTATCACCCTTGAAAGGAATGCAACATTTTCAACTGAAAGGTAAGTTAGCCCCCAGATATATTGGACCCTTCAAGATTTTGAATCACCGAGGAGAGGTATCATATCAACTGGAACTGCTGGAGGAGATGTCAGCCATACATGATGTGTTCCATATCTCGTTACTTCGCAAATGCCTAGAAGTTCCGGAGAAGACCGAAGTGTTCAAGAACATCGATCACCGAGCCATAGATATCAACAAGGATCTAACCTATCATGAAGTACCCATTCGTATTTTGGAAGAAGCCTTCAGGACCACCAGGACCCGGAGTATCAAGTTTCTCAAGATCCAGTGGAGCAACCATACTAAAGAAGAAGCTACTTGGGAGAGAGAAGATTTCATTAGGACTGAGTTTCCAGATCTCTTTAGTTCCTAGTTTTTCTTAAATTTCAAGACAAGATTTTGTTTAAGGAGGGAAGGTTTGTAACACCCCAAAAATATTAATCAAGTTTATCAAGTTCAAATAACCCAAGTTTACGGTTAACAAAAACTTTTCTTATTAAGTTTAATATGAGTGTATGTGTGAATTGCTTTAGTGTATGAAGGAGTGAAATTGCCATGTTTGATTGCTACAAATGGTAAGGAATGGTTTAAAGATGAATACTACATCATCTAGGCCATTTACAAACAAGATCAAAAGAAAAAGAAATCAAATATGAATCAAATAAGCAAATGGTCATTTTGACCAAAATTACCTACTAGACCACTTTGAGTGTTTCTAGTAAAAGATTTCTAACAGAAACTTTCCCAATTCTTTTCACCCCTTGCTAGACCAAATAAAATTGAACCCAAGCCCACCTTAAAAACTAACAGAAACAAATTCAAAATCTATTTAAAAGACATTGCCAAATTGAATCAAGTTCATATGCATAGATCGCCATTTTGCAAAAACCACTCAAATCAATCCATCTTGGCAAACCCAAGCAACCTTAGACTATCAAGCAAGTACAAAGAACACTCACCAAAATTCATCCAAAAATTCAAATCTTGAGTTCATGCGGCCATTTGGTCGAGCACCTTGCAGACACATATAAACCTCTGCCTAACTTCTACTGTTCTGAGCAGTGACCAATCGCCACTAGTGCCCCATTTCTCTCCCCTACCTCCCCCAGTGTCTAGCAATGCAGTGGGTAGCTCCCCCCTTTGCTATTCACGCCAGTGCAGCACCGACCGAAGCTCGTCGCGCCGGTCGACCAAGAACCACTCGCCACAGACCGCGCCGCCCTCTCCCACGACACCCAGGAGACAGGCGCCACACCACCGCCACCCTCTGTCCACCCCTCGACCAGAGACACACCATGGACCAGTTGTGATCGCCGTGCCCACTTCTCGGTCTGCCATGCCGAGAGCGCACCAGAGCGTCGCAGCCGACACGCACACACATGCCACATGTCGCGCCTCGCCCTCACCGCATGTGCCCGCACTCAACGTGACACTAGCTACCCCCTAGACATGCCCGTTCGCCGCCGCGTGGACCGTAGCCACTGTGCGCCGTCTCGAACGCTGCCGTTTCCGCCCAGAGCATGGACCGCACCCGACCATTCTCGATCGTCCCTTTCCACGCCACCACTCACATGACGATCGCCCTGAAGCACCGCGTCGACCCCTACCCTCAGCCATGCTGCTAGCTCACTACAACGGCGTCGCCGACGAGGCCGAGCCATCCCGCTCTGCCCCTCTCGCCCGTGTATAAATAGAGGCCGCCCTAGCTCCAATTCGCCACACCATCTCACTGCCCTCTTTCTTAGACACCTTCCACACCTCTCCCCGGAGCAAGGCGAGCACCACATCGCTGGAATTTCACTGGAGCCCGCCGCTGCAGAGGAGAAGAGGAACTGGAGCTAGGAGCCGCCGCAACCACCATTCGAACCGCCGCCGTCTACAACGTCGTTCGCCCCCATCGCCAACCTTAGATGGAGCCCAAGTGAGCCCCCAAGTACCCCCACCGTCGTGTTAGGGTTTGTTTCTCGCTGGAGCTATTCGCCGGAGACGACGAACCACAACCATAGATCCTAGTCTAATCTCACGGCCCAGATTGAAATGTACCGCTTCGTGTTAGATGAGTCGCTGATGTGTGGGACCATTCTGTCAGCAGCCCGCTGCGCCAGCACTGTGCAGTTGGGCCAGCCTAGTTAGTTTCCCGCGTAGAGCCCGTCGATTCAAATAGACTTTTTCCATTTTAGTTAAAACTAGATTCTGTCAGTAGATTCAAAAATCAATTCAAAGAGATTCACTGGACCAAATTGCATGATTAAAATTTTGTTAGAAAGGTATTCAAAATATCTATCCAAGCCCATTGGATTCAAACCCATTTGAAATTATAGATCACCTATACCAAAAATAACAAGACAGAGACTTTTGCCACTTCAAACATTTTTAAAAAATCAACCATAAATGGTTTTGAGTTGATTCCAACTCTAAAAAATCACAATTGACAAGATCTATCTGAATATGTAAAAATATTTAGGTTTACATGTAGTGACATTGGACTAGTACTTAAAGAATGCTATATGGGCATTTCCAGTCACTTTAATTTTATTAAATAGTAATATTAAACTTTATAAAATGTGACCACCACTTTAAATCACATTCCCATGTATTAGAATATGTGGTGATGACATGTGTCCACATGACCCCATATTTTAACTGGAGAATATTAAATCTTAAGTATTTTCAATGAGTAGAAATTACTTTTCCAAAATAAGATAAATAAGACTAGGTCTTTATTTCATGTGATGATTGTGATGATGCTAGATCATCTAGTGTGAGCCTTTGTGTGCTAAATATAAGTAGTTAAGTATTTTGGTGATTGTGTACCTCGTATTCATTTATAGACGCTAGTACCGACCCGGGATACGAGGAGGAGTACTACGAAGAAGAAGAGAACTTCAACCACTTCACTACTCAAGGCAAGCCATCACTAATATGCAGGCTAACACTTGCAAGTTTTATACCTATGCAATCCTAACACTACAAGTTAACTATGCAAGACATCACTAATATGCAAGCTAACACTTGCAAGTTTTATACCTATGCAAGCCTAACACTACAAGTTAACTATGCAAGCCTAACACTTCAAGCTAAAACTATGCAAGTTAAGACTTGCAAGCTTCCTACCTATGCAAGATAACCTATGCAAGATGCATTATGCATGCTTTGGTTATGCAACTTTGATTATACCAATCCCAAGTTTTACTTGCAAGCTTTATTCTTTTACTTTTACCAAAGTTCTTTACCTTTAGTTAGTAAATTGCAAGTATTGGAGAAATAGGATAGATACCATAAAGAGTATAAAACTAGGCCTAAGTAGTTATACTTAGATGCCATCAAAAGCATAAAACTAGATTTGGATAGTTACACTTGATTAGCATCCCTCATTTGTGAATACCCTCAACTTTAGTGGCTAGTGCTAAGCATAAAAGTTGATCACTTTAGATGGGAATACTTGGTGAAAATGATTATGAAAACCTTGGAATGATGATTCATTCTATTGAAATGTTTTGACATGTGTTATGAATAAAAAAGGATTTGATGATGAAACTTGTTGAGGCATGAGCCTTGGCCCTTTATAAAAACTGATGGTTGGGTTCAGATGCGATACCATTCCAATTTTACCGTACAACCATAATACCTGAATTGGGTAGGGCTTAACTGGAAGTTTATATGCCTTAGTATGGGTTCCCTCGCAGAAAGAGGTTAAGGTGAGGCTACCTCGTGAGTGTGAATGTCCACCTATGCAGTGCCCAGGATGGCAGATGGCCATGGCTAGGAGGCCAAGCTCATAGGAGAGGTGCCTATACTAGAGTGTGTAATTGAAAGGTTATGATTGATTATCCACATACTAAGTATGATGATTCAGGGTTATCGCTGACGGATGTATCGAATTTTGTGGTGAAAGTGTACCACCTCTGCAGAGTGTCAAACTATTAGAATAGCCACGTCCATGGTTATGGATAGTTGGAGTGGCCATACTGTTCCATTGTCAGATGTTTTCAAAAATGACTTGTGAATTGAACTATGACTTTGACTTGACCACAATAGGGTTGTGGACATGAAAACTAGGTTCCCACTTAAGTGATTACATTAGGTTCTTTACTTTTGAACTCCTTATGAAATAAACCTAGCTTTTTTGCAAATAAACCTAGAGCTTAAGAATTCCTACTAGAGCTACCTTACATGTTAGTGATAGTTTGCGAGTACTTAAAGAGTACTCATGGCTTTGTCCCTGGCTATTCCCGTGGCCAGAGTATGAGGAGGACTACCAGGAAGATGGACATCAGGAGGTCTATGACAACTAGGATCATCTCCCATCGTCAGCATTTCCTGTGACTCTGAAGATGGAGCCCCTACTATGTTTACTTTCCACTGCTTTGATTGTATTAAGACTTGACCATGAGATCCTTTATTTGTAAGACCTTTATTATGGGTTGTAATGGATGATGTACTATGGTACCAATTCTGCTATGTCTCGCAAAAATTGTAATCCTGGGATGGTGATGTATGGCATAACAGGCATCTGGGATTAAAAATCTGGGTGTTGACAAGCATCTTGTTCGACGCCTCGAGGATCATAATGCGAACCATGTGTTGCTCATTGATTGTTTACAATTGAGGCACCAAAGCTTTATACATATCTATTGTTTGCCTTTGTGCTTCCATAGATCAAAGGCTAATGTCTAGGTTGGCTTCCAATCCTTTCATTATCTTCAAATCCACCTGATCCAAATAACGGAGCAACATTTCAATATGCTTAGAAGATCTTGGAGATTTTACCTTGATTTTCTTGATATGTTGATCGAGCTTGTCTAGGGAGGTTTGGATCTCCGCATCCCGCTTCTTGAGTTTCCCTAGGTAAGATTCTTCATCTTCCTTTGTGTTGAGTTTGACTTCCTCGAAATCACCGCCTTGACCTAACATGAGATTGAATCCTTTTTGTGCATCCTTCACTATCTCCATTAGTTGTAATCTGTCTTCGGCTCCTAGCTGATTGCACCAGGCTTGTTTTTCCTTCTCTCCTTTTGCATGTTCCATGACCTTTGAGGAAGAACCTTGTTGGTGTTCTTTGACTTGAACTATACTCCATGGATGAGACATGCCAGCAGGATAGTTGGAGAGGGAGGAGCGACACGAGAGAGATCCGTTTTTATAAGAGAGGAAAAGAGACCTTCTGGGAGGCTTATGAAGAGTTAGAAATAGGGTAAAACTCATACTAGAGGAAAAAGTTTCGGACAAGAAAAGAATCCCAATAAATTAGGAAGAAAAAGGAAGAATCAGAGGCGGTAACGACCACTAGTACGGGTGGGTGTGGCTGTACTGCGTTTCCGTACTAGGGTTCTTATCCAAAATTACCCCGACCGAGGTTGGTTAAACTTTACCGAGTAAGTGGTACGGGAGAGACCCGCCCATACGGTCCGCCCATACCAACAGTTACCGACCTTTCCAAGTCGAATTTTTTATTTTTTTAACTAATACAAAAGAAAATGAAACAGAGGAAGAAAAGCCGAGAGGCTAACGACTACTAGTACATGCACATGTGTCGGTACGGTCTGGTCTTACCGAAATAAAAAAATCGATCGAAAACATAACTCGGGTACAGGCACGTGCGGCCGTACCGCCCGCCCGTACCGAGTTTGGAAAACTAGCTGTAGCTTCATAAAAACGCGATGGCTTAAAAATGCAAAGAAAAATAGCAAAACAATAACTAGAACATAGGTAAGTCAAAATTTTGATTACCTTGTTCAACTGGTGGTAAGGAGTTTGCTTAGGTGTCTTTTTCCTTTTTAACGTTTGAGTTAATTTCTTATTCTTCCCTTTGAACAAGGTTGGTCGCAAGAAGTCGCTAAAACCATTACAAAGAGAAACCGAATTTATTCTTTTGGGGAGTGTAGTCCCTGATGGTATGCAGATGGATGACACATTTTCCTGGTGTTTTGATTTCTTCAATATCCATAGATATGTCTACTTGTTCTTCCCTTCTTTGGAGGATCTGCAAGTCAAATTCTTGCAAAAGCAAAGTCTAACGGATCATCCTTGGCTTAATGTTGGTCCTTTCAAGGATTTCTTTTAAGCCAACATGATCAGTATGCACTCTTATTTTTGAATCAATTATGTAAGATATAAATTTATCACAAGAGAAGACAATAGCGAAAAATTCCTTTTCTACCATGGGGTAGTTCTTTTGAGAGCCATTTAAGGTGAGACTAGCATGAGGACTGCATGATTTTGATTTCATCACCATCATACTGGCAACGGATTGCTCCAACAGCTTCATGACTAGCCTCACAAAATAGATCAAAAAAATTCTTCCAATTCGGTGGCTTGATAATAGGGGCATCAAGAAGGGCTTGTTTTAATATGGTGAAAGTAGTAAGACAATTTTCATCAAAATTAAACATAACATCCTTTTGTAAAAGGTTAGTAAGTGGTCTAGCAGTCTTAGAGAAGTTCCTAATAAACCTTCTATAAAATCCAGCATGACCAAAGAAACTTCTAATACGTTTTACATCACGAGGAGGGGGAAGCCTTTCTATTGCCTCAATTTTAGCTTTATCGACCTCTATGCCTTTGCCTGAAATTTTATGACCGAGCACTATACCTTCTTGAACCATGAAGTGACATTTATCCCAATTCAAGACTAGGTTAGTGTCTTCACATCTCTCCAAAACTTTATGAAGATTATGGAGACAATGATTAAATGAGGTTCCATATACCGAAAAATCATCCATGATATTTTCAACATAATCAGCAAATATAGTTGTCGTACACCTTTGGAAGGTAGCAGGAGCATTGCAAAGGCCAAAAGGCATTCGGCGATAAGCATATAAGCCAAAAGGACAAGTGAAGGTTGTCTTTAGTTGGTCATCTGGATGATCAGCTATTTGATAAAAACCAGAATAACCGTCTAAATAGCAAAAATGAGAATTTTATAGCGAGCCTCTCTAAAGTTTGATCTACAAACTCTAAAGGGTAGTGACCTTTCTAGTTTCCATGTTAAGTTTTCTATAATCAATACACATCCTATGACCAATGACAGTTCGAGTTGGGACCATCTCATTATGTTCATTTGGAAGGACAGTAAACCCACCTTTCTTAGGAACACAATGCACAAGACTCACCCAATCACTTTCCTCCACATGGAAGATTATTCCTGCATCTAATAAGCGAATTACCTCCTTTCTTACTTCTTTCATATGAGCTTTAAGTGACCTTTGAAAGTCTCCGACCGGCTGAGCTCCTTCTTCCATAAATATTTTATGAGTGGCTATTGAGTGGCTAATCCCTTTCAAGTCACGCATCGAATATCCAAGGGCCTTTCGGTGCATTTTGAGGACCATCATTAAGCTTTCCTCATCCTTTTTGGCAATATTAGAACTTACAATAACATGGAAATTATTAGTATCATCAAGAAACCTATACTTTAACTCCTTAGGAAGGGTTTTGAGTATATGAGGTGGAAGGGCCTCATCTCCTTTCCTTATAGGTACTTCATAAGTTTGATTCATTTCAGGATCTACTTTAGGGGTTGAGTCAAGATAATCAGCAATCTTCATTTTATCTATCTCTTTAGGTATATTATTATTGTTAGCTAGGATCCTTGCTAAATTATCATCGGGAGTTCCAATGAATACGGAGGCAAGATTAATAATGTTACCTTCTTATTCCTTCCCATATTCATACTCGTCAAACTCTTCAATAGCCGGCTTATGCTAGAATTTTGAGAAATGGAAATTCATTTTATCTTCACCAAACTTGAGAGATACAGTTTCTTTTTGCAATCAATATTTTCCACTGCGGTGTTCAAGAAAGTTCTCCCAAAAATAATTGGACAATAAACAACAGTAGGCATATCAATAAGTACAAAATCAATAGGGTACTTGTAAGGTCCAATACAAATTGAAACATCTCTAATTATTCCCATAGGAACTCTGAGTTTTTTATCTGCAAGCATTATTGTCACATCAGTGTCTTCTAATTTAGCTGGCATGAGTTTGTTTTGGATTTTGAGAAAAAATTGTAAGGTATTACATTAACAGCTGTTCCAATATCAGAGAGTCCGTAGTAAGAAGATCCACCAAAGGTACAATTGAGGATGTGTTTACCAACACCCTTAGATTTTACCTTTCCTTCAACGAATTGTGAAGCTTCGGTATCAAGCTCTATCACGTTGCAATGTGCGAACATGGTTAGGATATCTTCCTTAGCTGGTTCACCTATCTCCTGCATACTTACTTGATTAGTTTCTCATGCGTGTGTCTCTTATTCTAGTTTTTAGGAACATTTTCTCTTCTTCAAGTTGTTCTTCATGTTGTTGAACCATCATATGTGTTCTTGTCGTCCTTGGGAAAGGAAGGGGTTCAACATAAGGGGGTAACTCCCTCAATGGCTCTACGTGAGCTGCAATTTTTGTCTCAACATCCTCCACTTGCTCAGGCGATGGAGTGTATTGAAGCCAATCTTTCTTTGGATCTTCAATACGTTCTGTAATGGACTAAAGGATTTGCAAAATAATATCATCATCGAGTTGAAGTTCATTAACAGTTTCTTTACCTTACCGTATTCTTTATAAGCATTGATACAATCATATTCAATTTATATCCCTCCTTTGCTGCCTAAGTCAAATCCCCAAGTTTCTATATTGCGACAAATTTGTTCTAGGAGTTCCCAAGCTTTAGATATAGTTAATTCCATAAAAGAACCTCTAGAATTTTTTTCTAGCTCATGTTTAATTTCTTGATTAAGTCCTCCATAGAAAATGTATAGAACATACCATTCAGGTAAATCATGATGGGGATATTTATTAAGGATAGATTTATACCTTTTGAAAGCTCTTACCAAGCCTTCACCTGGGCGGTGCATGAAATTTGTGATCGCCCTTCTTACTTTAGCGGTCTTCACTTTGGGAAAGAATCAAAATACAAATTCTCCTTTGATTTTTCCCCAAGTATCAATTTTCTCCGTAGGACATATTCTATACCAAGCTAAAGCAGTGTTGGTTAGAGATTGGCTAAACAATTTAAGTTTCAACTCATCATCAGAAAAGCCTCTAAATTTAGGTGTCCAACATAAATCGGTAAAATGCATTAAATGATTATAGGGAACCTCATCTGGATCATCTCCTGCAAAAGTTTTCTCTTTAATAATAGCAATAAAATTAGGATTAACCTCGTATTCTAGTTTACTCTCATTCGGGAATTCTTTAACAAGTCCGCTATTGAACTTTCCAAGGTATTTAGTTGCATTGAGCTGATTCACAGTCCAAGTGTAGTCATGGTTTTTACCTGAAACTAGAAAACAATTAGTAGAATAAGCAACTAAGAACAAAGACCAAAAGCGATTAGCTCCCCAGCAACGGTGCCAGAAAATAGCTTAATGACTGCAAGTGCACATATCGATTGTAGCTAGTTTCGAAATAATAGTATTGAACCACAGAGAGCTATTTGGTTAAGGTCTTTATTCCCCTCATCACTGTATACCAAAGGATACTTATAAGATGCCTTTGATTTCCAGTAAAGGGTATTTGAAAGGTTTTCGGTTGAATGCAAAAAAGTAAATAAAACAAGTAAAAGAAAGCACGCAGCGAATGCGTTGGGAATGGTGTTTGAACTCAATAGGGATAAAGCGTTCTCGGGATGTAGGATACACCACTAGCATGTTGTAATTAATCATAATTAGGATAACCTATTTCTTATGTCATGACATGTGTGGAGAGAGTTCCATAATAAGATGTTCACCACAAGGCTCGTAGGAAGCCACTTTCTTGAGCCAGGTAATGAGGTCATCTCTAAATAACCAGTACGATGCCTCAGAGCAGCCACTCATAAATACCACCACAGTTAAGGGTTTCCCCATGGATATCGTAATTAGCTTAGTGAATCTCTCTTTATTCCTCCTTAGACCGTGCAGGTTATAAGTCAATGCTTGTAGTCACGAGTAACACTATACATACTCCTATACACGTCCTTAGGATTTCACCCTCTCTTTAGTCCCAAAGGCAAATGATATGTTTCCGACTGCACATACCATCTAAAGAGAGAGATCAAACACAATATCATAAATCAATGGATCATGGACACAAGTAATAAATCATATTTATTTCATTTCATAATAGTGCTAGGGTTTCTCCATCTCTCCAAGAACAAAGGGAACTACTCACACATGGAGGCAATCAATGACAGCATCATAATCAATTGGATGGATAAAAGTATGGGGATTAATCTAGTGCAAACCACAATTGAATCTGGAATTACAACAAGATCTAATGTATGGAATATGGGAATAGCAATGGTGATGGAGATTTATCAGTTGATGATGAAGGGGATGATGCGATGTCCTCCAATGATCCGTGAAGCAGCAAGGATTTGCCCTTCTCCAAGTTCCTCGCCCAGATCCCTCTCTGGTGTGTATTTTGAGGCTAGAAGTTTTTGTGAATGTCGGATCTCAGATCCGTCTTCGCGAGGCGAGAGTATTTGACGAGGCGACATGCTGCCACATGATATAGGTGGGTGGTACGGGCAAGCTCCGCCCGTACCAGTGGTCATTACACGCTCTGAGGTTTCCCTCCGCATTTGCCAATCTCCCAGGTGCGATAATAAATCAATTTAATGACTTTTATCAATTAGAAATACCATATTACTACATAATATGACAGTTCCAATTGATATGGTCATAACAGACTTAGTAATTTGGGATCCTATTGAAACAAGGACAAAAGGTGCGTGAATCCGCGGTAAAATACTAAAAATCCTACTCTACTTGTGCAAAACAAAAAGGTAAATATGCTACAATTTTGAACTCATCATCACCCCTCGTCAATTGGCACCGTCTGTGGGAAATCTGGGCGATGGAGTCATGAATTCGGTGGCTCCCTCTTTACTAAGCAGCAGATCAATGATCGGGAGTGGTCATATCTGTTTTAGCTCCATCGACATCGTTCCGCACCCACCCGCCCTTCTTCTAGCCTTCATCAACCTCGATTAGGAGATAGATATGATGCTTTGAAGTTTCAACTTTCGCATGAGGTCACAAGGAACTTTCCGCCTTTTGGATCTGACATGTTCGGGTCCGTCGGCAGTACCCTCAACAGCAATGACAACGTCAGCATCTTCCGTCTGTACAAACTCGCCCCTAGCAACAAGCACGAACAACTGGGACTACATCGCGGATCTGGGGGATCTAGCCGATCTTTACGATGGTCTCTCCTTCGATTCTGAGAGCAAGCCTGCATCAGATCCAACACCCAACATCGCGGACTAAACAAGCCACATCAATCTCGAACTCAACGAAAGCGCCGACTCTGGGATCGAGAGGGTCAACACATATCTAGTACAAAACTCGATGGATTTCCCCAATCTTAAGGATGGTGTCTCCTATGAATCTTATGGCTACAATAATAGCCCATATATGACGCACCACCAGGTGTGCATAATCATCAATGGGTTAAGAGGCACACTGGACGAAACAACAACATTGGAGCAATTCGACTTCGATGGAAATCCCATCGTCGACCCTAATCATATAGCCATGGACAACAATCCAGAGGCCCGCAACAGAAACGGGACCGAACCACATGCACACAATTGCGGCACCACAAGGAACCCGGAAGAAGGTACAAGCAATAAAAACTGAATAACTGTTTGAATCACCGTAGAACCCTGGCAGAGAGCAAGCGACGCCATTAGTGGCGCAGTACCTACGGGACCCAGCACCACACGCGAAGAACTTATGGCATACCAATACTTGATCCATCGCCAGAGGAGAGAGTTGATAAAGCTGAAGAGACAACTCGACGAAAATAGGATACAAGCCAACATATCAAGTCTTCGACGAGCGTAGTTAAGCTCCACCCGCAATTCTGTGAGCGTCACTGGAGGTGCACTGGCAAGGAGGGGTGGCTCTCGGCTGGATAATATCCCTGAGAACAAAAGGCACGAGATAATAAGGTATTTGGATATAACCTTCATGTCGGTGGACTCGATGGACAACATAAAGACCAAGACACCTCAAGCCGCCATCGTTGCAACACAAACATAGTTACTCGCCACACAACCGCCGACCAATGATCTGCAGGTGGTGATCCATCGCTCTGCCCTTATGGGCCTAGGCATGGTTAGAGCATCACTCGCAGCAGGAGACAAAGATGTCGTTACACGACCCGATAGATCACCACACCATCACAACAGCCCTCGACAAGTGGTCGAAACTCGGAGATGCAGTTCCCCGCATCACGTACAATTCAACAAAAGTTCGCATAATGAAGATGCCAGGAATGACATCACACATCACAGATTTGACAGATTTCGGGAGGAGCACAACACTCGAAGATATTCAGACACTAAGGATGAGGATGGGAACTACCATGAAACTTGCGGTGCAAGTTTCTTTACCCGACGGGTTAGCAAGACACCTGTGCCGAAGGATTTCAAACTAACTCATGATCGCATAAAGTATGACAGCCTCGAGGATCCAGAAGCATGGTTGGGTGATTACTTCCAAACTAGGAAACTTCAGGGTGGCTCAAAGGCCACCACCATTCAAAGCTTACAACTGCACGTGAGTGGAGTCGCACGTTCTTGTCTCAAGAAGCTATCGGAGGAATCAATCAGCAGCTAGAGTAACTTGGAAGAATATTTCATCTGCAACTTCAAATCCACTTTCAATCGATCCACATCAACTTGTCAGAGCTACGAGTGTGTGTGCAGAAATCGTACGAGAGCCAATACGTGCATACATCCAGCGCTAGAACATCATCAACAATACAGCCAAAAACATCTCTAAGGAAAGAGCAATCGATGCCTTAAACAGAGGCATATGTCGAAAGGAGTTGATCGAGGAGTTGGGTCGAGCCAAGATGAAAACAATTTCTTAGCTGATGGACAATGCCAACCAATAGGCTGATGGAGAGGATACAGTAAACAAAAAGAGGGGTCACTCACTCGAAGAGGATCATGACAGGCACAAAAGTGACAACAGGAGAAGACGTGGGTGCAACTATGAAGATTTTAGCGGACCCAGCCAAGTTGCGTCTGGCTTCGCCAATGAGGTCAATCACAAGGAAGGGTACCACAACAGAGGGTACCGCAGCAGCAATGGAGACGAGCCGGGACCTAGTAGGGAAACCCAAAAATATCAACTGTGGGTTCCCCGCGATTTCGGGCAAACACCACTATTTATGCTTGTGGGGCCCTGTTATATTCACTACTACACTGATTCAGAGGGAATGCGAAGGTCGATCCACTTAATGAAGGATTGTTGTACCTTTTTGCAGCTGTAGGGGCTTATGACGCTAAACAACATGAAGCAACAAACCAAGGGTTCAAGGTCGTGCCTAGGACTTTGGCTATTGGTGCACCACCGCCTACACCATTTCCAGCACCTCAATTCATGGTGATTCGGCAGAAACCCGCAACAAACAGGGCCAGGAGTAAGGAGTACCTGCAATCTAGAGGGGCCATGCACATAATCCAGAAGTGTCGCCCATCCAACAGGATCCAGAAACTGATAACCCGACAAGTAAATCTGGTGATTAGGGCGCCTCCGCTGACACCCTAGTACCTCAAATGGTCCTAGCAAGAAATAACCTTTAGCAGATCCGATCAACCTCTTTAGGTCCAATGACCAGGTCATTCAGCCTTGATTGTCGATGCTCAAATCAGCGGGTCTGATATGATCAAGGTCTTCATGGATGCAAGAAGCAACATCAACCTCATCTATTCCAACACTATGAGCAATGAACGCCTGCCAAACCAACCTCGCACCCTTGGATACCTCCTTCCATGGCATAGTCCCACGGAGATCTAGGATTCCTCTGGGAAAAATCACACTCGATGTCCTTTTCAGCTCATGTGACAACTTCATAAGGGAGAAGATTGACTTTGAAGTGATGGATTGGCCATCGCAGTATCACGCGATCCTCGGGCAACCAACATTCTCATAGGTTCATGGCGGTTCCACACTATGCATATCTCATGATGAAGATGCCAGGACCCAACGGAATGATAGCCATAAGGGGGAGCTTCGCTTGCTTAGATAACTACGACCGGGAATTCAACAAAATATTTGAGTCCTTTTGGATGGAAACGGAGTTCGCTCAGCTCAAGATTTCCACCGATCACGATGTTCTGTCAGAAGCAACAAGGGTCATGCCCAACCAAGCTTTCGACTCCACGTAGGACACGCGAGAGGCCTAGATCCGCCCCCACTGACCGGAAGAAGACAACCTTTGTGGCCTCCAATCTTGGTCCCACATAGGAAAGCATGCTCGTCAAGTTCCTCCGTGAGCACTAGGAAATCTTTGCATGGTGTCCAGCGGACATGCTAGGAATTCCAAGGGAACTCGTCGAGCACACACTTAACATATACCCTGACGCCAAGCAAGTTAAATAATCACTCCACCGCTTTGTGGAGCCGAAACATAAAGCCATCGTCAAAGAACTCCATCGGCTCCTCGAAAGGAAAATTCAACTCAAGAGGGCAACCTGGCTAGCTAATCCAGTTTGTGTCCCAAAGAAAAATATGGATGTACTCTGCATGTGTATCGACTTCACTGCACTAAACAAGCACTGCCCAAAGGATCACTTCCCGCTTCCTCGAATCGATCAAATCATTGACTTGACCGTGGGGTGCTAGCATCTTTTCTTTTTGGATGCATATTCTGACTACAATCAAATCAGGATGAAAGTCAAAGATCAAGATAAAATATCATTTATCACACCCTATGGTGTATTCTACTATGAGACCATGCCCTTCGGGCTGAAAATGCGGGTGCCACGTATTACTGGATGATGTAGAACTGCCTGAGGGAGAAAATTGGCAGAAACATGCAAGTCAATGTTGTCATCATGACAAGAAAGGAGTCAATGTTCATCGATGGCCTCCAAGAAACTTTCGACAACCTCAACAAATACTGCATCAAGCTTAACCCGACAAAGTGCTCCTTTGGAGTCCCGGTAGGGCAACTCCTTAGGTACTTTGTGTCGCTGCGAGGGATTAAGGCCAACCCCGAGAAAATTTAGGCGATCATAACAATGATAATCCTACAAATCTAAGAGGTGTCCAACAGCTAGTAGGACGCGTCGCCACACTAACATGACTCTTCGATCTGTTGGGTGGGAGAGCGCCGTTGTTCTACATAGTGATGAGAAAATCAGAAACCTTCAAGTGGACCGATGAAGTCCAATGAGCCTTTGAAGATCTCAAGTGGACATTGTCGACATCACCCGTCCTGGTGTCACCCAAAGAAATGGAACCACTATTGCTATACATAGCCGCCACAAATAAGGTGGTTAGTATAATATTAATCGTCGCATGACCCGAAGAAGGCAAAACTCATGAAGTACAACAACCAGTCTACTACCTCAGCAAGGTGCTATCTCCTTCTAAACAGCAATACACGCACTATCAAAAGTTAGCATATGGCGTTGTCATGATAGGATGCACTGCGGTATTACTTCAGTAAACACCCAATAATGGTGGTCAATGAGGCTCCTCTATCCAACATACTCAACAATCCTAAAGCAATAGGGCGTGTATTCCTTTGGGGAATCGAGCTTTCCCCTCGGGACATCACGTGCAAAAAGCGCAAAACAATAAAGTCGCTGGTACTACCGGACTTCATGATAGAATGGATGGAGCTCCAAAACATGGTTAATCTAGACTTATCGAGTTCTTGGACCATGTACTTCGACATGTCCAAAAGAAATGAAGGAGCAAGAGCCGACGTTGTACTAGTATCCCCACAAGGAGACAAGATGCATCACGTATTGCGGATGAGGTTCCCGAATGCATCCAATAACGAGGATGAGTATGGGGCCGTGTTGCACGCCATGCGTATGGCCAAGGCATGCATGGAAACTCATCTCAAAATCTTCAGGACTCCAACCTCATCGTCCAGCAGGCAATGAACATGTGTGGTGCCATTAGTGATAACATAATCGCATACCGCGACATGTACAGCCTCATGGAGTGAAATTTCAATGGATGCAAGGTCTCCCACATTAGCCGAGCAAGCAATGATGAAGCTGGCAATATGGCCAACATCGGGTCGCTATGTCTGCCCGTACCTTCTAGAGTCTTTTGGGAAGAGATCAGCGAGCGTTCCATTAAAGTCAAGACAACCGAGGATGCCGTGGAGCCAAAAGTATGCAAGGGCATCAAGCTGCAAGACGACTCAGGTGCTGGATCAGCTCTAGAACCCGAACAACCCGTACCAGAGGATGATGAGGAACCCAAGGATGTCATGATGGTCGAAGTCACATGGATGCAACCATACTTATCATACTTGGTAAACCGAGAACCTCCAAATGACCCAATCGAAGCACGACAACTATGTTGCCGCTCTAAGGCTTTCAGAGTAAGTTAAGGGGAACTCTACAAGCGAAGTATCTCGGGTGTGCTCTAGCAATGCATCACACCCGATGAAGGAAAGACTAACCTCAAGGACATCCACAAAGGCATCGGCGGACAACACACCAGTAGCCGAACAATAGCAGCTAATGTCTTCCAGGCTGAATTTTACTGGCTTAGCATGGTCTAGGATGCAAAGGACATCGTACAAACATGCAAAGTGTCCCAAAGGTTTGCCACAAAACCCCACACACCCATGACAGAGCTGGCTCACATCCCTTTGGCTTGGCCTTTCGCCTAGTGGGGACTTAACATGGTGGGAAAACTCCACAGATCATCGCCAGGGGGACACGTCTATCTGCTCTTCGCAGTCAACAAATTCACCAAGTGGATCGAGGAAATGCCTATCACAAGCCAAGACGCTACATTAGTAGTGAACTTCATCAAGTCAATCTTTTTTCTCTTCAGCATCCCCCATAGCATCATCATCCACAATGGGTCCAACTTCACATCACGGGAGTTCCAGGACTACTGCAAAGAGATGGGCATACAACTGAATTATGCTTTAGTTGCCCACCCACAAACCAATGGTTAGGTCACAAATGCTAACAGGGTTGTTTCCAGTGGCATCAAGAAAAGGCTATTGGCACCACTCGAAAGGGCAAAAGGCGCTTGGGTAGATGAGCTACCCTCCATCCTATGGAGACTATGAACACCTCCAAATACTGCTATGTAGGAAACACCTTTCTTCCTAGTCCACAGTGCTAAAGTCGTGCTTCCGGTGGAGATAACTCATGAAGCTCCTCGAGTCATCTCCTATGATGAAACAAACTCCACAGAAGTACTCGAGGACGACATCGAGACACTCGATGAATCAAGAGACATCGGGCTCGCCAGATCAGTGGCATATCTATCATCGGATTGAGGACAAGTACACCATGAGGGGTCCTCGGGGCGTGTGGAAGAGAGGGGTGTGAGAAGTACGGTGTTCCAGGATGGTGAGCACACAATCTTACCCAGGTTCGAATCCGCCAACGGTGGACGGATCCTACTCCTGCTAGCAATCCAGTAATACGATAGAGCCGGAATATGGGTTATAAGGGTTTTGCTTGTAGGTTATTAGGGTGCCCTAAAGGATGGTCCCTAGGATGGCTTATATAGATATCCGGCCTAGGGTTTACAGGAGAGACCTATCTGGCTACGATACAGAGTCGGTTACAAAGTACATCTTGGACTACAAGTAACTACATAGGCCCAAGTCGGTAAGTCTTCTAGGCCTTCCCGTAGCCAGATGGGCTTCCATCTTCTCTCCCTGACTGGGCCACCCGTGAAGCAAATATCTAACCCGAAGTGGCCCACCCTGGTCAGCGAGTCATCGTGGGTATACTCGGAAAGTATATCCCCAACAGTAGCCCCCGGAAGCCTCCAAGATCCAAAGTCGGATTTCATAACCTAGCTTGATTCTTCTTCGGCTGCATAGTCTTGAAGGGTTCCTGAAACTTTCAAAGTAACAAGTAGGATCCAGATCTCAAATTGAGTCAGACCTTTTAGTATTTCATTACGGTTTTCCCCAACTTGATATCAAACTAAGCCAAAAATTGGTCTCTAACATAACCTAACATCAGTCAAGGTCAAGTCATGTCACTGAAAGACATTCCTATCAGCCTGGCCGTTTGTGGGTATGCTTTGCATGGAACTGAGGCGTCATTTAATGTGTGCACAGAGATCGAGGAGGCGTAATCTTCTTGAGGAAGTTACCTAGTTCCTTCCGAGACGCGTGGCACGATCTATAGTGTGTTCACATGAATCTTGGCGCAGGCGAGGTACTTAAGGGGTTGAGATCCTCTCATTCTCCTCCTACCTGTCTTTGCCCTCTTCTTCCTCCAAGTGACACAACGCCCTCACCTTCCTCTCCTCCCACTAATCTCACAGCACCGCCCACCAAAGATTACCATCCTCGACCAAATGGCTGGCGCATCCTCATCTAGAATGGCGGCGATGACGGCAGCGGCAGCGTCGGAGAAGGAGAACTTCTGCAGGGTTTGGATCCCTTGCATGCTCGATGACGAGAAGCTGCATGACGTAGAGAGGAAGGCATCCTCCACACCAGCGAATGGTGGAGCAGATTCAACGAAACCATCCTCGCCCCTCATGCCAATGAGAGGGTCCACTTTGGCACCCATCTGGAACGAGGTTTGAGTTTTCCTCCCTCTGAGTTCTTTTCCTAGGTGATTCAGTATTACGGAGTTCAACTCCACAATCTTCCCCCAACACTATCTTAGATCTCAGTGCCCATGCCTCTCTCTGTGAAGGCTATCTTAGAATCAAGCCGAGTTTGACCTTCTTCCGATATTACTTTAGTACTAGGAGGAATTATATCATAGCCGGAGTTCCATATATAACCGGAACACTTAGCTTAGTCCCTAGGAGAGACTGAGTCTATCCCAAGGTCATAGCTAGTGAGTCGATGAAGAAATGGCCTTCAACCTTCTTTTATCACAAGAATAAGCCGGCTCCCGGCAAGGAAAATGTTTTGCCGGTCTTTGTCAATGGCGCTGCTGCACACCAAGAATCTTGGGACGCAGACGCGTCGGCTCTCTCTAAAGGTCTGATCCGTGCCAAGAGATGGATCGAATATCTGATGAAGGATAAGGGTCTGAAGGGATCTGACTTGGTCCATTGATGGCTAGCACGCCGGATTCAACCCCTCCAACACCATGGTGATCGTCTTATGCATACAATCACCAAGAGCAAAAAGGACATCCCGAGGATTAGCGAGCTCCCCATCCCATACAGGGATTATGAGACTTGGATCAAATGGTTGATCAACAAGCGGGTAGAAAAGAAGATTACAGGGATCTCCCTGGACATGTTCAATGCTGATAAGCCCTTGACACCAGTAAGTTTTCCGATTGATTATTTAGTACTCATTGATTTTATCATCTATTTTATTATTTGCAATACTGAGATGATCCGTCTTTCAGCTTGATGACCTCCCCGAGTTGGAGCTTGCTCCTGTCGAGGGATATCCACCTGAGGATCCGGTTCCTCAGGAGGATGAAGAACTTGAGTTGCTGCCGGAGGCGCTTACCCGGAAGAGTAAAACTTCGATAGTTCTATCGGCACACAAGAAGTGCCAGTTGTGAAGAGGCAAACTTCTCCACAAGGCTTTATATTTTAATTCGTATTCTTTCCGAATTGTAACGATCTTATTCTGTTACTCTCTACAGACAGAGCAATCACCAAGGGCAAGTGAAAAGGAAATACAGGGAAGACTTTGCATTAGTCAAAGTTAACTCTGTCTTCGCCTGCTCCCCTGCCTCCGACTCCTACCCGAAGCCATCATCAGCACCAGAGGGTAGTTCATCTCTATGTGCTGAGGATGATCCGACTTAATCTATGGAGCCAGCGAACCTTGGTTCGCAAACCGATGTCACCATGAGTGACCGGGAAATTGAGAAGGTTGAACCTATAAAGGGTAATGATCTGGGTGTTGCCAAACTTGGCATCACTCAGAAGAGCGCAAAAGAGATCCGGAAGCTAGCCCTCCATTGCCTGGAGACTCAGAATCTGTTAGCTGATGAGGAGGCTCGAGAAGTTGAAGACATGAAACTTATCGAGATTATTGAGCAAGTTCGTCTTCGCGACGAGAAGTTGAAGGCCGGTGCGGTTCCTCCGCCACTAGTTATTACTTTGACCCTCGCTGAGAAGGTTTATGCTGAGTTCAATACGAGCCTCAACAAACTGACGCATGAGCATATTGTAAGTCGTATACTGAATCTTTTTATTATGTATCATAGCATATCCTCTAGCCCCCAAGCATGAAGTTGAATTTGGATTTAAAATCCAAGTGTATGCTCTTAGTAGGATGCCAAAGAATGAATTAGTGTAGCCCCCCAAGGCTCGTGCTGATATTTAACTTAGTTAAAATAGCAGCCCGGGTCTTAGTAGACTTCTGACTCTAGTTACCATTCTGACTTAGAGAAAGTTAATGTTTACAACCAAGAATTGCTGAAGAATATCTACAACAAACGGAGAGAGATTAGAGCTCTCCGACTTGAAAACGCATAGCTTAAAGTTGCAAAATATGAAGTAGAAGGTAAACATTTCCGACCTCATTTTCATAGTATTGATTGAGTATTGGCCAAATATTTATTCGATTCCCTTTTTGCTATTTCTCTAGGTGTTGTGAAGCAATCCCGCGAGCTTGTTGAACAAGCCAAGAACTTCAAGGTCTTGGAGGTGGAGAATGCCGAATTGCAGGCAGAACAAGCCGAGAACTTCAAGCTTAAGGAGGATCAGGAGCGCAGTATCATAAACATTCTTGAATCATCTAACATGGCCGCCGAAGAGCATGATCACAAAATAGCAATCCAAGACAAGAAAATCTCGGACTTGAAGGATGAGTTGGACAGAGAGAGGGATACCACCAAAGCTCTTCGGAATGAACTCTGAAGTCTTCGGGAGGAGAAGGCCAAAGTGGATGATGCCATCTTTGGTAAATTTCCTGTCTCTGACTTTATTGTTTTCTGACTTCATTTACTCGGATATGTTTTTGGCTTTGTTTCATATTTGCAGGTCCTCTCAACATTCTGGATGCTTCTTCGTCTGAGTCTCATACCAGCTGGCTTACTACAATCAGAGACCTGCTTCACAATTTCTGCCAATGTCTTTAAGAAATCGGTGAAACTATCAAGATCTCCGATTTACCGGAAATGTATGCCTTTGGCATGCGAGACAAGGCGAAGGAAATGCCTCAGCTTGTTAAGGATTGGAACATGTCCTATGCACGCACAATGGCACAGAATTCCCTGACAATGGTAATGAGCCACCATGGAAGCATGGAAATATGGCAAGTAACCAAGGGTTATTCGACTGTCGATGAAGATGGAAAGACGCATAATATTAGAGAAATCTGGGATGCCTGTGCCGAATAAGCATGTTGTGTGTTTGAGATGACCAGCTACGACAAGCCGTTCTTCAACTCTGTGGAAGTGCCGCCTCCCCCTAAGAAGAAGGTGCTAAAGCTTCCGAAGATGATGAGCAGACTGATTCTGATATCCTCGTCTCAGAAAGATATCAAGGTGGTGGAGGGGATATTTCCTGTAAGCCGGCAGATCCTCCGTCTTCACCTGTAGCATAAGATGTGCGAGAAAACAATGTGTTATCCTGAAAAACAAATCCTGATGTAATAGCTTAGAATATTATTTTGTTGTGCTAGTTAGTAAGAACTTAATGCATTACTTCTTTAGCACTTAGCTTTTATTTTTATGTGCTTGAAAATTACTTAAGCACTTTTTTGCTCATACTTATCGTTTATCTGGCTTTCTGCCTCGTCCCTTTCGTGGGTCAGCAAACTTTCAGCACAAAAACTTTGCCAAGCAATGGAGCTCAATTGCTAAACTAGTTTAAACTCGGAAACAAAGCCGACATCCGATAGCAACAATTCACTACTTAGAAAATACCCGCTTGCATCAATCAGACAAAAAACCAATGTATAAATTGAGTTTTAAACTTATACCCTAAGGTATCATTTTTAGAGTCAGAAATCTAACCAGAACAAACATGAGCATAAAATACTTTCAAGTATTCTGGGATTTTCGACTAATGTCATGATCATTCGGAAACAAGATGGTACTATAAAACTTCTCAGGAAAAACATTAAGGCAACCAACACTTTATTTCTCATTGAACATGTACATAGATATGATTACAAAGAAAAAATTAAGAATAAAAGGGATGTAGCTGAGCAATATTCCAGGAATGGTCTAATTCATCCGAGTTCATACTACCTCCAACTCTCTTTCTCTTCTTGGTAGCAGGTCTTTCTTTGTCCGGCCTCATGTTAGTTAGATAGTAAGAACCATTGTGCAATACCCGACTAACTAAAATGGGCCCTTCCCAAACTGCGAAAAGTTTGTGCTTTCTTTGTTGCACAAGCCAGAGAACCATGTCGCCTTTGTTGAAAGATCGATTCTTGACTCTCTAGCTATGATACTTGCGTAACTTTTGCTGATAGGCTGTAGATCTCTGTTCAGCAATGACACAAACTTCCTCGAGAATATTGAGGTTGTCTTATCGAGAAACTTCGACATCCTCTTCGATATACGCAGTGACTCAGGGAGGGTTATGAATACGATCACTTAGAAGAACTTCTTCTGCACGATAAACTAAGAAGAAAGGTGTGTATCCAGTTGACCTATTTGGAGTTCTTCATAAACTCCATATTACTGATGGTAATTTGTCCACCCAAGTCGCCGCAGCACAATGAAGTGGTGCTTCGAGTCCAGGTTGGAGGCCTTGAAGGATTCAACCCTTTACCCTTTTGAATTTTCCATTAGATTGTGGATGTGCGAATGATGCTATATGAAGCTGGATATTTTGATCGTTGCAGAATTCTACAAGTTCTCCCATGGAAAAGTTACTCCCGTTGTCTGTAATAATACTTTACGGATAGCCGTATCGGATTATAATGTCCTCGACGAATCTTTTGGCTATTGTTCCATCACAAATTATGACGGGTTTAGCCTGAATCCATTTTGTGAACTTATCCACCATCACTAAGAGGTGAGTAAATCCACTTGGATCCCATTTAAAAGGTCCTACCATGTCAAGCCCCCAGACCACAAAAGGCCATGTAATCGGAATTGTTCGCAGCTGATCAGCCGGAACATGGGCTTGTTTGGTGTACTTTTGGCAGCCTTTACACGTCTTGAATAGCTGTTCGGTATCTTCCTTGGCTGTTAGCCAGAAAACTGTGTCGAAAAGCTTTTGCCACTAAAGATCTAGTTGTGGCGTGATGTCCGCATTCGCCTTCGTGTATTTCTCTTAGGATTTATACTCATTCTTCTAGAGAAACATAACACTAAAAGACCCTAGACACGCTCCGCTTATAGAGCTCACCACTAATTACATTGTAGGTTTTTGCTCGTCGGACGATCCACCGGCTCATAACTTCGTCTTCGGTTAATTTTCCATCTACCAAGAAATCAAGGTAGAGTTTTGTCTAGCTGGGAATTATAGCTAGAACTGCTATGAGTGGTGAGTCAGTTTTGGTCGGGGTACTCTTCATCAACTCCTGTGATCGAGGGAACTTTAAGGTCTTCGAGAAAAGCGCCATTTGGGACCTTTTTCCGGATAGAGCCTATTCTTGACAGTGCATCCGCTTCCTCATTTTATGTTCGGGAATGTGTTGAACTTCAAACCCTTCAAACGAGTTTGCTAGTTTTATCCACGACAACTCTTTATGCTGCCATGTGTTTCTTTGCATTGCAGATGTCGGATACTTGCTGAGCAACAAGATCTGAATCTTCATAGAACATGAGTTGGTGAATGCTAATGTCTTCTGCAATTTGAATACCATCATATTCAGCAATGTTATTTGTTGCCATGAAGTGAATCTGCAGTACATAGAAAAGCTTATCTCCTTGGGGTAATTTGAGCACCACGCCAGCCCCGAGCCCTCGAGCACTTTAGACCTGTCAAAATGTAGGGTCCAGTATTTCAACTCTGGGATACTTGTGTTCCCTGCCGTTTCTGTCCAATCAGCGACAAAGTCGGCGAGAATTTGGGATTTGATGGGCGTGCGAGGTTTATACTCAATGTCGAAAGCCGCTAGCTCTATTCCCCACTTGGCGACACGTCCTGTGGCATCACTATTGTTGATTATGTCTCTCATGGGAGCAGTGCTCACCATAGTAATATTGTGCTCTTGAAAATAGCATCGTAGCTTTCTAGATGCGTAGAACACACCATAGGCTAGTTTTTGGTAATGCGGATACCGATGCTTTGATTCAGACAGGACCTCACTGAGGTAGTAAGTCATACGCTGCACCAACTATTCCTGTTTTTCCTCCTTGCGTTCCACCACCGTCACCACGTTGACGACTCTGTTTGTCGCAACAATGTAGAGCAGCATCGGTTCCTGGGGTTCCGGTGCTGCGAGGATAGGGGCGGACGAGAGTACTGCTTTTAGGTCTTGTAGCGCATCTTCAACTTCATCAGTCCACATGAATTTTTTTGGTCTTTTTCAAGAGCTTGTATAGTGGTGCGGATCTTTCACCGAGCCGTCTTACAAACTGACTAACCGTAGCAATGCAGCTAGTGAGTCATTGTACGTCCTTCAGGCGAGTTTTCCTAGTAATGTTGAGTATAGCCTTTATCTTGTCTCAGTTCACCTCTATGCCTCTTTGAGACACGATGAAACCCAACAATTTACCGGCTGGTATTCCAAAGAAACACTTCTTTGGATTAAGCATTATGTTGTATTTGCGTAGATTAGTGAATGTTTCCTCCAAGTTGGAAATTAGTGTTTCCTTATTTTTGGACATCACAGTTGTATCATCCATGTATGCATGTACGTTGCATCCGATTTGATCATGGAGGCAGCACTGCATAGTGCGTTGGTATGTTGCTCCTACGTTTTTAGCCCAAAAGGCATTGTTATGTAGCAGAAGGTTCTGAAAGGGGTGATGAATGGAGTCTTTAGTTTATCTGACTCCTTCATCCGAATTTGGTGATAACTGGAATATGTGTCGAGAAAATAAGGAGTTCCGAGCCTACTGTTGAGTCGATAACTTGATCGATTCTAGGTAGAACAAACAGATCTTTGGGACAAGCCTTGTTCAAGGCACTATAATCAACACACATCCTTAAATCAGTGGTGTCCTTTTTAGGGACCATTACAGGATTGGTCGACCACTCAGTGTGGATGACCACTTCTATGAATCCGAGTAACTCGAGCCGAGCTAGTTCATTAGCTATTGCTTTGCGCTTTTCATCACCGAAACATCATAAGGACTGTTTGACAGGTTTAGCATTTGGATACACGTTTAGAGAGTGCTCGGCAAGTTCCCTAGGTACTCCATTCATGTTAGATAGCTGCCATGCAAAGATATCTTTATTAGCTTTGAGGAACTCGACGAGCGCGCTTTCCTATGTGAGGTCTAAACCTATGCCTATCTGAGTCACCTTGGAGGGGTCATCCTCCTTCAACAGTGTTAAATTCGTCTCTTCTAATGGCTTGAACTCTGGAGTCGGCTTTGTCACCTCCTTCTTCGCCATGGGCATCTCAGACGGGTCGATGTTCTTCTTGATCTCCTGGTACTCCTCGGCATGCAGTACGGCTTCAGCAAAAGCGACATTTCCGTCTTGGCATTCTCATGCATTCTTCAGGTTTCCCCGGATCATGATGACGCCATTGGGATCTAGAATTTTCATCATGTTATAAATATAACAGGGGCGAGCCATAAAGGCCCAGTAAGCTGGTCGCCCGAAGATAGCGTGGTGTGCGCTCTTGAACGAGACCACTTCAAAATATAGTGCTTCTGTCTGATAGTTCTTTGGAGTTCCGAAGGTAACATCCAAAGTGATTTCTCCCAAAGAGTTTGCTTGTCATCCGGGAACAACTCCATGGCAAACTACAATGATGTGATTTAGCTGTGTTTCCGATATCTTCATGTAGTAGAGTGTTTCCACATAGATAATGTTGATGCTGCTGCCACCGTCCATGAGTGTTTTTGAGAAGCCATAGTTGTCGATCGATGGATTGACGACCAGAGCGTATTTTCTACGCCTGTGTGGCTTAAGTGGATGATCGCTTCAGTCAAAGATAATGGTTACTCCCGACCAGTCCATATATTGGGGGACAGTCGGAACCGTAGCATTGAGCTCGTGCATCACTGCCTTTTTTACCTTAGCTGGCTGAGATCTGAGGAAGTAGACGTAAGTGTCTTTTTTGGTTGGGAAAGTCTTCTTCCTGTCCGACTTGGCATTTGCTGGCTCTGACGCTTCCTCCATGTCAGAATCTTCCTTGGTCTCTTTTTCTTTATCCGAGTTATTCTTCCCCTTTCATCGCTTGGCCCTGTAGCCAACAATTTTGTCTTTTTTATGTCATCATTAAAACGACACTCGGCATTTGTGTGGGAAGAGCCCCCGTTGTCATCTAAGTGATGCACGCAAGCATTGCTGGCAATGTCAGCCCAAGAGTAGATCTTGCCAGGTTGCTGGTCTCCTCTACCTTGGACTTTGGAACGACCACGTCCACGGCCACCTCCGCGCCCTCCTCGTCCTCCAGACCTGAAAGTTGCGTTGACACTAGCGGTTTTCGTGTTGGGTTTTTCCTCCTAGGTGTTCTTGCACTTCTAGGTCTGCTGTTGCTTCGCCTGTTTTGCCAACTATGGCACAACTAGTGCGTTTAGCAGTCCCTCTGAATCATTGTCGGCATCCACATATTTGCTTGCTGACTCTATCATCTCTTCCAAGTCGGTAATTTTGTCGCACTTCAAGCGATGATGCGGTAAACCAATTGGGAGGCCTGCGATGAATGCTTCGATTGTAGTCTGGTCGTTTACTCCTTGGAAAGAGTTCTTCGTGTCAATCCATCATCCGAGGTAATCCCGACAAGTTTCTCCAGGTTTCTGAGTGCAACGCTGCAGGTCTCCAACCGTGCAGGGCTTCCGATATGTCCCCTCGAAATTTCGAAAGAAGCACTTTGAATATCATACCAGTTATGGATGGTGTTCTCCAGAAGTTCATTGAGCCACGATCGATCTGTCTTCCTCAGCATAAGCGGGATATACCAGACTATAACGAAGCTATTTCATCCTTTTGCGATGCAGCAGGCCTGGAAGAAATCCTGAAGCCAGGTGTCTGGCCGGGCCACGCTGTCGTAGGGATGATTGTGCGTCGAGATAGCAAATCCTTCCGGGAAGTTTGTTTGTCGGACACATGGCCCAAATACTCAGGGCCAACGTATATGTTGTTTGACTCGTAGCGCCACGCCTCTACGCTAGAGTTGATCCGCTGCCTCGCATCACTGGGTGACAGAGAACACCGTCTTGGTTGTTCACTTTGTCTATGATGCCTTGGAGCCGGAGTTCTGCTTCTTCTACCACCTCCTACGCCCCGGCGCCCCCATGGCTCCCTCGGGAGCTATTGTGGTGGTTGTTTAGCAGAGAGGGTGGTGCTGGCGGATTGTTTCTGGCTGGACGTCGGCCTCCATCCAGAGCATCATGGTTTCGGTTCCGGGGAGGGTCTTCATTACGACAAGCATGTTGCCGTCTTGACTCAGCACGGTTTTCATTGTTCCTTCGTCTAGTTCTATTGTGACGTGGATCGTCCAGACGACTTGTGTGTTGAGGAGTTGGCATCCTTTGTCGGTCTTCCTCCCGACATTGTTCTTGTTCATCTTCCCTGCGGTGATTCGACTACCACCAGGGAGGTTGTTCTAGGACTAGTGCTGCAACGGCGTCTCGCTCTGTGGCTGGAGAAACATTGCTCCAGTCACGTGCAACTCTGTGCCATTGTCTTGAGGATCCGGTTCTTGAATGATTGTCTTCCCGATGGTCGGAATGGTATCATCATTCCGGCTCCCACCGGGGCCTTACATCTTCCTAGGCCGTGTCTATGCGGCATTGGTTGGATTCGGAAACCAGCTTTCCGCTACCAGACTTGGCGACCTTCTGCTGCTCCAGGCCCTTGGTACATAGCTTTACGCCCAACCGGACCTGGTCTGGACTTGGGTTATTCGCCAGGATCTCTCGAGCCACAGCAGTGTTTTCCATTGGTGTAACATACACCAGGTCTTATTTGCTGTCGAGCCAAGGCTCTCCCTTGACAACATCTTCTCCTCCCTCGAAAAGGGTTGTGTGGATTTCCGAATTTTTGTTAGCCAGCAAAGGGCCGTTCTGGGTCTTCTGGTGCTGCAGGGAGCTGAACTATCCTGCAACCGCCATGCGATGCTTCTCCTAGATGAGACTAGTGGCCTCGTCTAAGAGTTGCTGCCGATATGCCTCTAGAGCTAAAGCTCTTTCCTCCAACTCCTCCGGTTTTAGATCTGCAGCTATTGGGATTGGCATGGTGAGTACTTCTCCGAGGATTTCACGGGCACCTGGTGTGGCCACGTGTCCGTCCATCAAAGTCTTCTTTGTTTCTTAGGGGATCAGAGCACCGTCCGAGTCCTCCTCGTATTATTCGGCTATCACCTCCCTAGCCGGGAGATCCTTGGCCAGAGTTTTCTTCTTATTTGCCTTGTTGGCCTTATTGGCCCCTGTAGAAAAGATGGCTTTGGGTCCATTTCCTAGAGTCAAGCTATGATTAGTACTTTCGGACATTTGGACATCGGGATTTTCTCCGATATCCATATCATCACGTGAGTCGGGAAAGCTGTCATCGTATCTCTCATCCATACTGTTATAGGGACTAGGATCCGACTCTTTTCCTTCCTCGGTGGCCTTGGAGTTGATCTCTTCTCTGAACTCTTCATCATACACACGGAGATCTACCAACGTCACGGAATCCCCTAGGGAATCAGGTGAGCCGACGCTTGTTCTGATTGCGTGCAACACTGAGCCGGTGTTATCTCCAACATCGGTAGAGCCAGATCCGGTTCCAACGTATCCGATGAAGTGCGATGTGTGCGCCCTAAGGTAGTTGTGACTTTCTTTGTTGGCTTCCTCGAAATAACGTATGGTCTCGAGAATTGCATCTGTGTTGAGTATGGCACTGTTCATCATCTTCTTCACAGTGTGCCTCAGGAGTGATTTTCTTGCTCCGAGATCGGCAGAGCCGGATTCAGAGCTATAACTGCTTTGATCTTTCTGAGATTTGACCTCCTTGGGGAGATCTTCTTCAAATCTGATCTTCTCCACTATCTCCATGTCAGGTGCTGGCTGGGTGGGATTAGGGTTTTCTGAGACCTGGAACTCTGTTGCCTCCGCGGGTAAAGTGGATCCAGAATTTTCTTCTACCTCTATCATCACCGCTGGGGTGGGTTGGGCAGGTTTAGCGAAACCAACGTAAACATCGATCTCGCCAAAGGACATGATTGTGTAGGTGGTCACAGGTTCCCTAGTCAGAATCCAAGTCTTGTCGAGAAGGAAAAGAGGGGTATCACTGGCATAGAGAACCCGACCAATGGTGATTGTCTCACCAATTTTGATTCTTGCAGATTTCGATTGGAACACAGATCTGAAGCTCACTTGCCCCACGGTGGGCGCCAACTGTTGTCAGATTGAGGAAAAGTATGCCATGAGGGGGTCCTCGGGGCATGTGGAAGAGAGGAGTGTGATACGTATGGTGTTCCAAGACGGTGAGCACACAAGCTTACCCAGGTTCGAATCCGCCGATGGTGGACGGATCCTACTCCTGCTAGCAATCTAGTAATACGGTAGAGCCAGAATATGGGTTACAAGGGTTTCGCCTGTAGGTTTTTAGGGTTCCCTAAAGGTTGGTCCCTAGGATGGCTTATATAGATATCCAGCCAAGGGTTTACAAGAGAGACCTATCCGGTTATGATACAGAGTCGGTTACTAAGTACATCTTGGACTACAAGTAACTACATTTGCCTAAGTCGGTAAGTCTTCTAGGCCTTCTCGTAGCCGGATGGGCTTCATATTCTCTCCCTGACTGGGCCGCCCGTGAAGCAAAGATATAACCCAAAGTGGGCCACCCTGTTCAGCAAGTCATAGTGGGTATACCCAGAAAGTATATCCCAAGCAATATCAGTAGAACTTGAACAACTACCATAGCCATCGGCTTCGTCCCAGGTCCTCCAATGTGGGGGGACCTATTCCTTCGACTCAAATAAGATGAACACCGCAAGATGGAGTCTCCATGGGAAGGACCCTGCAATGTCATAGAAGTAATCCCCGGAGGAGCATATCATCTTTAGGACAAGAAGACCAGAGTCAAGTACTCCAACTCATGGAACGTTGCACTGTTGCATCGTTTCTATGCTTAGGAGTCTTTTCTTTCATAATCTACTTCTCATTCAGGCGTACAACTAGGATACTCAGCAAAGACATTTATCTACGTACTCATTATCCATAAGGCCTACATCCAGGCTACTTAAGCTAAACCATGTACCTCCCTACTCGATATTCACTAAAGCTAAGTTTTCTCCACCGAGTCTCAATTTTAATTATTTACTTCCATCGTACCCAATACCCAGGGGATGTACTAACTATCTAGCACAATACACCCGATACTAGGGGGCTACATCAGCTAGTATAAATTGTAGGGGTTCCACGTATGAAAACAATAATTTTTACCCTACGCCCCTGAACCCTTGATGTTGCCAGGACCTATCTATTAGTAATGCAGTAATGGGAGGGGCTTTTCGCGAACTAACCCTTGAAGACCGAAAACCATTGTCAATGCTCAGGAGAGCATGGTTGATGTAGACGAGCCGAAGATGACCTCAAGGTCCTGATGAAGTCCCTGCGCTCCTGCGGCTCTAATGAGTTGAGTGCCTCAAGTGTGACACCTCGCGAGGACTTACACACGTCCGGTGCCTGACGATGACTCCCGCTTCCCCGATCCAGCAACAGTTGCGGAAGTAGAGCTCCTGGATCCGAATCCTGCAATGCGACGGTGCTCCGCGGTGAAGATGTCTCTCGTTCACGCAGTCCGAACTTGGGACCACGGTCACGAGAGAGAGAGAATATCAATTGGATGTCTCCGAAAAAGAGAGGAAACATTTATTGAATATTGTGTGTATTTATCTGGCCAAAGTCCCCCACTATAAATAGGGGAGGGGAGGTACTACCTCCCTCAAAGTCCCGGGGTGGGACTAAAGGAGAGGAGAGGGGGAGGCGCCGCCGGCCACCCCCATGGGCCCCACGCGGGGGGGGAGGGGGGCTGGCCCACTAGGGCGCCGGCCACCCCCTTGGCCCTTTCTCCTCTTGCCTTTCCCTAATGGGCCCTCTTCCCTCCGGAATTGGCCCATTAAGCCTTTTGACCTTTAAATTGATTTTCTATTTTATTAAATAATTATGAATAAATGATTAAATCAATATTTAACATTCATTCACATATTATTCAATCTCCATGGCTATGGAACACCTTCCACCTCCACTCCGGACATCCTCTGGACTTACCGAAACCCTTTCGATTTTCTCTCCTCTTCTTATGTGACTCTACCAATCCTATAAACACTCTCTAAGCATCATCAAACCCTTAAGCATGATACCCCATGGATCGGGAACACTCCAGACATGGTCGGGACACTCCCGGACCAATGATCGACAGAGGGACCTGGATGACCATGTGACCCCTGTGCATTCCACAAAGATCTTTTGTCCTTTGAACCGGGACAATCGTGTCTTATTACCTTTGTCTCTCGACACTCGCATTGCCCGAGATCTGATCAATGACATCACCATGTCATGTTCGATCTCGTTACCGAACAATGCTGTGGCATCCCGCTAAAACCACTACTAGAAAATCGCGGTGTTTTTGTGCATTGCATCATCATGACCGCATGCTCATGTCATCATGCCACATTGCATTTGAGCATCGTCATCATCATGCATGGTTTTGTCAAGGCTATTTTTCAAAAGCCTAGTTTGTTTTCTAAATATTCCCCGTCTTTATTTCAAATTAAAACCCCGGTTGTTTTCAGATCTCTAGTTTGTCTAAAAACTATTTGCCAATATCTCTTAAAATAAAATAAATAAAAATGTTTTGTCCAGGGAGGCAGTCCAGCCGGTCAGGCCAGAGGCCCAACTGGCCAAACCGCCTACCACCCAGCCCAAAAGAAACCCCAGCTAAACCTGCCCTAACCCTTTTCCTATAGACCAAACCCTAGAAACCCTACCTAGACCTAATCCCCACCAGACCCACCGCAACTTCCCGGGCCACCAGCCTTTGCCCCACCTGCTCACTTCGCTGCCACATAGCGTCCCACCAAGAACCCCTACACTTGCCCCACAGAACACCCCCCCACCTCCGACCTAAATCCAATGGGCCATGTGTCGACGTAGATCTTGGCCACCCCGTCCCACACGCATAGGAGAAGCCTCCCTGTCTCGCTCGAACCCCACCTACCAGGCCCACACACGCCTCTCTCCTGATCCCCGCTGGGCCCCACCCTTCCTCACGCATGGATCCCGTTGCTCCCACCTACCCCCGATGCCACCTCCGTGCGCCGCCACCGCCGTCGCCGCCGCCCAGCCTCTCCTCCTCGGCGCTGCCGCACCGTCCCACGTTCGGCCGCCACCGCTCACGGGCTCCCCCGGCGCCGCCCTAGGCCATGGTCACCGCCGTGCCTCTGCCAGGCCATCATCGTCCCATCGTACGTCCTCGTAGCGCCGCCTCCTCGTCGAGCTGGCCCCGCCTCTCCACTTCGTCGTGCTCCCCGGCTCGCATCACCACCAGCCGTCGCCGCTCCTCCGTGTACCCCACCTTCCCGCATCGCGTGCTGCCACCTCAAGCCCTGCCGCACGTGAACCCGCCTCTCCGCGCGCCTCTCGTCGAGCCCGAGCCGGCCGCCGCTCCGCCGTCTCCTCGCCGCGTCGCCTCTGCTGCCAGGCGCCGCCTCGAGTTGACCCGCCGCCGGTCCTGCTCTCCGCCACCGTCGCCGCTTCGCCGTGGTAGCACGGCCGCGATGCCCTGCTTCCGCCTCACCTTCTGGCCACCGTCCACTCGACTTAGCCGCCAGGACCGCCCTCGCCCGTCTCGCGACCGTGACCTGCATCGATCGGCCGACCACAGCCGCTGCCTCTCTGCCTACGCTGCCTCGGATACCTCCTTAAGCGCCGCCATGGGCTGCACCGCCGCCTCTAGTCCGAGGTTGAACATGTTGCCAGTACACTTTTGACTCCATCAAGTTTTTCCATCGTGGCCCCTGACCATCTGCTCGAGTTCCTGGTTCCCTGTACTGATGAAGTTTCTATGTGGGGATGTTGTGGTGAAGGTCTGGTGGTGTTGCTGCGGATGTGGTAGTGGTGCTGTGAACCTCCAGCAAATAAGTATGATAATTTGGATGACTACATCGGTACCTGAAGATAGCCTACATGGACTTCGAGGCACTCCAACTTCTTCCCGGAAAAGACCACGAAGAGCAATCCCGAACTTGGTGTCGCGCCAAGTTCTCCTTTCCGGATCTGTTTAGCCGATATCCTGAAGCCCCGATCCCGGAGTTCGAAGACCGATCCCGTCGAACCTGAATCCCTCTGAACCCCAAGGTCTTCCGAACTCCGATGTGTGCCCCTAAGCCTCTATTTTTATAATATGACATTATCAACTGTCGCATATTAATTGTTCATCTCGCATGCATCTCATGTGGGTTGGGGGCATTATGCCGATTCATCTCATAATTAAATATGGCGTGTTCTTGCGGGATATCTTTGTCTTATTCTAGACTCCATTTAAATTTGTGTAGAGAATCGATGCCATGTTTTTCCTTGTTAAGACAACATTTAAATTGCGGGGGTTTCAAATAACGGGAACCGTTTAATTAATTGTCGGGACCTCGGTTCCGCTTAATACTGCCTAATTGCACCGCATCTGTGCCATGCCATTCATCATATCATAAGCATGTCGGATCTTCTGTCGTAGTATTAATTATTGCATCCGGTGTTTCTGCTAGTGTTTGCTTCTTCGTGGATTTGACCGATGAGTGGATGCGAGTATCGACAAGTTCTCCGGATATGTACCTTTGGCAGTGTTTCCCAGGCAAGCATCTCTTCCCCTTCTACCTATTTTGCATTTATAGTCTTTATTTCCTCATGTTGATCTATTGCTATCCGTGTCGCGATGCTTTAGTTTCCGTACACTAGTTATATCCCGTGCAGCCTCTATATTGCCATGGACACCTCCTATTACCTGTTGTTTGGTAGATAGCTGGCCTTGCGAGTCGTAGTTGCTTGCTCAGGTGCGATCTCGTGTTGTCGAGTACCACAGTTGTTGGAATGCTGGCAGATGTTTATGGTGGAGATGATCATGACTTTAAATACAACTATTAAAATGCTAGACATAACTAATGCAGAGGCATCGGTGGGCAATAGATGTTATTTGGTTCTTCCACGCTCACTTGTGTCCCGTAGGACCCCGAGTACTTGATACCTGTTCCTTGATTTTTCGCACTATCCACATCCGGGAGGCCGTGGACCCCCCCTAAGCAAGAGCTTGATTCATTTCTATTTCTTGGGGCCACAAACTAGTTTGGGGTTTTATTACTATCCTGTACTTATGCCATGCTTTACTGCTTTATTTAAGATTGTGCGTGGAGCACCTGTACTGTTTTGGATCGCGCCACGTTTTCGCGGTATCGACAAGTCCAGTCACAGTTTCGGGTTCCTAGTCGTTTATAGCCGTCATCGCAAACCCTGGGTCCGTTCCGGAGCCAGCCAACTTCGTTGTGGGTAGCTTAGTAGGGTGGCCCCCTGAAATATTTTATGAATCCTGTGATCGCTTTGTCGTGAATGCCTCCTTGGGTTTTGAGTTGGTTTTTCCGAGGTTGATCGAGTGTGTGTTGCTATTTGTGCGCCCCTACAGGGTAAAACTTTTTGAAAGCCGTGTCCGCGGTTATAGACGACTTGGAGCATAGTATCTCGATCATAGACAAGCATAACTAAAGTAGTGCTATAAATTTGACTTAATATGTGACTAGTAATCAGAAGCAACTATAACGGAATGGATATTAAAAATGCCAACGACTGGTGGATCTTGGTCGTATCGTGTTCTGTTATACATGCCTAGTAAGTATTGCAACTCCATTGGAATGTGATAAAAGTGCCAACAACTGCTGGGTTTTAGGATTCCTCAGGACAATTACATCTGACTAGTAAATGTTCCAACCACCACAGAATGGTTAATTAAAACTGCCCACTACTTATGCTTCAGGATGACTCATGCTATCTATATCTGACTAGCAAGTGCTTCGACTATAATGGAATGAATAAAACTGCCAACTGTGTGAGTTCCTCGGTTTGACTTCCTCGTTTGGTCTCGAGGGGGAATACCAGGATGGGTACGATTGGTGTTAGTATCGGGTGGTTCCGAATAGGTCTTTCTTATCTCTCTCTAATAGCCGACAGTTGTACTGAGTCTCTATAGGTTGTTTAGTGCTGCTGCGCTGCCGCTTCAGTCCACCATACCTATGTAGGCGAGAGCCGCCGAATTCTAGCCTCGCCATGTACTGGCCTTAGTACTGACGCTCCTCTTTTTCCTTTGCCCTTTGTCGGCACCCCTTTTGTTTTAGCAGGTTTGAGATCGTCGTCGTTAGCAGGGTTACCCTTCCGGCTTGGCCTGGGCAGGGTTATGGACGCCATTGGTTATTCTTCAGGGCTCTTATCCCCATTTGCATCTTGTCCGTAGACGGACGCTCTATCGTTTTCAAGGTGATTTGGATCTTTGTATATTATATATGTAATCCTGACTCATGGAGTCGTTGTTGTATATATATGTTTTGTGGGTTCCATCGTGGACTATTGTGTAATGGTATTACTTCGTTTTCCACCCGCACGAAAGTGTCTGGTGGGCGTCCTTGAATCGTTTCTATGCGGGTTTGGCATAAAGGGCTAAAACTTGCATAGGGCCGATTCGAGGGTGTTACAGAGTGGTATCAGAGCTCAGTAGTTGCGATACCCCACAAGTCCAGCCTGTAGGATAACCTAGCTAACGACCGAAGTAGAGTGTCAAAACTATTTTGGAAAAATCGGTTGGATAGATCTGATTAGGTCTATTTTTACTCCTTACCCCTCTGCTATTCTCCTCTTACCTCTGCGTGTTTTTAATCTACTCTCTTCCCTTTCTTCGAGTCCAGGAAATTCTCGTGGTTGGGATTCCGTCGTACCTTCAGGGTTTCGCTTCTTCCTTTGGTAATGGTGCTTCTACGTCCGGACTTCATGCTATCTGAGTGATCCTTTATCTGTGGTACCATTCTTTGTTCCTTGTTTGGGCCTTCCGGTGTTTTCCGATGCGTCGACATCCTCTATGCCAGATCCGATGCCGAGCCGCATCGCTCCTTTATTCCGAACCTCGATTGTTGAGATCTTCAGTCTAATTCCGAGAGTTGGTGGCATAATTCACCTATTCACGTGCAGAGTAATGGTTTGAGTGCGCGATGGACTGATCACCATCCGACTACTCTTATCATTCACTTTTGTATATTGAATCGATGGATCCAGCAATTTTACTCCGTCCACGAAAGTTAGAGGTGGTTCTATTTGTCGATGCCTTTACCTTCATCCATTGTTACCGGAGTGTTCTCTCGACGATCACGGACAACGACCTCTTATTAGTGGTGTCACGAGGATCTACACGAAGCGAGAAGATTCAGGTTGCCAACCTTCTTCCTGGTACCATGAGGCGGATCTCGAGGGCGAGATCCATTGTTAGTGGTGTCGAATTGTGGCATCCCGCTAAAACCACTACTAGAAAATCGCGGTGTTTTTGTGCATTGCATCATCATGACCGCATGCTCATGTCATCATGCCACATTGCATTTGAGCATCGTCATCATCATGCATGGTTTTGTCAAGGCTATTTTTCAAAAGCCTAGTTTGTTTTCTAAATATTCCCCGTCTTTATTTCAAATTAAAACCCTGGTCGTTTTCAGATCTCTAGTTTGTCTAAAAACTATTTGCCAATATCTCTTAAAATAAAATAAATAAAAATGTTTTGTCCGAGGAGGCAGTCCAGTCGGTCAGGCCAGAGGCCCAACTGGCCAAACCGCCTACCACCCGGCCCAAAAGAAACCCTAGCTAAACCTGCCCTAACCCTTTTCCTATAGACCAAACCCTAGAAACCCTACCTAGACCTAATCTCCACCAGACCCACCGCAACTTCCCGGGCCACCAGCCGCTGGCCCACACTGCTACTCACTTCGCCACTGCGTCCCACCACCAACCCTGCGCTTGCAACCACCCCACCCCGCGATCGAATCCCGCATGGCCAACGCGTCGAGACCGCATCGCTCTTGGCCACCCCGTCCCGCACGCATGGGAGTAGCCTCCCTGTCTCGCTCGAACCCCACCTACCAGGCCCACACACGCCTCTCTCCTGATCCCCGCTGGGCCCCACCCTCCCTCGCGCGTGGATCCCGTTGCTCCCACCTACCCCCGATGCCACCTCCGCGCGTGCCGCCTGCCACTGGCCGTCGCTCACCCCCGCGCTCTCTCCTCCTCGGCGCTGCCGCACCGTCCCACGTTCGGCCGCCACTGCTCACGGGCTCCCCTGGCGCCGCCCTAGGCCATGGTCACCGCCGTGCCTCTGCCAGGCCATCACCGTCCCGTCGTACGTCCTCGTCGCGCCGCCTCCTCGTCGAGCTGGCCCCGCCTCTCCCATCGCTCCCGGCATCACCACCAGCCGTCGCCGCTCCTCCGTGTACCCCACCTTCCTGCATCGCGCGCCGCCACCTCAAGCCCTGCCGCACGTGAACCTGCCTCTCCGCGCGCCTCTCATCGAGCCCAAGTCGGCCGCCGCTCCGCCGTCTCCTTTCCGCGTCGCCTCTGCTGCCAGGCGCCACCTCGAGTCGACCCGCTGTCGGTCCTGCTCTCCGCGCCCGGCACCGTCTCGCCCGCCGTGGTAGCACGACCGCGATGCCCTGCTTCCGCCTCACCTTCTGGCTACCGTCCACTCGACTTAGCCGCCAGGACTGCCCTCGCCTATCTCGCGACCGTGACCTGCATCGACCGTCAATCGCCGGCCCCGTCGTCTGCTGCCTCTGCTGCCGCGAGGCTGCCTGCTGCCTCTAGTCCGAGGTTGAACATGTTGCCAATACACTTTTGACTCCATCAAGTTTTTCCATCTGCTCGAGTTCCTGGTTCCCTGTATTGATGATGTTTCTATGTGGGGATGTTGTGGTGAAGATCTGGTGGTGTTGCTGCGGATGTGGTAGTGGTGCTGTGAACCTCCAGCAAATAAGTACGATAATTTGGATGACTACATCGCTACCTGAAGATAGCCTACATGGACTCTGAGGCACTCCAAGTTCTTCCCGGAAAAGACAACGAAGAGCGATCCCGAACTCGGTGCCGCGCCAAGTTCTCCTTTTCGGATCTGTTTAGCCGATATCCTGAAGCCCCGATCCCTGAGTTCAAAGACCGATCCCGTCGAACCTAAATCCCTCCGAACCCCAAGGTCTTCCGAACCCCGATGTGTGCCCCTAAGCCTCTATTTTTATAATATGACATTATCAACTGTCGCATATTAATTGTTCATCTCGCATGCATCTCATGTGGGTTGGGGGCATTATGCCGATTCATCTCATAATTAAATCTGGCGTGTTCTTGCGGGATATCTTTGTCTTATTCCGGACTCCATTTAAATTTGTGTAGAGAATCGATGCCATGTTTTGCCTTGTTAAGACAACATTTAAATTGCGGGGGTTTCAAATAACGTGAACCGTTTAATTAATTGTCGGGACCTCGGATCCGCTTAATACTGCCTAATTGCACCGCATCTGTGCCATGCCATACATCATATCATAAGCATGCCGGATCTTCTGTCGTAGTATTAAATATTGCATCCGGTGTTTCTGCTAGTGTTTGATTCTTCGCGGATTAGGCCGATGAGTGGATGCAAGTATCGACAAGTTCTCCGGATATGTACCTTCGGCAGTGTTTCCAAGGCAAGCATCTCTTCCCCTTCTACCTATTTTGCATTTATAGTATTTATTTCCTCTTGTTGATCTATTGCTATCCGTGTCGTGATGTTTTAGTTTCCATACACAAGTTATATCCCGTGCAGCCTCTATATTGCCATGGACACCTCCTATTACCTGTTGTTTGGTAGATAGCTAGCCTTGCGAGTCATAGTTGCTTGCTCAGGTGCGATCTCGTGTTGTTGAGTACCACAGTTGTTGGAATGCTGGCAGATGTTTATGGTGGAGATGATCATGACTTTAAATACAACTATTAAAATGCTAGACATAACTAATGCAGAGGCATCGGTGGGCAATAGATGTTATTTGGTTCTTCCACGCTCACTTGTGTCCCGTAGGACCCCGAGTACTTGATACATGTTCCTTGATTTTTCGCACTATCCACATCCAGGAGGCCGTGGACCCCCCTAAGCAAGAGCTTGATTCATTTCTATTTCTTGGGGCCACAAACTAGTTTGGGGTTTTATTACTATCCTATACTTATGCCATGCTTTACTGCTTTATTTAAGATTGTGCATGGAGCACCTGTACTGTTTTGGATCGCGCCACGTTTTCGCGGTATCGACAAGCCCAGTCACACTTTCAGGTTCCCAGTCGTTTACAGCCATCATCGCAAACCCTGGGTCCGTTCCGGAGCCGGCCAACTTCGTTGCGGGTAGCTTAGTGTGGTGGCCCCCTGAAATATTTTATGAATCCTGTGATCGCTTTGTCGTGAATGCCTCGTTGGGTTTTGAGTTGGTTTTTCCAAGGTTGATCGAGTGTGTGTTGCTATTTGTGCACCCCTGCAGGGTAAAACATTCTGAAAGCCGTGTCCGTGGTTATGGACGACTTGGAGCACAGTATCTCGATCATAGAAAAGCATAACTAAAGTAGTGCTATAAATTTGACTTAATATGTGACTAGTAATGAGAAGCAACTATAACGGAATGGATATTAAAAATGCCAACAACTGGTGGATCTTGGTCGTATCGTGTTCTGTTATATCTGCCTAGTAAGTATTGCAACTCCATTGGAATGTGATAGAAGTGCCAACAACTGCTGGGTTTTGGGATTCCTCGGGACAATTACATCTGACCAGTAAATGTTCCAACCACCACAGAATGGTTAATTAAAACTGCCCACTACTTATGCTTCCGGATGACTCATGTTATCTATATCTGACTAGTAAGTGCTTCAACTATAATGGAATGAATAAAACTGCCTCACGGTCTAAGGAATAGTCTACGAGGATCCATTTCTAATCATCATAACTTGAACTTTGTGACATGATCAAGTCATGATGTTTAGGTTGGGTATTGGTTCATCATCTCATTCTCAGAATGAGTTGACTCCATTTCCAACTGGCATAAATGCCACATGATCAGGAAACTTAATCATCTGTTGACCAATGAACCAGTGACTAGAGTTTCACTAGGAACCTCAGGTTGTTTATATATCACACATGTATTGATGTTCCCTCTCAATATAGTTATAGCATGATATAAAACTTAATCATAAACTTTATGAAATATGATAACAATCCTTATTATTATTTGTCTCTAGGGCATATTTCCAACAGTCTCCCACTTGCACTAGAGTACAAATAAACTAGGTGGATTTGTTCTTAATCATTGGCACCATATATCCCGGTATACTGAGCATGCTTGCTCATGGAAGAGGTTGAGTCTTGGGTCTATACTTTACAATCTCAAATCCTTTGCAACTTACTAATGTCACCTTGATTAACATTAATACTTTATCATCACATGATAACATCTATGTGTATGCATCATCGCTATGGCAGTAGAACGAGGCCGGATTCTAGGAGCCTACAGTGACTTTAGATAAACCTTGAGGGCTTTCTCATGGGCACTGTGCCCTGGGACACATCATTCTATGTTAAAAGTGAACTAACCCCGCCATAACATTATACAACACTTTAGATGGTACCCTTATATATTATTATAAATGTAATCATCAAAACACGAGTGCACACTGTGCAACTTTCGATGTTTTGTTCACCTCGCTTCCTACTTGACTTTAGTCGGTATTACAGGAGTTTCCAACTTATTCCCTTATAACATAACCCTTTATGCTTTAAGATATGTCATCCTTCATGGATTTGGAAAACATGTCTACAGTTCTCTATTAGACACTACGGACAAACTTAGCTCAACGTTTCGTGATTCAAACTTGATCACTTTTCAAACATTCCTTCTTGGATCATATATTATGTTAAGTTATCATGGTTTTCTAAGATAGAACCTATGTCTCAACATAGTGGATGATTATCATCATTTTCTTTCTTTCAACCATTGATGTTAAACTTAATACTATTCCTAATTTGAGTTATTAAGGACAAGTTCCTTAATTAACTCATGTTCTGAAACCCTTTTCAGAATCCTTTAAGGAATACTACATAATAATTTAATACACTTATTATCAACTTCTACCCCTTTGAATCATTATTTATCGGTACTTGCGCTTTTATTCTTAATGTGTCGAATAGACACTTGAGAATCACTCCTTTAAGCTCCCACTCAAAATATGTTCCCAACATATTTGGGTATGAGTCACTACTCTTACTCAAACTATGTTCCTACATATTTGAATTTGAGACTTATATTGCTCCCACTCAAAAATATGTCATTCACATATTGTTTTAGGAAGACTTTTATGGCTCCACTCAATTTCATGCAAAATTGCATATCCACTCACTATTTTGAACGATTTCAAAATCCTTTGATCAAATATCAAACTTGGATATTTACTATGAGATACTAGAACTTTTACTAGTTTTAAATCCTCTAGACATTCAGCACACTTGAATCAAATTCACTTGAATTCGTCCAATACTTGACAAACTGTGCTTTTGTCATTCACCCCCTTTTCCACTATGGCTTTGCAGTCATTTGGGAAAATTCCAAGTAACTCCTTTACTTTGCAAGATTCAGCAACGAATGGTGTTCAAATCTCAAGTGAATTTTGATTTGGTATTTCTCATATCTTTAGCTTACTATTATTTCCTTAGTAGTTCGTAGGTATGTCATATTTCGGTAATAATGAAATATGATTCAAAAATGTCTCCATACAAGATATGGGTTACATTTTGAATCCTACTTTATGCAGTGAAAACACTAGTGGGGAAAACACAATGATCATTATCATTGATTCTTTCCTTTGTTAAGTGTTTCATTCAGGAACATTTTCCGTTGCGCTTCTCAACACTCTGATGCGGGGTTTTGAATCCTCATCATGTTTTTCACTATCTTCCATTTGCTCCATAATCGAGAAATATCAGTGAATGCGAACATTCTCAAGAATGCACCAATATCCAAGCAATACAAGTTTTGCTTCTCTTTTGGTTTCAGCTATGGATTTCATATTCAAAGTTTCCAATGAATACTCTACAAGGACTTATTCGTTATTGTTTTGGTTATATCGAATAACCCCAAAACTTTTACGATGATCCATACTAGATAAGGAACCGATCTCACGAATCCAGATGGTTCACTATATATTCTAATTGAGTGCTAACTATTTCTAACTAATGGTCTCTACATCTACACTACAACGATTTATTTGGCACCATTTATTCACCCATTTTGATATCAAATATCACATTGTGATGCTTTGCATTTTTACATTTCAAACGCATTGCATTTCACAATTTCCTTTTATGCCATTCTTATAAATTTGAATTTCATTACTATTGATCAAATTGTAGTAATTAGATTCTCCTTTATCTTTTAATATCCTTTGTTTGATGAAATAATTTGATCATATCAAATAGTTTCATACTCATGTTTCCTTTGGTAAACTTCTTTACACATTTAAACAATCATATAATGATAGTTACCATTTTGTTAAAACACAATACATCGAATATCTATTTATTTTCAACAATTCATCAAACACTTTGTATTCGTGTAATACATGGTGTTCAAGTTATTTTGCCAAACTTAGGCATGATTCATTTGTGACAAGAAATCGAATGATTTTCACATATTATCACATAACTTTGAATTTTAAACAATGGTTTCATTCATTAATGAACATATCATTAAGTTGGGTATTTTAAGGCATTTCAATATTTTACAAATGTTCATGCATTATCAATTAGTTTGAAACAACAAGGATAATTCATATATAATCAAACAAGATATGAACACAAATAGAAATCATTCATAAAAGTGGAACAACTGTTTGTTACAAACTGATATGAATAACCGTCTCACAAAGTGTGAGACACACTAAAGAAGTTCACAATCTTTTGATTATAATAATCATCCTAAAACATAAACTAAATGTCGTTGTATTGGGAGCGACAGTACCTAAATATGTTAGATAGAGGTGTGGGGACTAGCAGGGAAGCTCTCGACAGCGTCCGTAGGCAGGATTGGATACGAGCAAGTGTAGCGAGACACAAGAAGTACCCAGGTTCGGAGCCCTCATGGTGAGGTAAAGCTCCTACTCCTACCGATCTGACTATGAGTGGTATACGGGAAACAATCGCTCCTTGAGCTGTATCTTCTATCTACCTCCTTAAATGCATTGAGTCCAACCCTTGCTACTAGCTAGAGCCTTGCCTCTCCTTATATAGGTAGAGAGGCAACAGTCTCACTAGCTAGTCCGTCGGGCGGGCCCCACAGGTGGGTCCCAGCCGGCTGGTCAACTACGGTATCCGGTACACTTACATCCCATCGAGGTACATGCGGTAGGGTCATCGTGGGTACAGTGAGTGCCGTGCGAGCCTATCATCAGCATCTGGCCACTATGCCCGCGTCACCCAACAAAGTCTTCGGTATGGCCGTGTAGTTGCGGGTCTTGTCATCGTACCAGGGCGTACCACGCACTGTGTAGAACGTCGCCCTATCCTCCTGATTGCGTCCGGCTAAGGTGATGTAGCTGATCCTGTGTCTTGCTACTCCTCTTGGTTCCGGCTACCATAAAGTAGCCGGTATGATTCGCTCGTATCCGGCTGCGCTCAGCTAGCCGGATGCGAACTGACTGCCGTAGTTCTTGTCTGGTTGGCGTATCCGTAGGTCATCCCACCGACACTAGCCCCCGAGCACGTGTAGATTTCACCCTTAGGTGAAATGTGCGTGCACTCCTCCCCAACTTTGAAATTTGTGACCGGCTACGTCTGGCGGTTGTGCTACCCGTGACGTCAGTGCTGACGCTAGCCACGCGGGCACGTGCCATCATTGCACTGCGACGTGTAGTGTAATGTCCTGTCGCGCGTCGCCTCAGGAAAATGTTGTTTGGCTCTTCGATTTCCGCCCCGGGATCTTCTGCGCACTCGGCGCCTGCACAAAGGATCCTGCGTGGTGGAGGAAGCGGGGCGTGGCTCGATGGGCGTCGCGTGGCACCACGGACGGTTGCCCTTCCAGGCCTTTAAAAGGTCGCCCGGGGGAGGGCGGTTCCTCCTTCCGCTCATTGCCTTCACAGTTGCCTCCCTGCGCCCTTTCCTTCTTGCCCTTCCTCGCTTGCCCTTGTCGCTGTAGTTTGTCGTGCTGCCCGTTTAGCGTCGCTGGACACACGGGCCACCGCCACTCCACAGCCGGTGCGACGCCCAGTGAGCCGGAGATGGCTTCCGAGAGCAGAGCCTAGTGCGGTTCCTCCGTGATGGAGGAGCATATAGAGAAGTACCGCGCCACCCGCGTACTGCCGCCGGAGACGGAGGTGGAGGTGCGGCTGGCGCCGATGGGAGAGGAGTTGCCGCACCCGGCGGAGGGGGAGCAGGTTATCTTCCTTTCGCACCTCGCCCGCGGCTTCGCGTTGCTGGTGCATCCCTTCTTCCTCACCTTCCCCGCCTTCTTCAATCTCCGCGTCCACCACCTCGGCGCAAACACTATCGGCACGCTAGCGCACTTCGTGGCGTTCTGCGAGAGCTACCTCGGGATCCAGCCGGATCCCGGGTTGTTCTGCTAGCAATTCCGCGTCCGGCCGCAGGTGCAGTTCACCCAAGGGCAACTGGTGATGTGCGGTGGCGCCTCCATCTACTCCCACACGCAGACCGGCTACCCGAAGTTCCGGCTACCCGCAGGTGCAGTTGTACTTCTACGTCCGTAACATCACCGACGTGGACCAGATCAATCTGCCGGTTTACCAGGACGTGGAATCTAGTCGGTAAAATTGGGACTGGAAGATCCAATGGGAGAAGGCGGAGTCGGACGCGATGCTGTAGCGGATGCGCTCCCTCGTCACCGCCGGCTTGACCGGCCTGGACATCACACCCAGTTGGATGTCCCGGCTGATGATGCCGCTGCAGCAGTGCGCACACAAGATGTGCTACTACTCCGGCTGGCTGGACCCGACCCGGCTGTCCCGCCGTGATCCCCGCTACCACAACCTGAAGGAGTGGGTGTGGACGATTATGAAGGAGCGGCTACCGGAGCACTATAAGTTTGGGCTGGCTCCCTATAGCCGCGACAACCGCGTGCCCCGGGTAAGTCTCGCCAGCCGGTTTTTGTTTTCTTGTTTCGTCTTTTTATTCTGTTGATCCTTATCTTCTTTCTTTCGCAGACCTTCCCCTTCATCATCCGGGAGCAGGGCGAGACCCCCCTCCAGAACTTCACGCCTGACCTTCCCGAGCCACGCGCTCGCTGGTCCGGCGAGGAGTCAGATGGGGACGGCGACGTCTTTCCCAGCCGGAACGACGAGCCGGCTCACGACCCCCACGCGGAGGTCGACAAGGAGGAGGAGGCCGCGCCGGCCCGGCGTCGCGCGGCGAACAGCGACTCTGGCCGGTCGGGCGCCGGTGGGAGCAGCTCTAGCCGGTCCGGTGCCGGTGGGAGCGGCTCCAGCCGGTCCGGTGGAGGAGGCGGGGCCAGTCGGCCTGCCGTGGAGGATCCGGTCCCCAAGAGGAGCCGGACCAGCGCCCTTCCCCCCAGCCGTCTTGGCCACAAGAAGGGGCCGCCCCCGGTGGTGCCGAGGTAAGTCACTTGCTATCCTTTATGCCTTTTCCTCTTCTTGCTTTCAGACGATCTTTCCTGTCCTTTGCGTTACTTGCTTTCTTCTTTTCCTTGTTTTCTGTCTTTCAGCTCGCTGGTCTCCTTTGGTGCCACGCCGCCACGCCACGGGACACCGCGCCACCTCCGCCGCTACCCTCCTTCGCCCAGGGCTCCGTCTCCGCCCCCGCCACAGGCTGATCCAGCTAACACATCCAGAGCAGGGGACACCCCGCCGACCACGGTGGTGCAGCCGGAAACGGCTGTGGCAGCCCCACAAAGTGGAGGTAGTTCCCCTGCGGTAGCGCGAAGGGCCTCCACTGGCAAGGAGCTCGTGGTCGTCACCGACGACAACTCCGACGACAAGCCGGAGGAAGAGTGAAGCACATTGGTGCTTGAGGTGAAGGAGTCGCTGGTCGCCAACGCCGTTGACGATGACGCTTCCTCTGTCGTCTCGCTGGCGAATCTTGCTGCCACCCTCGAGCTGGCGGTGAAGGAGATCCGGCTGCTCGAGGCCACGGTCGGTGGCAACCGGACCCTGGAGCAGAAGATAACGGCTGCAAACAGGACCTCCTAGAGTAAGTCCTTTTATCCGGATTCCTTTGCCGGATACTTTCGCCTTTCTCCTCTTCCCAGCTTTTTTGCTGATAGTCAGTTTCGGTGGCCATCATGGTATGCGCTCAGCGGGAGATCAATCGCTTGAAGAAGGCGAATGACCGGCTGAGCAAGTCCAATTATATGATCTGGCTGCAGAAAAAGGACTGGCACGCCAAGACGGATGCCTTGGAGGCCATCATCAATGAGCATGACGCTGCCCTTGCCAGCCGGGCTCAGGCCTTTTATCTTCTCGACGACCAGAGCAAGGACCAAGAGAAGGAGTTCAAACGGCTGACGCTTCGGGAGAAGGCCCTGGTCAAGGAGTTGATGCAGGTTGGGCACACCGCCAAGGGTAAGTTTTTTCCGATTATCTTCGTCTTTCCGGATCCAGTAGCTAGATCTGACTTTCCTTTTTCTGATAGCGTTTTATCCCAGTGTAGACTTGCTGGCGTACAACTAGCTATAGGAGAACTGGTCAGAGGAGCAGCCGACTGCCCAGGAGCTGGTCGTCCTCCTTGGCGAGGAGGCCGCTAAGCTCCACCAGTCGGCTTAGGCGGTCTTCATGTTCCTGTGGCCAGACGCGAAGGCTCTGGATAAGATGGCGCAGCTGGCGGCCAAGGTGACGGAGGTGTCGGCTGCTGTCGACCGTCTGCGGGACCTGGTTGCGCGAGCCGAGGTGGAGATGGCCTTGGCCTTGATGCTTTCCTGGTACAAGGACGGCCGCGTCGAGAGGATCGATAGGGGCTTCCGCGCCGGTGCCGACCTCGCCGCCATCCGCTAAGCCCATCCGGAGCTCCGCGCCTCCGCCATCAAGATTGCCGACTACGCTGACGTCGACGAGGTCCTCACTGACTCGGAGTCTGCTAGGATGCCGGATGCGGGAGCCGGGGCCTCGTCGCAGCCGAGTGGCGGGCACGTCGGAGCCGGTACTGCCAACGCGCCTCCCGAGACCACCTCTAGCCAGGATCACCCTCACGGCAAGGGCCCCACCACCTAGATATAATCCCTAGAATGCCGGGTGGACTTGTAATTATTTCATTTTGTTGAACTTGGTTGTTTGTGCCGGCTGTCTCTGACGTCAGGTGAACTTATGGGAGCTTCGACTCCCTTTCTTATCCAATCGTACTATTTGCTTGCTTCCATGTTCCTTGTGATTTTTTGTATGCTTCGAAGTTTTTATCTTCTGCCGGTTACACTTATCCGGCTGCCTTCGCCTGGATGAATGCCTTTAGTCGGGGGAACTCCAACTCCAGTGGGGGCGAGCCAGCACACCCACTGGGTGTAGCCCCCGAGATTCGGAGTAGCTGGCATAGCCAGGTGCTTCGAATCTTCTTTCTTTTCTTCAAGTCCTTAGCATCGTCTGGCTAGACACCTCTAGCCGGCTAACACAACCGGGAGATATCCGGCTGAATGCCTTTAGCCGGGGGATCTTCACCTCTAGTGGGGGCACACCAGCGCACCCACTGGGTGTAGCCCCCGAGATTCGGAGTAGCTGGCGTAGCCAGGTGCTTTGAATCTTCCTCTTTATTTTCCTGCCCTTGCCCTCACCTAGGCTCCAAATATCTGGCTAAACTCCCTTTAGCCGGTAGGAACTCCATGGTTCCACTGGGGGCGCGCGAGTGTAACACTCTCGAATCGGCCCTATGCAAGTTTCAGCGATTCCCGCCAAACCCGCATAGAAACGATTCAAAGATGCCCACCAGGCATTTGCGTGCGGGTGGAAAACAAAGTAATAACATTACACAATAGTCCACGATGGAACCCACAGAAACATATATATAGAACAACGACTCCATGAGTCAAAAATACAGATATACATTACAAAGACCCAAATCACCTTGAAACGATATAACATCCGAGTGCGGATAAGACGCAAATGGGGCTAAGAGCCCTGAAGAATAACCAATGGTGTCCATAACCCTGCCTAGGCCAAGCCGGAAGGGTAATCCTGCTAACAACGTCGATCTCAAACCTGCTAAAACAAAAGGGGTGCCGACAAAGGGCAAAGGAAAAGGAGGAGCGTCAGTACTGAGGCCAGTACATGGCGAGGCTAGAATTCGGCGGCTCTCGCCTACATAGGTATGGTGAACTGAGCCGGCAGCGCAACATGCACTAAACAATCTATAGAGACTCGATTCAACTGTCGGCTATTAGAGAGGGATAAGAAAGACCTATTCGGGACCAACCTGATACTAACACCAATCAAACCCATCCTGGTATTCCCCCTCGACACTAAACGAGGAAGTCAAGTCAAGGAACTCACACAGTTGGCAGTTTTATTCATTCCATTATAGTTGAAGCACTTACTAGTCAGATATAGATAGCATGAGTTATCCTGATAGCATAAGTAGTGGGCAGTTTTAGTTAACCATTCAGTTGAGGTCGCAGTACTTACTAGTCGGATACAATTAGCATGTGACATCCCAAACCTAGCAGTTGTTGGCACTTCTATTTCATTCGATTGGAGTTGCGATACTTACTAGGCAGGTATAACATGGCACGATACACCCCAGTTCCACCAGTTGTTGGCACTTTTATTATCCATTCCATTATAGTGAAGCTGATTACTAATCACATATTAAGTCAAATTTATAGCACTACTTTAGTTATGCTTGTCTATGACCGAGATACTATGCTCCAAGTCGTCCATAACCGCTGACACGGCTTTCAGAAAGATTTACCCTGTAGGGGTGCACAAATAGCAACACACACTCGATCAACCTCGGAAAAACCAAATCAAAACCCAACGAGGCTTTCACGACAAAGCAATCACAGGATTCATAAAATATTTCAGGGTGCCACCCCATTAAGCTACCCGCAACGAAGTTGGTCGGCTCCGAGACGGACCTAAGGTTTGCACCAATGGCTGTAAACGACTGGGAACCCGAAAGTGTGATTGGGCTTGTCGATACCGCGAAAACACTCTGCAATTCCTAAACTATACAGGTGCTCCACGCACAATCGTGAATAAAGCATAAAGCATGGCATAAGTACATGATAGTAATAAAGCCCCAAACTAGTTTGTGGCCCCAAGAAATAAGAAATGAATCAAGCTCTGGCTAAGGGGGATTCATAAACTCTCCCGTATATGGATAGTGCGAATAGTCAAGGAACAGGTATCAAGTACTCGGGGCCTACAAGACACAAGTGAGCGTGGAAGAACCAAATAACATCTATTGCCCACCGATGCCTCTGCATTAGTTATATCTATTTCCAGCAATTAATCAAGATGTATTTAAAGTCATGATCATCTCCACCATTAAGCATCTCCACCATTAAGCATGTGCCAACTTGCCGTCAACGGTGGAACGACAACGACGCGAAGCAACACATAAGCAAGCAACTACGACTCGCAAGGCCGACTATCTATCAAACAACAGACAATAGGATGTGTCCATGGCAATATAGGGGCTGCAAGGAGTATAAATGGTGCACGGAAACTAAAGCATCACAACACGGATAGTAATAGATCAACAGGAGGAAATAAAGACTATAAAAGCAAAATTGGTAGAAAGGGGGAGATTTCTCGCCTGGGAAACACTGCCGAAGATTCATTATTCGAAGAACTTGTCGATACTCGCATCAACTCAACGACCTAATCCGTGAAGAACCAAATCACTAAAAGAAACACCGGATACACTATTTAATACTACGGAAGAAGATCGGGCATGATGCATGACATGGAAAGGATGCGATACAACTAGGCAATATTAAACGGAACCGGGGTCCCGACAATTAATTAGGAGGTTCATGTTGTTTAGCTACCCCGCAATTTTAAATGTTGTCTTAACAAGGCAAAACATGGCATCGGTTCGCTATACAATTTAAATGGAGGCGTTAATAGACAAAAATAGCCCGCATATGCGCTCCATATTTGATTATGAGGTGAATTGGCATAATGCCCCAAACCCACATGATGAGATGTATCCAAGCATGAACAATTTAATATGCAACAATTTATATAGATGGCACTTTATAAAATAGGGCTAGAAAAAGGGTCACACATCGGGGCGAAGATCTTTGTGTCCATCGGGGGTCGATGGGGTTCGCTCTTGGCGGGATCAATCTTTGGACTTCGGGAACAGGGCTCCAGGATCCGTTGGGAGATCTTGGTGTCCGGGATCTCGACGTCTTCGGATACTGGGTCGGAGAGCTTGGCGCGCCGGGGTTCGGTCTATGGATCTAGGAAGGTCTTGTCGGCGTACATCGTTGAACAAAGTCTCGTCAACGTGTCGGACCTTGTCGATGGCAAAAACATGAACACGGTCATCGGTGGTTATCGGGGTAGAACACATCAACACACGGAAGGATGGGGATAGTCTAGTCATCCCGTGCCACCAGAAAGACGTCATGTGCACCTTCACTGTCTGCCAACAACAACAGGGGACGGCCCCAAGGGCAAGCTCGACAGTGGACGGGCATGGCAGCGTCGGAACGAAGCAGGCGACCTCAGCTGGCTGGAGAGAGGCACGGAGGCGAGCGCGACCAGGCGGAAGGAAGGCTGAGGTGGTGCTCTGGGGCGGCACCATGGTCTGGGGCGGGGTCAGCGTGATGCAGAAGGCGACAAGAGGAGGCGAGGAGAAGCAGGACCGCAGAAGGATGTGGCGGCCGGACTCGAGCGGCCAGAGGCGGTGTTGCAGGGACCCGAGCATACTGGCCGACGGCAGGGTCGACGGTAAGCTCGGGCAGCGATGGTGCAGACTCGTGGGTCGGTGTGGAGGAGCTCCTGGCAAGGCGATGTGTGGCTAATCAGGAGCGTCGACGCCGCCGGGCGCTCGGACGGCGAGGCCAACCGCCGGCGCTGGCACTGCAGGAGGGAGGACTCATGCAGGGAAGGAGGACGGAGGCGGGCGACACCATGGCTCAAGGAGGAGCCCGTCGGCGGAGCGCTGGAGGACGGCTTGGAGGGCAGAGGTTGCCCGTGACGGCGCGGTCCACAGATGCGGCGGCGAGCCCGGAGAGCGGCCGGGCTTGGTAGCGGCGCTAGGGTTGAGTGGAGAGGAGGCCGCAGCTGCGGTGCCTGGGAGGAGGCGGCGCTCTAGGCGCAGGCGACGGGCTCGCGGAAACGGGATCACGAGAGGCGGCGATGGTGGTTGGTGGGGATCGCTGGGTGCGAGGCTGAGGGATGGAATCGAAGACGGGACGAGGCGACCAAGTTGCGGTGGGGCCCGTGAGAGGTAGGGAGCGGGGCAGGGGTTGCGTGTCGCATCGCTCGCGACGGTTATGGGGTGAGGAGCGGGGCGTGTTGCGGTGTGCCGCTGCGTCGTGCGGTGCACCGCAGAGGTAGGTGCTCTGTAGGGTGGGGCCGGGCTGCAGAGCATGTTGACGCGATGGGGTGGAGCGTCGCGTGCGTTGTGTTGTTTCGTTCGGCAGGGTCCGTGCGCGTGTCAAACGGCAGGAGGGTGGTCGAGTCGATCAGGTTGGGGCTAGGTCGCTTGCGCTTGGTGTTGTCTGCGGGCTGCGTCGCTGCGCGCGGGACAGCGTGTTGCGGCAGGCTGCCGGGTGTGGTGGTTAGGTCTAGGGGTGGGTTTAGGTTTAGAGTTTGCTAGTTTTAGGGTTAGAAAGGAGGCGGCCGGCTGGCTTTTGGGCCTGGCGGACTGCCTCCCTAAAAAAATAAGTTTTATATTTATCATTATTCTGTTTTATTTTAAAATCTTTTGTAATTAATTTTAGACAAACAAAATATCTGGAAGAGACCAGGGTTTTGATTTGACATAAAGACGGGGGAATATTTAGAAAACAAAGATAGGCTTTTAGAAAATAGTTTTAGGCGAACAAATGCATGATGACATGATTATGCTCAAATGCAATATGGCATGATGACATGAGCATATGGTCATGATGATGCACAAGGGCAAAACACAACGATTTTCTAGTAGTGGTTTTACCGGGGTGCTACAATTCGACACCACGTGGAGGTAGTAGTGGACGGCTGCCACTGCAGGCGTGGTCCGCCGTTGTTCGGTCGGCCGTGGCAGAGTAGTGACCCCGACATGGCGGGATACGGGGGCGAAGGGGAGGTGGTGAGCGCTCTAGCAGATGGCGGGATACGGGGGCGGAGGGAGAGGTGGTGGGCGGCGCGATGGTGCACGGAGGTGGCATAGGCGAAGCAGAGAGAGGGAGGCGTCGATGAGATTAGGGTTTGCTGGCTCGCGAAGGAGGAAGAAGTGGCGGCGGGGACGGGTGCGTGTGGGGATTAGGGTCGGGTTTGGGCGGATGGGTCATGGGTGTGGGAGGATTTTACGGAAGTACCCCTTATCATTTATGTGCTGCAATACTGGCAAAGAGGGCGTTTCGGTCCATTCACGCCCAAGTGTGGGAGGCAGGAGAAACTAGTGCTGGGAATTTGGAGCGTTGGATGGAGGCCCTATCAATGGCTGATATCCGATTTGGTGGGTGATCTGTGGGTAGATTGGCTTTCTCTTCTGATTGGTCACACAAAAATAAAGTTTGAAATGGGCATAATAAATTCAAGAACGGTCCAAATGAGGCAAATCCTTCGCGTGGTGTCTTATTATGTGATATAGTTGCAAGAAAAAATACCAAACTTGCTATATTGTAAATATCTCAGAAAAACCTTCTCAGAAATGACCTGTCATGTTCGATGTTTCATGACTTTAAAGCCAAACAACCAACGTTATGGCTAGAATCGCGACATAGTTTGTGATAATGTGCCCACATTGTACACACATGTGCATCTTGGGATGGCGAACAATGTTGCAGGAGGAAGTTTTCCTTTTTGTCGCACATAAAATGCATTTTCCATTTTCCGAGTGCAAAAATCGGGACGGTTTATGAAGCAACCACCAAATGGTTAATTCAAAAATGCTACCACCATATTTTTCAAAAATATTAGACCACCTTACATAGATAATGTCCCAAGTAGGATATGTCAAACCTTTCCGTCCACCCCTGGCGAAAAAGACAAATTCTTGCCGAATTGGTAGGAAGTGGATCTAATTTAAACTACAAGTACATGATCTAATGCTCGTGATTTTTTGCAAAAATCATTTTTAGACTCACAATATGCTGTTTTATCAGAGATCCACTGCAAGTTTAGCGAGGCTCATCCCCTATCTTCATGCCCACCATTTTGACCATAGTTTGAAAAGTGAAAATTTTGAAACGGGCATAATAAATTCTAGAACGACCCAAATAATGTAAATCCTTCGCGTGGTGTATTATTATGTGATATAGTTGCAAGGAAAAATACCAAACTTGGTATATTGTAAATATCTCAGAAAAACCTTCTCAGAAATGACCTATCATGTTCGAGGTTTCATGACTTTCAAGCCAAACGACCAACGTTATGGCCAGAATCACGACATAGTTTGTGATAATGTGCCCACATTGTACACACATGTGCATCTTGAGATGGAGAACAATGTTGCAGGAGCAAGTTTTCCTTTTTGTCGCACGGAAAATGCATTTTCTATTTTCCGAGTGCCAAAAACGGGGCGTTTTGTGAAGCAGCCACCAAATTGTTAATTCAAAAATGCTACCACCATATTTTTCAAAAAGACTAGACCATATTATATGGACAATGTCCAAACTGGGGATTTTAAAACCTATCCGCCCACCCCTGGCGAAAAAGAAAAATATCTACCAAATCGGTAGGAAGTGAGTCTGGTTTGAACTAAAGGTATATGATCTAATGCTCATGATTTTTTGCGAAAAACATTTTTAGACTCACAATATGATGTTTCTTTAGAGATCCAGTGCAAGTTTTAGCGAGGCTCATCCCCTATCTTCATGCCCGTTGTTTTGACCATAATTTGAAACGGGACAATTTGGAAACGGGCATAAAAAATTCAACAATGGTCCGAACAAGGTAAATCCTTCGCGTGGTGTCATATTATGTGACAAAGTTGCAAGAAAAAATACCAAACTTGGTATATTGTAAAGATCTCGGGAAAACCTTCTCAAAAATGACCTATCATGTTCAAGGTTTCATGGCTTTCAAGCTAAACGACGAATGTTATGGTTAGAATCGTGACATAGTTTGTGATAATATGCCCACATTATGCATGCAAGTGCATCTTGGGATGGCGAACAATGTTGCAGGAGGAAGTTTTCCTTTTCGTCACATGGAAAAGCTATTTTTTATTTTCTGAGTGCCAAAATTGGGGCATTTTGTGAAGCAACACCAAATGTTGAATTCAAAAATTCTACCACCATATTTTTCGAAAATACTAGACCATATTAGATGGACAATGTCCGAACCGGGGATTTTAAAACCCCTGGCGAAAAAGACAAATATCTATCGAATCGATAGGAAGTGGGTCCGGTTTGAACTACAGGTACATGATCTAATGCCTATGATTTTTTGAAAAAATCATTTTTAGGTTCACAATATGTTGTTTTATCACAGATCTATTGCAAGTTTAGCGAGGATCATCCCCTAGCCAAGAACATCCATGCCTGCCGTTTTGACCATATTTTGAAACAAGCATAACAAATTCAAAGACGGTCCAAACAAGGTGAATCCTTCGTGTGGTGTCATATTATGTGACATAGTTCCAAGGAAAAATACCAAATTTGGTATATTCATTGCATCTCGAAAAAACCTTCACAGAAATGACCTATCTTGTTCGAGGTTTCATGGCTTTCGGGTCAAACGACCAATGTTATTGTCAGAATCGAGGCATAGTTTATGATAAACAATATTATGCATGCATGTGCATAGTGGGATGGCAAACAATATTGCAGCAGGAAATTTTCCTTTTCGTCGCATAGAAAATGCATTTTCCATTTTATGAATGCCGACAATGAGGCGTTTTGTGAAGCAACTACCAAATGAAGGTTTCAAAATGGTTCCACCCTATTTTTCCAAAATATCAAACCACCTTACATGGACACTTGTGCAACCGGAGAATCTAAAACCTTTCCGTGCACCCCTCTCGAAAAAGACAAATTCCCGCTGAATCAGTAGGAAGTGGGTCCAATTTGAAGTACAGGTGCATTATCTAGTGCTCATGATTTTTTGCAAAAATCATTTTTAGCTTCAAAATATGCTATTTCTTTATAGATCCAATGCAAGTTTAGCTAGGTTTGCATATTTGTTTAGAGATCCAATGCAAGTTTGCAAAAATCATTTTTAGTTTCAAAATATGCTTCAAAAAAAATTAAAGTCCCATATTATATATAAAGTGGAAACATATACTGTACATAAGCCCAAATTTGCACTGAAATCAACCTTGTAACGTCTTTTGGGCCATCGGCCCAGTCGATGGACATGATCACACGGGAAAAACGGATAGGCGGAGGCCTTCTCGCTTTCCGGCCTAGGCCCAACGACCAAAATTTGCTTAAGTGGAGCACACACATAGATTCTTCAGATGCAGCGAGGTGGTCCGATGGTTTGGTTCTGTCTACGGATGACACTGATCGCGGGTTCGATCCCCACGACCTCCCTTTTTGTTCTAAATTCCCGTGAATGGGTTCCCTAGCGACGTCCAATTCTGGCCCTGCCTATCAGTCATGCGGGGCAGCTCCATATCAGAATGCCACATAGGAGGACCTGCTGAGGTGGTGCATATACAGGCTCCACTTGATACATGTATATGACACATATGCAGACACATCAGCGTAAGTTGAAACATGGACACGACACATAAGCGAACCTCTTGAGGTGGACGACCGGTCATTTTAAGTTATTGTGAATTAGTAGCGATGACCATTTAAATTGGTCGTGATCGCGTAAAATTAAGGTCGTAGACCAGTGTTGTTTATGTTATGACCAATTGGTGCAAGTAAGTTATGACCTTCCTGACATAATTGGTCATAGTTTTTTAGGGTTTGGACCCTCCTAAATGTCCTATGACCATCTGGTTTGAAATGGTCATAGATCTATGACCAATTTTCTCACAATCACTATGAGAAGGTCACAAGTTGACACATTTATTGTAGTGAGCCCCCGAGCCGCTTGATGAGTCGGTAACCCTCGGGTCTTGCGAGCCAGAGGGTGCGGACGTGCTGGAATTGGTGCAAGCCTTCTTCTTCGCGGGTTCTGCTAGGAGACTCAGGAGACGGATTGATGGAAGGCTTGCGCAGATGCTCCAAGGAGACCCCTGGTGGGATCGCCTACCTGGTGGATCTGATTTGGGCTATTGAATCCGCTGCCTCATTGTTGATGCGAGGGACGTGATGGAACTCACATCCGTCGAAGCAGGCGCTGAGCTTCTGTACGTGGAACCGGTAGAGGGCCATGTTTGCATCGCGGGCATCCCATTCTCCGGATACCTGCTGCACCACCAGATCCGAGTCACCGAAGCAAAGGATCCGGTTGATGCCAATCTCCCTGGCCAGCCGGAGGCTATGCACCAACGCCTCGTACTTGGCGATGTTATTGGAGGCCTTGAAGTGGATCTGGAGAACATACTCCAGCCGGTCTCCCTTGGGCGAGGTGAGGACGATGCCGGCCCCCAAGCCCCCAAGCATCTTCAAGCCGTCGAAGTGCATCCTCCAGTGGTCTGAGTCAGGAACCAGAGGGAGGTATTGGGTTTCAGCCCAGTCGACAAGGAAGTCCGCCAGGGCCCGCGACTTGATCAAATGCTTGTTGCCGATGGCCCACTGGGCGACTCGGATGGTGGCGTCCTTGTTGCCGATGATTTCCGAAAGGGTGTGCGATGCACACGACTTTAATTAGATGCTCCTAGAATTATTGCTTGAGCTTCTTGCACGCCAGGTACACGCCATAGCACATCTTCTGGTAGTGGGGGTAGTTCTTCTTGGAGAGGGAGAGAACCTCGCTGAGGTAGTAGACGGGTCGTTGAACCAGCTGAGCCTTGCCTTCCTCGGGGAACTCCACCACCAGGACGACGCTGACGACCCGGCTGATGGCTGCTATATAGAGCAACATCGGCTCCTTGCTAGCCGGCGTGGCTAGAACCGGTGCTGTGGATAGCATGCGCTTGAGGTCATGAAAGGCGGCGTCGGCCTGCGAGGTCCAGGAGAACTTGTCCGTCTTCTTCATCAGCTGGTACAGCGGAAGTGCTTTCTCCCCCAACCGGCTGATGAAACGGCTGAGGGAGGCCAGGCATCCGGTGAATTTCTGGACTCCAAGCAAGCTCTTGGGCGGCTGCATCCTCTTGATAGCCGCAATCTTCTCCGGTTTCGCCTCAATCCCTCGTTGTGAAACGAGGAAACCGAGTAGCTGGCCGGATGGGACGCCGAAGACGCACTTCTCCGGGTTCAGCTTCATCTGGTACCGACGGAGGTTGCCGAATGTTTCCTACAAATCCTCGAGGAGGGTGCACTTCTCCTTTGTTTTGATGACGACATCGTCCACGTAGGCATGCATGTTTCGGCTGATCTGTGAGTGCAAGCATTTCTGCATACAGCGCTGATAGGTAGCGCCTGCATTTTTTAGACCGAAAGGCATGGTTACATAGCAGAAAGCCCCGTACGGGGTGATAAACGATGTCTTTATCTGGTCAGCCAGGTTTTGCCAAATCTGATTCTAACCGGAGTAACAATCCAAAAAGGACAACAAATCGCAGCCGGTCGTGGAATTGATAACCTGATCGATACGTGGCAAAGCGAAGGGTCTTTCGGGCACGCCTTGTTCAGGCTGGTGTAGTCGATACACATGCGCCAAGTCTTGTTCTTCTTCAACACCAAGACTGGGTTGGCCAGCCAGTCCGGGTGGTACACCTCCATAATGAACCCGGCTGCCAGGAGCCGGGTGATCTGGTCACCAATGATCTTTCTCTTCTCCTCTGCGAATCGGCACAGGGGCTGCTTAACCGGCTTGGCATCCGGTCGCACATGAAGCGAGTGCTCGGAGAACTCCCTCGGCACACCTGGCATGTCCTTGGGTGACCATGCGAAGATGTCCCGATTCTCATGGAGGAAGTTGACGAGCGCGCCTTCCTATTTTCTATCCAAGTTGGCACCAATGGTGATGAACTTGGTCGAAGCGGAGGGGTCGAGCGGAATCTTCTTCGTCTCCCTGGCCGGCTAGAAAGCTGCATCCCCAGCCGGCTTCCTGCTAGCTGGCACTTCTTGCTGGGTCATGGCCACATTGCGCATGATCTCGCGCTTCTCTTTGGCTATGATGAGGGCCTCGGCCAGCTTGGAGCCGGCTGAGGTGCACTCCATCGACCGCCTGAAGCAGCCGATGACGGTGATCACGCCGTTTGGTCCCGTCATCTTTGTCTTGAGATACGTGTAGTGGGGGACGGCCATGAACTTGGCGAGGGCGGGGCGCCCGAGGAGAGCATGGTAGGAGCTCGACAAGTTCACCACCTCGAACCATACCGGCTCGCGCCGGAAGTTCTCCTCGGTCCTGAAGATGACGTCCAGCTGGATTTTACCCAGCGGAGCGCAAGCCGGCCCCAGCAGTACACCGTGGAATGTCATGGTAGTCGGGCGCAAGTCGCACTCGCGGATGCCAAGCTTCTCCAGCGATGACCGGTAAAGCAAGTTGAGGCTGCTACCCCCGTTGATGAGGACACGTGAGAAACTTCAGGTGCGCTCATTGGAGACGATGAGGGGGTCAAGCACCATGGCGTAGCCCCCGGGATTCGGAAGCTGATCCAGCTGATCCTCCCGGCTCTAGGTGATGGGGGTCTCCGACCAGTTGAGGTACTGGGGGACTAGGGAGACGATGGCATTGACCTCCTTAGAGCGCCGCCTGCGGCTTTGCTTGTCGTCTAGCTCGGTCTCAAAGATGTGGTAGGCTGCGTGCGGCTGGGGGTAGCCGTTGTTGTTGTTGTCGCTGTTGCCTCCGTTACCATCATTGCCGGCTCCCCTACCCGATGGTGGGGGTCCACCGGGAGGTGGCGGCGGTAGCCGTTGCTGGTTTCCTTGGTCCTTTAGCTGGCGGGTCCAGCTGTAGTTTCGGGTGGTGTGCGTAGCCGGCTTGCACGGGCCGTCAAACATTTGGTCAGAGGTGAGCCGTGGCTTCTACCTTCTTGCATCGTTAGCTGGTGCGTCGGGCGCGCCCTCCACAACATTGACCTGCCGCGCATGGTAGCGGGGCTTCTGCTATCTGGCTTGGCAGTCCCCGTGGAACCGGTTGTCATTGCCGTGGCGCCTGGAGGATCCAACTTCTCCAGCCGGATTGCTTGGCCGGTCGCGAGCCGGCTTCGAGGGAGTCGGACGCCCGTCAGCAATGACCCGGAGAGGTTTCTTCATTGCGGCATCCACCGTGGCGTACTGGTCCGCAACCATCATGAGCTCCGCCATGGTTTTTGGCTCGTCACAGAGTAGCCGGTGGCGAAGCATGGTGCCTTCTCGGCACCCCTCAACGAAGAACCCGATCACCTGGCTCTCCAAGATGCCCTTGTAGGTGTTGCGCAGCTCCATCCACCTGGCGAGGTACTCGCGGTCTAACTCGCGGTTGCCCTGGACACACAAGGCCAGGTCGCGCGGGCGGCCCTGACGCTTGTACGTGCCATTGAAGTTGTGGACGACCACCTTCTCAAAATCTGGCCAGGCATTGATGCTGTTGGGCGCGAGGCTGTTGAGCCATGTCCTTGCTGACCCGGTTAGCATGAGGGGGACGTAGCGCACAGCTGTGTGCTTGTTCCCATGGGCGATGCCAACTGATGTGGCATAGTCGGTCAGCCAATCTTCCAGCTTCATGCTGTTGTCGTACTTGGGGGTATCCCTGGGCAGGGTGAACTTATTCGGAAATGGCTCATTCCGGATGCAGGGTCCAAAACAAACCGGTCCAGTGGAATCTTCCTCTTCCGTGGCGTGCGCTTGAGCGAGGATCTCGATGCGGTCGCGGTCATCCGGATGATTCGGGTTGGGCGCTCCTACCCGGCCCGAGAGACGGAAATTGGCGTGTCGTGGAGCTCCGGTTGGTGGAGGGGGAGGCAGTGGGTTGTTGTTCAACGTTTGCTCCTGGTGTGGCTGGCCCATGTTGCCAGAGCTGTGGCGCTTGTTGTGGGCCTTAACCGGAGGGGAGGACGCCTGCTGGATCTCGCGGGGTGCGCCCTTGCTATTGCCGGGTGGCTTGCTTCCCCTGGAGCAGCTGGGGTCCTCATGCATCTGCCGGATGGCATCAACCTGCTCATCCGTGATCCAGAGGAGCTCCGCACCGGGCGTCTTTGCCGTCTCGCCTCGCCTCCAAGTTGGGCTGCCACGCTGCTGCTCGCCGCGTGCAGGTTCTTGATGGGTGTGTTGTAGGCGGGCCGGATGAGAGTAGGTGGTGGATCCGGCTCGCCATCCCTTTCCATCCTTCCGCCTAGCTCGCCGCCTTGGCGCCATACTTGTCCGTGCCGGCTCGGCTCCGCGGTAGCCGGAGTGTGGCCGTGCACGCGGTTGTACTCGCGCCAGGTGATCTCGATCTGCTTCCTGGTCGCCGCCAACTCCATGGCCTCCTGCAGGAGAAGCTGCCTCTCCATGGCAAAGTTGGCTTCCGCCTCCTCCGAGTTATCCCCGAGGTTAACCAGCATGAAGAGCCGGTCGATGGCCTCTTCCACCGGGTTCCTAGGCCGCGGCGAAGCGGAAGTTCCGACCTCGTCCGCTCCCCGCTCACGCGGCTGCCGGGGCTGAGAGCTGGAGCCGGCCATCATCACCTCGACGCCACGAGGAGCGACGGAGGCACCACTGCCGAGGTACAGCGGTTCCGTGACGGAGACGATCTCCCTAGGGAAACATTTCGGCACGGTGGCGACATAGACGGGGTGGTCGCCGAAGAGCAGGATAGAGCCGTTTGCGAGAAACGTGGATCCGGTGAAACACGGAGCGTTGTTGATGACTGATACATTGCAAATGTATCTATAATTTTTGATGTTCCATCCTTGGTTTTATCCACTTTCTTGTGTTTTGTTCCAACTTTGGAGTACTTTTCATATGATTTCTTGGACTAACCTATTAACAAGAGCCACAAAGTGCCTGCTTTTCTGCTATTTTGGTTCTAGGAAAGTCGAAAATGAATATTCTCGAATTGGACAGACCAAAGCCAAAGTGCCTATTTTTCCGGAGGATCAAGTGCCGTATCACGAGACGGAGGGGCCAGGGGTCGCCACACCACCTGGCCAAGGCTGCACCCCCGCGCAGTGTGGTGTGGTGGCCCCCGGCACCCCCTCGGCCTCTCCTTCCGCCTATAAGTTGCCCTCGGGACGAAAACCCTAAGGACCTGATCAAAAATCCACGAAAGAGTCTATAGCCACCGTCATCTCCATTCCTAGATCGGGAGGGATCTGAAGCTCTTCCTGGCACCCTGCCAGAGAGGGGAATTCACCCTGGATGCCTTCTTCATCATCATGCAAGCCTCCGGTGTGATGCGTGAATAGTTCATCCTTGGACTACGGATCCATGTAGTAGCTAGATGGCTAGTTCTCCTCCTTTGTGCTTTCATGTCTAGATCTTGTGAGCTCCGTCCATGATCAAGATCATCTTTTTTGTAATTCTGCATGTTGTGTTTGCGGGGATCCGATGGATATTGAGATGCTATTTCAGATTGATTATTCATTCTATCATGTCTTTGTTATTTGAGATCTTGCATGCTTTCCTTTGTTAGTAGCTATCTTGGCCAAGTAGATGCTAGCAACTCCAAGAGTTAGTATTTATGCTCGATAGTGGGTTCATGCCTCTGGTAATATGGGGAAGCGACAGAAATCTCTAAGGTACTAGATGTGTTGTTGCTACTAGGGAGAAAACAACGATCCTTTGTTCATAGAACAATTGTATTGTTTACTTTACACGCAGTTCATAAAGCAATAATCTGTTGCTTGCAACTTAATACTGCAGGGGGTTCGGATGATAACCTGAAGGTGGATTATTAGTCATAGATGCAGTTCGATGGCGGTCTATGTATTATGTTGTCATGCCCAATCAAGTCTCAAAGGAGTCAAGATGATTAGTTTATGCATGTATTGCTTTCTCGGTGTTTGTCAATTACCCCGTTGTAATTTGTTCACCCAGCATGTTATCTATCTTAAGGAGAGCCACCTCTAGTGAACTATGGATCCCGGTCCTTGTCTTTTACATACAATCTACAATCTTTTACTGCTTTGTGTTTACTTTCTGCAAACTTTTACTTCTTTCCATTCGATACGTTTAATCCTTTGTTTTCTGCAAAACACGGTGAGATTAACAACCTCATCGCAAGTTGGGGACAAAGTTCTGTGGTTGTGTTGTGCAGGTCTCCACGTTGCTACTAGCACCGGTAGTGTGCCCTGCCAAAGCTCAGCTAGTAACACCTTTGGGTTGTTTCCTTGCTCCTACTGGTTCGATTAAACCTTGGTTTCATAACTGAGGGAAACTTGTTGATGTGCTCATCATACCTTCCTCTTGGGTTCCCAACGAGCTCTACATCAACACCGCCATCAAGCATTTTTCTGGGCGCCGTGCATTGAGCCATCAAGCATTTTTCTGGCGCCGTTGCCGGGGAGTCAAGGACATCTTCACAAGGGGAGTCCCTCACAACCAATCTCTTTACTTTGTTGTTTTTTGTTTTGCTTAGTTTCTTTTTGCTTTGTTTGCTTGTTTTGTTCTTCAAAAACACAAAAAAAATTAGTTATACTAGTTTGCTTTCTTATTTGAAAACCCAAAAAAATGACTACTCTTGAAAACACTAAGTTGTGTGACTTCACTAGCACCAACAACAATGATTTTATGAGCACACCTATTGCTCCACCTGTGGCTGAAAATACTTTCTTTGAGATAAAACCTGCTTTGCTCAATCTTGTTATGAGAGAACAATTTTCTGGTATTGGTAATGAAGATGCTGCTTCCCATCTAAATAACTTTGTTGAACTTTGTGAGATGCAAAAGCATAGGGATATAGATGGTGATATTATTAAGCTGAAATTGTTTCCTTTCTCTTTGAGAGGAAAAGCTAAAGAATGGTTGAATTCCTTAACTAGGAATAGTATTAATTCTTGGACTAAGTGTAAAGATGCTTTTATTGGAAAATACTATCCTCCTGCTAAGATTATATCCATGCGAAGTGAAATAATGAAGTTTAAACAACTTGATAATGAGCATGTTGCTCAAGCTTGGGAAAGAATGAAATCTTTGGTAAAGAATTGTCCCACTCATGGACTGACTACTTGGATGATCATCCAAACTTTTTATGCAGGATTGAACTATTCTTCAAGGAACCTATTGGATTCAGCTGCTGGAGGTACCTTTATGACCATCACTTTGGGTGCTGCAACAAACCTTTTGGACAATATGATGGTTAATTATTCTGAATGGCATACTGAGAGCTCCACAAGGTAAAAAGGTAAATTCTGTTGAGGAAACCTCCTCCTTGAGTGAAAAGATTGATATAATTATGTCTATGCTTGTTAATGGGAAAGCCCATATTGATCCAAATAATGTTCCTTTAGCCTCTTTGGTTGCTCAAGAAGAGCAAGTTGATCTGAACTTCATAAGAAATAACAATTTTGGCAACAATGCTTATGGTAATAACAATTATAGGCCCTGCCCTCCTAATAATACTTATGGCTATAATGGTAAACCTGGATTACCTAGTGAAGGAAGAATTTTAGAAGTTGAAAGAGCCACTAAAAACTTCATGCAAATGCAATATGAGCAAAATAAGCTATTCACTAAAACTATGGAGGAACAATATATTATTTTGAAGAACATTAGCCATCAACTTGAGAGTCTAAATAAGGAAATTCCTAGTTTACAATTGAAACTCTCTAATGCTGAAAGAAATATATCATCTTTGTCTGAAGCTCAATCTTCTTTGATCAATAAAATGGCTGCTAAACCTGAAACTAATAAGAATCCCTTTGTAGCTACTAATGCCATACAAGTGAGAATTGATGAAAATGTCAAACTATTAGCTGAATTACATGCTAAGTGGGAAAGAGAAGATGAAATTGCTAGAAACATTAGTGTTTCTACTATCACCACCACTAGTGTTGAGGCTAGTAATAGTTCTACTACTTTAGATGATAAAGTTGATTTTGATCTTGATGGTTGCAACATCTCTGAAGTTATTAAGTTTCTACAAAAGCTTGCTAAAAGTCCCAATGCTAGTGCTATGAACATGGCCTTTACAAAACACATTACTGATGCTCTCATAAAGATTAAAAAAGAAAAGATGAAACATAAAGCTTCTATTCCTATAAAGCAAGAAGATGGTTGGGAACCCATCATTAATATGAAAGTGAATGACTTTGATTTCAAAGCTTTGTGTGATCTTGATAGTAGTGTTTCTATTATGCCTAGAAGGATTTATGATATGCTTGATTTGCCTCCTCTTGAAGATTGTTATTTAAATGTCCCACTTGATGCTAATGCTAAAAAGAAACTCATGGGGAGTCTTAATTATGTTCTTATTATGGTTAATGATTCCTATGTCCCCATTGATTTCTATGTTTTGGATGTTTAATACAATGCTTCTTGTCCTATTACTTTGGGAAGACCTTTTCTTAGAACTGTTGGTGCCATCATTGATATGAAAGAAGGCACCATTAAATATCAACTACCACTCAAGAAAGGTATAGAACACTTCCCTAAAAACAGAGAAAATATTTCTTTTGCTTCACCTATGAAAACAAAATTTGGTCTTAATGCTTCTTCATTTGAGAACACTTGATTCTTTCTTTGCTTCTTATGCGTAACTTAAAGGCGTTAAAGAAAAGTACTTGTTGGGATATAACCCAAGAGTTTTAGATGAGTCTTGGAAGTTATTACCTCTGTAATAACCTCTCCTTATCCTTTTTATTTGCTTTTTGTGCCAAGAGTAACCTCTAATGAGAGTGAAGTAATGATTGGGAAAGTTGCTGTCCCGAAACAGATTTCTGTGCTTCACCGTAAACATTCCTGAGAGAGCTCTGTACGTCGGATTGAGCTGTAATTTTTTGTGCTTCTGCCCCAGGTTGTTATCTAACTTTCGTGAGTTCAACACTTTTTGATTTGAGCAACAGAAGGTCTTCTAAAAAATTCGTCTTTACCTGCTGGTCTGTTTTGACAGATTTCTGCCATTTTCTGCATTTGCTTCTTGTTGGTTTCTTCTTGAGTTTTTTGGGGAATTGAGCTTTTTGAGAAAAGTGCTACAGTAGCTAGTGTTCTAATGGAAGTTTATTTGGTGTTAGAACTGAACCTTGAGACTTATTTATCTTAAGTGCACTAATGTTGCTAATGAGATTGTGTGAAGTTTTGTACGAAGGAAAAATTTCAGGTGTATGGAAGGAATGAGTAATGAGATGAAGGATGGACTAAAGCTCAAGCTTGGGGATGCCACGCGTGTCACCCCAAGAAATATCCAAGAAGTACAAGCGTCAAAGCTTGGGGATGCCCAAGGCATCCCCTTCTTCATCAATAAAAATTCCAGGTTTCTTCCAAACGCTTCATTTTTATTGTTTTATGCACATTTGTGTTTTTCTTGGAGTGTCTTCTTTTTCGTTTTTGTTCTGGTTTTCGTTTGCTTTGGTTTGCTTAGTTTTCTTAATAAATTGGTTGGACCCCCTCTTTCATACTTTGGTTTGCAATTAGTTTGGTTTGGTTTGGAAAAGAGTAGGAAAGTTCATGCTTATGTGGTAAAAAGAGCTTGTTTTTGACTGTGGCATGTGCTTTGTCATGCCATGCTTGATATTGTTTAGGCTTTATGCTTAGTATTCTTTTCTGTAGCATGACTTGTTATAAACAATTGAAATTTCTTAATGTGCCTTGGATGAATAATGCGTTGTTTTAGCATATTAAAGCATAGTATAGTGGTATTCTCCTTTGATTCGTTATTTGGGTTGACTTGGCACATGCTTACACCATGTTATGACTATCTCAAGTCACCATATCCTTTATGATCCTTTAGTTTTCAACTTGTAGTATCACTTTATGCTTTGATCAATGATGTTTTGTCGCTCTACATGATTATGGCCATTATTGCTCTCTTAGTTTGTCGCTCCCAGTCTTTTGCTAGCCTCCACAACAAAGTATGAGTTCCACTCATGAATCCAACTCCCTAAACCAAGTTATTCCAAAGAGTCCACCATACCTACCTACTAGCTTATGATATTCCAAGTATATTGATGCTTTTGTTTACCTTCCACTTGTTATGAGAAAACTAGTGATTAAAGCTCTCACGAACTTGATGGCACACTTTACTTTATTGCCTCTAATAAACTTGAACCATTGTGTCTTCTATGTTGTATATGCTTGCACTTATTTGTTGGGAATTAGCAGAACCATGCTTTCATGGGGAACGCTTTCAACATTGCACGTGGTACTTGTACCTAGTTGATATCATGCTCTTTTGTATATGGATGTCGTCTGTGTGAAATGAAAGGGGAGCTTGTAAGTCCATGGAGTTATGTATATGTGTTAGAGAAACGTCTGGGCCGCTGGTCTAATCCATGCTAACATCGTGGAAACCTGCAGCGTAACCATAATGAACAGTCTATGAAGCATTCTTCTTATAAAAAAGAGTCCTATATTGAGAAAAAAGAGAAAAAAGATACTATGAAAAGAGGAAAGAGAGAAAAAAGCACCATATTCCCATGGTAAATAAGAAGAATGTTGAGATGCTCGTTGTCTGCTTGCCTTGTCATTTTGATATGGGGATTCTTCCGTATCATCGGGCAAGGGGTACCCTGTTGGCGGTTCTCAATGATACACATGTACTTACGATGACAAGAACTTACTGGTGACTAAACTTGAGTAGCATGAGGAGCGACCCTCGTATACAAGGGACATGAGATTTCTGACTTATACTTCATCAAGCATGTACACCATAGTTTGTTCACTTTAACCTTAATCACTTCAAGATGCTTACGACGGGGGCAATGAGAGCTGAAAGCTTTAAGTACCATAATTTTTGGAAGCTCTTTATGATACTTGAATCCCTACTTCCTTTTTACAAAAGGCTTTTCTTCCACCACTATATTGAGTCTCCACCTTCTATCTTTATGCACTACTTTGAGAGCATAGTGGCCATTCTTAGTTCTATGTGCATTGTCCCAAGACTAGTTGATTGATGCATAACTTGTTATTTCTTGTTTGAAACTATTGTATCTAGTCACTCTTATGAACTTTGAAGGTGTCCTATGCATTTGTATTTGCTACTCTATTGAGGGACAAGCTAAATACTAGTATGCTATGTTTTCTTTATGTGAAACAAACAAACGTCTTGCAAAGCATTGTTATTCATGAATCTTTTGTTTGTGCCTTTTCATGTTGCATCATAGTTTCTTTGCTTATTGCTAGAACTTTGTCTTTCATGTTATGATTGAAGTACTATGATCCCAGCTATGAATGTTTTGCAAATACTTTGATCAAGTCTTTGATGGTGCATGTCACCTCAAAAATTATTTCTTTTTATCACTTACCTACTCGAGGATGAGCAGGAGTTAAGCTTGGGGATGTTGATACATTGCAAATGTATCTATAATTTTTGATGTTTCATGCTTGGTTTTATCCACTTTATTGTGTTTTGTTCCAACTTTGGAGTACTTTTAATATGATTTCTTGGACTAACCTATTAACAAGAGCCACAGTGCCAGCTACCTATTTTTTGCTATTTTTGGTTCCAGGAAAGTCAGAAAATGAATATTCTCGGAATTGGACGGGACCAAAGCCAAAGTGCCTATTTTTCCGGAAGGGATCAAGTGCCAGAATATGAGATGGAGAGGGGCCAGGGGCCGGCCACACCACCTGGCCGTGCGGACAGCCCTGGCCCGCGCCAGGGGGTGGTGTGGTGGCCCCCGACACCCCCTCGGCCTCTCCTTCCGCCTATAAGTTGCCCTCGGGATGAAAACCCTACGGACCCGATCAAAAATCCACGAAAGAGTCTGTAGCCGCCGTCATCTCCATCCCTAGATCGGGAGGGATCTGAAGCTCTTCCCGGCACCCTGCCGGAGAGGGGAATTCACCCCGGAGGCTTTCTTCATCATCATGCAAGCCTCCGGTGTGATGCGTGAGTAGTTCATCCTTGGACTACGGGTCCATGTAGTAGCTAGATGGTTGGGTCTTCTCCTTTGTGCTTTCATGTCTAGATCTTGTGAGCTCCGTTCATGATCAAGATCATCTTTTTGTAATTCTGCATGTTGTATTTGCGGGGATCCGATGGATATTGAGATGCTATTTCAGATTGATTATTGATTCTATCATGTCTTTGTTATTTGAGATCTTGTATGCTTTCCGTTGTTAGTAGCTATCTTGGCCAAGTAGATGCTAGCAACTCCAAGAGTTAGTATTTATGCTCGATAGTGGGTTCATGCCTCTAGTAATATGGGGAAGCGACATAAATCTCTAAGGTACTAGATGTGTTGTTGCTACTAGGGAGAAAACAACGATCCTTTGTTCATAGAACAATTGTATTGTTTACTTTACACGCAGTTTGTAAAGTAATAATCTGTTTCTTGCAACTTAATACTGGAGGGGGTTCAGATGATAACCTGAAGGTGGATTATTAGTCATAGATGCAGTTGGATGGCGGTCTATGTATTATGTTGTAATGCCCAATCAAGTCTCAAAGGAGTCAAGATGATTAGTTTATGCATGTATTGCTTTCTCGGTGTTTGTCAATTACCCCGGTGTAATTTGTTCACCCAGCATGTTATCTATCTTAAGGAGAGCCACCTCTAGTGAACTATGGATCCCGGTCCTTGTCTTTTACATACAATCTACAATCTTTTACTGCTTTGTGTTTACTTTCTGCAAACTTTTACTTCTTTCCATTCGATACGTTTAATCCTTTGTTTTCTGCAAAACACGGTGAGATTGACAACCTCATCGCAAGTTGGGGACAAAGTTCTGTGGTTGTGTTGTGCCGGTCTCCACGTTGCTACTAGCACCGTTAGTGCGCCCTGCCAAAGCTCAGCTAGTAACACCTTTGGGTGTTTCCTTGCGCCTACTGGTTCGATTAAACCTTGGTTTCATAACTGAGGGAAACTTGCTGCTGTGCTCATCATACCTTCCTCTTGGGGTTCCCAACGAGCTCTACATCAACACCGCCATCAAGCATTTTTCTGGGCGCCGTGCATTGAGCCATCAATGACGCAGTCAAACTTGCCGAGCGTGAGCACCAGGCTGGAGGCCACACGCTCACCGGTTGAAGTGCAGGGTCCCGTGCGGAACGTGACTCCGGTCGAAGCCATCTGGCCCCATGGTGGGCGCCAACTGTCATTATATTGGGAACGGCAGTACCTAAACATGTTAGATAGAGGTGTGGGGACTAGCAGGGAAGCTCTCGACAGCATCCGTAGGCGGGATTGGATACGAGCAAGTGTAGCGAGACACAAGAAGTACCCCGGTTCGGAGCCCTCGTGGTGAGGTAAAGCTCCTACTCCTGCTGATCTGACTATGAGTGGTATACGGGCTACAATCGCTCCTCGAGCTATATCTTGTATCTACCTCCTTAAATGCACTGAGTCCAACCCTTGCTACTAGAGCCTTACCTCTCCTTATATAGGTAGAGAGGCAACAGTCTCACTAGCCAGTCTAGCTGGCTGGCCCCACGGGTGGGGGCCTGTTCATTTGCGGTACCAAAGTTCCCGGGCGAGTGCACCGTGGTACGTAAGTTTCCTGATATTGCCACATTTTGAAATGTTGGGCCGCCAACTACCGAGAGGGGCCATTTCTAGGCAAACTCATATCACCCTACCAAATCCAAACATTCCTTGAAACCGCCTCATGAAGTAGATGGTCAGGACCCCCATGTCAGTAATATTTCCGTGATGTGAGCGCCAACGCGGCGACCATGTAGACAAAACGAAGGACTAAAGGAGCATGGTGTGTTGACCAAATTCCCAAATCCACTCCCTCCCTCCTTTTGCATGAACCCTAGCACCGGCGGCGTCAAAATCCCCTCTCCAACCAGAATGATCTCTTCGGGCATTTGACTTCCGGCGCCAAGTTGCTACGCCTACTTGCTGGTACCGAGCTCTAATGCCGAATGTCGTGCCAGCCGTTGCGACGATCTAACCCGCCTCTACTGCCGATGAGCTGAGCAACACGAAGGATGACAGATCCTATTGCTGAGGAAGAAGTACTTCTGGCTAATTGCGGGTGAGCTACTCTTCTCTTTGCTATTCGCACTACCTATAACTGCTAGCTGGCTATTTGCATTACAGAGATAGATCGAACCTAGAATTGTTTGCTAGCACAACGCTGACAATCAATTCTTATCTTTTGTCCCCAATTTTCTGTCAAGTAGGATCTCCGCTAACCCAAATGCACGGTTACGGTTACCCTCTGCGGCTACTACATTAAATTAGCAGATGGGAAGAGCAAGTGGAATCAAGCTTGCTGTCTGAAGATGGAAGTAGCGCCTGTGTAGTTATGCACTATTCCTGGTATGGTTGCTGCTGTGCGTGAACTTGCTGAAATGGGGCCAGAGCAGACTACACGGTTCAACTTCATTGATGAACGAGGCTTCACGGTTCCTATAGCGTGTGACAATTAGCTAATTGGGTTGATGAAACAGTTTGCTAGGCTTCGCGTGGTTATGCTGATTTGTAACATACTGGATGTGGAAGCTGCTGCTACTGGGAGTCGCCCAACTATTATTGGACAGGGTGGTCTAACTTGAACCCCTGCTGTTGTTGAGAAAAATGTGGTTCCTCGTCCGTGACATGCTTCTGTCAGCCAACCTCCTCGTAGGAGTCCCCGTATTGCCATTGTGGAAAACTCTGCTCTATAATCTGCTGGTACTGGTCATCCCCGTGGTGTTGTTGCTCCGGCTGCTGCTGACCCAATCCATGCCACTGTTGAGCAAACTAAGGCTTCCGGAGGCTGCCCCGCTGTTGTTGCCAAGACCGCTGCCTTGTGTGCTGCTCCTCCTCAACACCGTGCTCAAGTTGTGTGAACCTGTGCTCTGGAATCTGCTGGTACTAGTCGTCCCCATGTTCTTGTTGATCTGGCCGCTGTTAACCCAATTATTGCCGATGTTGAGCAAACTAAGGCTTCCGGAGGCTGCCCCACTGTTGTTGCAAAGACTGTTGCCTTGCGTCCTCCTCGAACCCATGCTCAGGTTCAGCGAGCTGCTGGTCTGGAGCTAGATCATGGTCTGGACTCTGCTAGCACTCGAGACACTACTATTCTGGGAACTGCTCCTGATCGTCGATGTGGCATGGCAACAGCTGATCATATTGTGGCTGCTGTTAGAAGGGACCCTGCCTATCCACCATGTAATGTAGCTCCCGCTGCTAAGGGCCCTCGCCTTGCTCCTGGTCTTGGTACTTCCACCGAGGTTGATCTAGCTAACGATGACGCTGGTGATGGCGACGGTGGCATTGTGGCTGGGTGTGATAGTGCCGCTCCACCTCTCGAACCTCTCGGAGGTTTCTATCCCGCGGAACCTGATGATGGCAAAGTAATCGTTCGTATCGATGTCGTGAATTATACTGCAAAATTAGATGATGGCACAAAAAAATTCTATGACGAGTTTGATGTAATCCTTGGTAGATACGATCCTGAAGTGGTAGAGTTATCTAACCTGATGGCATCGTTACGTGTGAAGGTGTTGTGGGGTTCCTCCCAGGAAGCACGTTTGTTATATTTTGGTTACAGGAGCAAAAAGGATATCGAAGTGAAAGATACTAGGGATTTTGTCGTACCGTTTACAAGGAAACATTATAGAGGTGAAGTGTACTTCCACTTGATAGTGCAAATGGTTGGAGAGGAATTAGATCTCGACAATAGAGATGATGGACTTTTAGAAGGCATGGGTGTCCTGATCCATGGCATCAGTGGGGCTGGTGCGACTAAGGGTAGCTTCGAACAGAGGAGAGTCTTACAGAGGGGCATCATAAATAGGAGTAGGAAGAGCATCCCCAGAAAGGGCACCCCGAAGAAGAACGTCACCAAGGAGACCACGGTAGAGAAGAGGACGCCCAAGGGTCGCACGAAAAAAGGCACCACGCCACAGAGTACGCCCTTGAGATCCAGTCAAAATGCCACACCGAAAGGTAGCAGCAAAAATGCTAAGAGGGCTAGCATGGTGGTGAACACTCCTAGGAGTGGTAGCAAAGAGGCGAAGATGGCCAGCACGGAGGCTACCACACCCAGTGGGAGCAGAAAAAATACTAATTTGGAGCGGAACACGCCGCTGAGGTCAGGCAATAATGCCAGCAAGAAGGAGAACACACCCAATAGTAGCAGCAAAAGGGCTAATTTGGAGCGGAACACGCGCTGAGGTCAGGCAATAATGCCAGCACGAAGGAGAACATGCCCAATAGGAGCAACAAAAGGGCTAATTCGAAGAAGAACATGCTGCAGAGGTTAGGCTATAATGCTAGCACCCTGGAGCCAACACCTGTGAGGGGAGGCAGGAAGGAGATCACACCCAAGAGAGGCAACAAAAAGCCTAGTTCGATGGGGAATGGAACGCAGATGTCAAGCCCTACTAATACCATCAGGAAAGATTACATCAGGAAGGAGGATGTACACAGGAAGAGCAAGAGGGTTCTGTGTAGTCAAGATGAAATAGACTATGACTGTTGTTTGTCTACTGAAGTACCTAGGGTGCGTGCAAACGTAAGACCACCCCATGTGGTTGCAGCAGAACCAACCGAGTGTCTTGGAGAAAACAGAGTTGCCGGTGAGGTGGATTGGGGCAATGTTCCGGTCCATCCGGGTGGAGACGATGGTGCAGCCCCACCCATGGGAGCCAATATGATGTGTGCAGTACTAGGCATTAGAGACGATGGCCAGGATTCTGAATCAGATGAAGAAGAAGGCACTGTAGAGGATCAAGAATCTGGTGATGATGAAATAGACGAGGAACTTAATGATGAGGCTGGTATTCCAGTCGATGAATTGGGTGTTGAAGTAGAAGAAATGAAACATGACCACGAGTATCCTATAATTTCGGTCGGCACCGAGTTCATGAGCATGCATGAGTTTAGGATGTCATTCCGGCATTTTTGTATCAAGGGGGAGTTTGACGTTTATCGACTGAAGAACACTGCCTAGAGGTATGAGGCCATTTGCAAGTTAACGTGGATGAATGGACGGGCCGAGGTACATTATCCATGGAGGATCATAGCAAGAGCCTTACCTATGTCGAAGGCAATTAGGGTACTGGGGCAATAAATGCAGCAAACCATTACACTACAAGAAATCTGCTCACTAGTGACCTTTTTTTAATGACCACGCATTTTTTGGTCATAGATCTATGACCATTCTGAGTCAATTGATCGTAAGGCATTTCGAAGGGTCCAAAACTTGAAACATAACGACCAATTTAGTCAAAAAGGTCATGATATCCTAACATGGAAAGGTCATAGATATATAGAACTGGTTTGGAGCCTATTATTTGGTAGACTATGACCATTTAAATGGTCGTTATGGTTAAATTCTGAGACAAAAAAAATTACAGGATTGCCAACTCAGCAATATCACTTCATGTCATGTCCATGTGTCATTTTTGCTTACTTGTCATGTCTACATGGCAGCAGAAATAATTCAAATAAAAAGAATCTCCGCGAGATATTGAACTCACAACCTCAACAACTGCCCCCATCGATCCTAACCACTACATCACTCAACTCGTTCATGCCAAACAGATAGCTCGGCAGCCTTTAACCAGCGTCGTGGTAGAGTGCGGAAATTATTCCAAAAAAGATAACCAGAGGGGGATCAAACTCACCACCTCGCCATCTGCCCATGGAAACATAACCACTACACCAGTCAACTAGATTGTGTGAAATACAGAGCTCGGACTCCTTTAAACATTCTTTTATTTCCACGCAGAAATAATTGCAACAAAAAAGAGAACCAAGGGCGACCGAACTCACAACCTCGCAAACAATGAACGAGAATAAAGCCAATGCACCACTCGACTAGTTTGTGCAAATTAGGGAGATCGACCTCTTTTAAACATTCTTTTATTTCCACACAGGAATAATATGGAAGAAAAGAGCAACCAGGCGCTCGAACCCACAACCTCCTACTCTAAACACAACCACCTAACCAACATGCAATTGTATACTCTATATCAAAATACCCCCAGGTGCTGTTTATAAATATAAATGTCGGGTTGGGCCTGGGCCAGAAAAAGAGCACCGACACATGTAAAAGTCATGAGCTATTCTCGCGGCTGGGCCACGGCCCATGGACAATTAGAAGGTCAGTTTTGGGTAGAGTTTTTAGGAACTCTATAAATATAAATTCAACTTTAATTTTAAATATGACCTCAGATTAAGATGATATAAATATCATTTTGGTTCATCTCAAAGATAGGTATACCGTTCATATTGGCGAGTTTCTCATTTTATGTTATCCCGAGTGTATGGTCTATCCTTTTTGTTCTTGTGCTCTCAGAATGCGGTAGGCATTAAGTTTCTTAGCTAGGGGATGAGCCTCACTAAACTTGCATTGGATATCTGATAAAATGGCATATTGTGAGTCTAAAAATGATTTTTGCAAAAAAACATGAGTATTAGATAATGTACCTATAGTTCAAATCGGACCAACTTCCTACCGATTCGGCGGATATTTGTCTTTTTCGCAAGGTGTGAACAGAAAGGTTTTTGATACTCTAGTTGGGCAATTGTCCATATAAGGTGATCTAGTATTTTGGAAAAATGGGGTGGAATCATTTTGAAACTCTCATTTGGTGGTTGCTTCATAAAACGCCATGTTTTTCGCACTCGAAAAATGGAAAATGCATTTTTTGAGCGATAAAAAGAAAAACTTCCTCCTGCAACATTGTTCGCCATCCTAAGATGCACATGCGTGCACAAAATGGGCATATTATCACAAACTATGCCGTGATTCTTGCCATAACATTGGTCATTTGACATAATAGCCATGAAACCTCGAACATGATAGGTCATTTTTGTGAAGGCTTTTTGAGATATTTAAAATATACCAGGTTTGGTATTTTTTCTTACAACTATGTCACATAATATGACACCACACGAAAGATTTACCGTGTTTGGACCGTTTTTGAATTCATTATGCATGTTTCAAACTATGGTCAAAACGATTGGCATGAAGGTTCTTAGCTAGGGGCTGAGCCTCGATAAACTTTCAGTGGATCTCTAATAAAACAGAATATTGTGAAGCTAAAAATGATTTTTTCAAAAAATCGCGAGCATAAAATCATGTACCTGTAGTTCAAATCTGACCCACTTCCTACCGATTTAGCAGATATTTGTCTTTTTCGTGAGGGATGGACGGAAAGGTTTTTGATACTCTCGTTGGGAAATTGTCCATGCAAGGTGATCTAGTATTTTGGAAAAATAGGGTGGAACCATTTTGAAACTCTTATTTGGTGGTTCCTTCACAAAATGCCCCGGTTTTCGCACTCCAAAAATAGAAAATGCATTTTTCGAGCGACGAAAAGGAAAACTTCCTCCTGCAACATTATTTGCCATCCCAAGATGCACATGGATGTATAATATGGGCACAATATCAGAAACTATGCCGCGATTCTAGCCATAATATTGGTTGTTTGACCTGAAAGTCATGAAACCTCGAACATGATAGGTCATTTCTGTGAAGGTTTTTTTGAGATATTTGCAATATACCAAGTTTGGTATTTTTTCTTGCAACTATGTCACATAATACGACGCCACACGAAGGATTTACATTGTTTGGACCGTTTTTGAATTTTTTATGTCTGTTTCAAACTTTGGTCAAAACGGCAGGCATGAAGGTTCTTAGCTAGGGGATGAGCCTCGCTGAACTTGCATTGGATCTCTGATAAAATAGCATATTGTGAACCTAGAAATGATTTTTTCGAAAAATCATGAGCATCAAATCATGTACCTATAGTTCAAATCTGACCCACTTCCTACCGATTCGGCAGGATTTTTTTTTTCGCGAGGGGTGCACGAAAATGTTTTAGATACTTCGGTTGGGACATTGTCCATGCAAGGCGATATAGTATTTCGGAGAAATGGGACGGTAGCATTTTGAAACTTTTATTTGGTGGTTGTTTCACAAAACTCCCTGTTTTTGGCTCTTGAAAAATGGAAAATACAATTTTCGAGCGAGTAAAAGGAAAACTTCCTCCTGCAATATTATTCGCCATCCCAAGATTCACATGCATGCATAATATGAGCATAATATCTGAAAGTATGCGGCTATTCTAGCCATAACATTCGTCGTTTGACCTAAAAGACATGAAACCTCGAACATGATAGGTCATTTCTGTGAAGGTTTTTTCGAGATATTTGCAATATACCAAGTTTGGTATTTTTTTCTTGCAACTATGTCACATAATACGATGCCACGTGAAGGATTTACATTGTTTGGACCGTTTTTGAATTTCTTATGCCCGTTTCAAACTATGGTCAAAATGGTGAGCATGAAGGTTCTTAGCTAGAGGATGAGACTCGCTAAACTTACATTGGATCTATGGTGAAACAATATATTGTGAAGCTAAAAATAATTTTTACAAAAAATCACGAGCATGAGATCATGTACCTGTAGTTCAAATCGGACCCACTTCCTACCGATTCGGCAGACTTTTGTCTTTTTCACGAGGGGTGCACGGAAAGGTTTTAGATACTCAAGTTGGGAAAATGGCCATGTAAGGTGTTCTAGTATTTTATAAAAATCAGGTGGAACCATTTTGAAACTCTCATTTGGTGGTTGTTTTACAAAACGCCTTGTTTTTAGCACTCGAAAAATGGAAAATGCAATTTTTGTGTGACGAAAAGGAAAACTTCCTCCTAGAACATTGTTCGCCATCCAAATATGCATATTCATGCACAATATGAGCATATTATCACAAACTATGCCGTGATTCTGGTCAAAACATTGTTTGTTTGGGTTGATCCTCATCAAAGTAGAGCCAACCAATGAGAAAACAGAACCAGACTACCCATGGATCATGTACATAATCATATCTCAGCCGTCTATGCTACCACCATCAAACCTCCAATTTCACTCCCACCGAAGCAGGTTCGTATCGCCGGGAAACCAAATTTGGACAGCAGGCGCGCGGGGAGACCAATTTTCGTTAAGTCCCCACCGCACCATGAAAACCCTAACCCTAGACATTTCCTTCTCCCATCCTCCGCCGCCACCCTCTCTCCGTCTCTCCCCCTATCGCTGCCACCCGCCACCGTACCATGAAAACCCCACTGCCCCCAGCCGCACAGCTCGGGTCCCCTATTTGTCCCACACTCCATCGGTCGCCTCCACCGCCCGGATAGAATCACCCGTTGGACATCGCGGCCACCCCATTGATCTCCTCCCATGGAATCCGCTTCCCCAAATTTGGGCTCACAACCGCATGGTGGGCAGCGACCCTGCTAGGTATGGAGATGGGGAGCACCAGGCCAGTACTTGAGGGGAGGGATCTGCGGGTGTGCAAAGTAGTGCGGCGTGGTCGCGGCGACGATGGAAGTCGATGAGAGTGAAGGCCAAGGTGAGATCCTGTGGCGGCGACTCTAGGCTCGCGGTGAAGAAGACCATGGCCGAGAAGGACCCCAACAAGCCCAAGTGCCCCCCGAGCGCCTTCTTCATCTTCATGTAAGCGTCCACTTCTAGATCCGTCCGCCCCTTATTTCATGGTTCGTTTTCGGTTTCGTGTTCTACGTGCATTCGTAGCAACAACTCTTTGTTTGTGTGCAGATAAACTAAAGATATAATCCAGTACACCTAGGCAGATCCTACTTCTCAAATGAAAGAGTTAATATGCCACTATTATATAATCTTATGTGTGAGTGAAACAGGTAGTTTTAGCATCAGTTGCTGCTAATAATATAGAATTATTAGGGATGTATGGTGTAGATAGAAATATTAGGTCAATCAGTCTGAGCCTATGTTGGATTTTTGCTGCCTGGATCTGTAAAAAAATTAGTGTAGGTCATTTGGCTGGGTGTGTAAAAAAATTACTGTGTACCATGCTTAGTGTTTACTGAACTGGGGCATTTGGATACCAGAATTTACTCATATGGTGCTGTAGTGAGTTTTATGCGGGAAGGTGTTGTTCAACAGTGTTTCTCTTGGCCGTCGACCTTCTATTTTGATATATGTGTGCTATCACAACAGCTCATTTGCTTAACCATATGGTCATAAGCATTTATATACTTGATCTGATATTGGTAGATTGGCCACACATGGCCCCTTTAACATCAGTTCATGAGAATTTCACTTTGAAATTATTGAAATGGGAACAAGAAATAACATTAATCCATGAAAGAACTTTTTTACTTTTCTATGTCATTAAACGTGATAAGGATTTAGAGTTGTTATCATATCTGATCTGTTAACTATGACTTTATTCATTTGACAGGGTCTGCAAACACTGGATGCAGTTCCCTGACGGTGTTGTAGCGCAGGTGATGCTGCTTCCCGTCACGCCACCGATGGTGCTGAGTGGGCAGCCCTCCTCTATCTCCCTGACTCGAGGACGACAACATGGGCTGCGCTGCTTGTCCGCGGTGTCCAGCACGGCAAGGGCTGCTCCTGGCCATCCCGGATGATCAAGGTCCCCAAGCCAAGGACTCCGCCATGGAGGGCTTGTACAGGGAGATCGACGCTGATGATGGGTCAAGCCTTGGTCAGTTAGCCCCTCTGAATCTCTGATAATCGGTATACTGTCATTCTTTTCTGGCACTCCATTCTTTGTTACTAGCATTCTTCTGTGAGAGATACTAGTACTTAATGTATTGCCATTGCTATAATGGAAGAGTTTTGAATTCTAGGCTTATTGCTCTGTAAATTGATAGATGGATTTACATATGCTTCTATCATGGATTTACTATATTTTTCAGTTGCTTTAATGCCTAAAACAAATTTCTTGGCATTTTGGCTTCTCATAGAACCAGTAGTGTTATAGTCAGTTGGATACAAAAGACAATAAAGAATGAAAATAATTGGAGGAATATATGTAGCATGTTCTCCCTGCTAATGCATGGTTTGTATAAATACCATGATTTGGTAATTCTGTATCAATGGGCTCTGATTCTGAACTAGTGTTGTATTCCAATTTTTCATACAACTACTGTAAGCATCTTAATTTCTGCTACATTAATTTCTGCTTGTACATATTCCATCACTGTCAAATAAAAAATTAGCATGTGTGAGTAATATGCATGTAAATATACTCCCGGAGTAGTATATTGTTGTGAATGATCTACTCTGGAGTAGTATATTGTTGTGAATGATCTATACCTTCAGCTTTTAGAAACCATAGTTGTGTTTTCTACTGATTTCCAAGTACTCCTTGTTCTGATCTTTAAATTGAATATCTACGTGCCATGTCTGCTGAAGTTGGTTATCTGTGTGCCATGTCTGCTAAAGTTTGGTGGAGTAGATTGTTTCCTTGTTTTGATCTTAGAATATCCATGGTAAATTGAATTGCGAACTCAGAACTAGGGACATTAAGTAGCTCACAATTCTGATATGACTATTCTGTATATATCCTTGACAGATAATCTGAAACATAGTAGCAGCGAAAGATGATGGAGGTGAGATGAGATGGAGCTATCGGCGAGTAGATGATGTTGCCAAGGAGATGAGATGGAGCTGCTGGCGAGAAGGCTGGAGGTGCCATGGTGAGTCTGGGAGCATCCAAGAGGAGCCTGGACTTGGCGATGAGCGAGGAAGAAGGCGGAGTACTGGGCGCCCTTGGACCTGGAGGGTGCCGCCCGGCGCTCTGATGGGTGGGTGCTAGGTGTTCGGACGCTGGCGGCCTATTGGCCGGCGGCTGGCATGCTGCGGCTTCTTGGGGCCGGCGGCTGGCATGCTACGGCTGCTTTCAGGAGGTGCAGCTCGGCGACATGTTGCTGACGGCGGGCTAGGCGACGTATGCAGATGCATTCCGATGACACGCACGGACCCTATTGTCACACGTGCGTGTGTGAATCCGGCTGGACGACTGACATGATCGATTCTGGCTAATGCGCGCATTATGAGTTAGCTAGATGGGCAGCAGCACCGTGCGTGGATTCTATTCTAGCGAGCTGTAAATGAGCATTGTGATAAGATGTAATATATACTGATTCTGGCTATCGTTTGAAATATCATCTGTGTTTGTTTCTGTTTAGTATTTTCTAGCATATGGGGTATCAGAAAAACCTGACCGACTATAAAATACAGTTAGATGAATAAAAAAGAACCTGACAAGTGGCCCAGTGACTAAAACCTGACTAGTGGACCCATCTGACTAGTGGACCCATTGTTTGTTAATAAAAAAGAAAAATGAAATTGATTCGAAAAAGGCCACGCTCCAAAAATAAAAAGGCCAAAACTTTGGGTTTAGCCCATTTAGCTGATCAGAGTTGACACAAATATAATATTAAATTTGCTGAATTGTTGGGTTTGGCCCATATAAAACACCTATCTAGACTGGGCCAAATATGATCGACGACCTTTCGAATTGGTCACATATTTTCCACGTAGGATCGGCCACGTAGGATCTGACGTGGACAGGACAGACAGTCCGTGACCAATACAGTTAGTCATAGAATCTGTGACCAACTCTATTGGTCATAGACGTCTATGACAAATTCAGAAGAAAGTTCGTGGTGTTTAACTAGTGACCCTCAGCTTTTGACCTTCTGTATTTGGTCACAAAAAGGTCACAAATTAAAAACTATGACCTTTCAGTGACCAATATGGAGGGTCATGTATCACCAAATTTCTTGTAGTGTTAGAACTTTCTCTATTTTCACTCTATAACTACAATTAATGTGCGATATCTTTATGGCAACTAGTTGACTCCGCTTATCTTTTAAAATGAATATGTGTTGCAGGTGAACAAAATGGGCCCTCCACACATGTGTCCGACAGGCAGCAAACTGAAATCCTCAATGGCTGATACAGAGTGGGTGGCTATACAAGCTATGTCCATACTAAAGGATAACTCTAAAGAGACCGCGAAGAATATTCAGACTAGCCTTGGTTCTAAATACAACATTGTCCTACAGTATTACATGGTTTGGAAAGGTAAAGAGAAAGCTCTAGGGGTCTTGCACGGGGATTGGACCAATAGCTTTAGGATGCTGTACAACTTCAAGGCCGAGGTACAAGCTAGGTGTCCGGGGAGTGTTGTGGAGATTGACACCGAATCAGTACATGGTAAAATATATTTCAAAAGATTTTTCATGGCGCTTAAACCTTGCATTTAGAGATTCAAGGACAGTTGTAGGCCATACCTAAGTGTAGACAACGGTGTCCTAACTGGCAAATGGAAAGGCTGTCTGCCATCTGCCACAACACTTGATGGTCACAACTGCATGTTCCCAGTGGCATTTGGGCTGTTTGAAATAGAAACAGAGGAAAACTGGGTCTGGTTTATGAGGCAGCTCAAGAGATCAATAGGCCACATGTATCCATTGGCTATATCCACGGATGCATGCAAAGGGCTGACAAATGCGGTGCAAAAAAAGGTAGAGAATTCCATGCCCATATGATGCTCAACTTGTACTCACACTATGCAGACAGCGTATTTCGTTACATGTTTCCTGCTGCTAGAGCTTACAAACCTAGTAGCAACGAATATATCATGAGCAAGATTTTTGCGGAAGCCCCTGAACTTCTAGAGTACTTAGCCATCCATCATTCATAGCTATGGAAGAGGAGTCCATTCAACCCTGACATCAAAGTTGATTACATAAACAACAACCTTGCAGAATGCCTGAGTAACTGGGTGAAGGACATAAAAGTGCGTCATGTTCATATCTTGATGGACAGCATACGTGGTATGATCATGAAGCTGTTAAATATAAGGAGAGAGATCGGTAGGAGACTTAGAGGAAATATGCTACCGCCAGTTGTACAACAACTACACAAGAGAAGCCGAGGACTTGCTCATCTTAAGGTTCTCACGTCAACCAGTAGCAGCTCTGAGGTGGTCGATATGTCCAAGAGTGGCAATAGGGATGTTGTGAACATCTAACTACAAGATGCACCTGCTTAGAGAGGCAGCATACCAGGAAACTCTGCGACCACGCCTTGGCCTTCTTGGTGAAGAAAAGAACTCTACCACAGTTGGATCAGTATTTGTAAGACTACTACTCTATGGAAAAGTTCAGAGCTGCGTACGCTAGATCCGTCGAGCCATGTACAGACCCATCTCAGTGGCCTCAAGTCCAACTGTCTTTTGAGCTTTGCCAGCTAGTTAAAAAAGGGGCAGAGGAAGACCTCAGGTGAATAGGTTTAAGAATTTTCTCGAGAAGAAGGGTTCGCCTTTTTGTGCTACCAAGAAGGGCAAAAATAGATGCAAGACCTGCCATCTTATAGGCCATAGAGCAGCGGGATGTCCCCTTAATGCTCCCAAACCTAGGTATGAGATGGTACATTCACAAAAAAAATTGTTTATAGTCTATAGATATAAGGTAGTAATCCATGTACTATTTTTTTACAGGAAGCGCAAGGTAAGAAACAAGACAGCCGGCACAGTGATTTTGTTGCGGGAAGAAAACCAAAACAAGTGGAGTGATGATGATGGACAAGATTTTGGTGCTGATTGGGCTGACTTCCCTCAACCCGGAGATGCAGGGTACGTGAAGGTAAGAAAATTGACACCCAAGAAGAGGAAGAAGGCAGGAGATAAAGAAGCCAGTGGACATGAAGGCAAGAGGAAGAAAGTTGGCACCCAAGCAGAGAAAGAAGGCTAGAAGTGTAGAAGCCTAATGATGTATTGAACTTGAACCTATATATGTAGTTCGGTTAAACTCTGGAGCTGTGTGCATGGAACTTGTCGGGCGAAACAATCTGCCTCCCGTACTCGGAGTAAAATGTATCATGACTTTAGGATTGGATACGGTCGAGGCCACTAGTTGAATCCAAAATTGTGACTATGCCACTACTATCTGAACAATCGCGATAGCTGAGCGTTTAAGGGGTCTCCAAAATCGATGGGTGTTAGTGGCACATACATAAATTATTTATAGGCGCTTAATAAATCTCTGCTATTGGCATTAAACTTATGATAAGTTTCTGGGCTGAAAAACAAGTTCTAAGCTGGATGCTACACTCCACGAAGCAGCAACTTATTTCAGCTGCTGGACAACGACATGCCAACATAAACTGCAAATGCAACAGATAATGAGGAAATTGTTTCCACTATCTGGCCTAATCTTGAGCCCGTCTGTCTCACCACCTCCCTGCCCCTGCCTCCCCTGCACCTGGTGAAGCTCCCGGATCTCTCGCTCCATTGCATGAATCTCCTCTTTCTTGTCCCACACAGCATCACGCAGATCCTGAACAAGCTCTTTGTGAAAACCTGTTAGTGGCTTTTTGATCCACACAAACTTGTCACAGCCAGTCCCCCTCCCTTCCTGCGAAGTAGATCAAAGGAAACAAAAAAGAATTACATTACGCTTTCGGGATCCGGGTTACCATTGTACCTACAATAGGAACTTACCGCTCTGATGCTGCAGTTGCTGAATTTTCCTACAGTATTTTCGTCGGTCCACGAAATCCATCTCGGCATCTTCTCACCGCACAAACACAACATATCGGGGTAGTAATCATAGGGCGCCCTCCGGTACCTGATGGGGTCAACCGCCTGACGGCTTTGAGCCGACCCTGATTCCGCCCGAGACGAACTGCATGAGCTGCGAGCCATGAGAGAGGGGAGCGAGGGCAGAGGAAAGAGTAGACATTGGATGTCAGGGTAGTGGTGAAGCGTGATTTATCCCCACTTAATAACTCGGGCAGAATCCTACCGTCCACATTCGGCTGACAGGTGGGGGACCTAGCGTGCGGACTTGTCAACCAAACCTCGTGCCTTCATGGTTCAAAGGCCCTCTCACGCGCATTGAACAAAAAAATTTGGCATCTTGCCCGCGTAGATATCACTGGGAGGCCTTGCTTAGGAACCAGACACGCCTAGCCCACAATCTTACTCCCTCCTAGGAACTTGTCATGGCTCGTGCCGACAGATCCATCCACTCCACCGCTTCCGGTAGGGCTCGCCGCGGCGGATCCACCCCAAGATCCTACCATCGCAGTATCAAATGTCCATGGTTTCTTTAGAGGAGTGACGATGCTACATCTCCGAGCTCGGTGCCTCCTACCTGTAGAAGGACTAATGAGGCATCGAGCTCGAGCAGGAGCCGCCAGGCGCGACGGTGCTCGGTCCACGCCAACCCCGTCACCTTCGTCATTTTTGATTCTAATGTGGAGGACGATGGGGACAAAGCTGTGCAGAACGCCATTGTTGCCTCCTTGGCGAAGGGCAAGCCACGGGCGGGAGTGGATGTCGCTGGGAACGGAACGGCAGTGTCACCAATAGAGGTGGACTTCGACGACAACGCTGTGATGTGGGTTTAGATGTTGTTTAGGATGGTTGCAATTTCGGTTGTGTTTAGTGCGAGTATAATTATTGTAATGGGTTTGTCGATCTATATTGAGAAATATGTGCAATAGCAGCGTGTGAGTGCTTCCACTTTAGAAATTGTGTCTGTGCCATTTGCATGTTGCATTATCAATGTAGAATACATGTAAACAATCCAACAAAAATCAGATTACAACCATCAAACGGGAGTGGCAGGATGGAAGAGAAGTGTGGACAGTGGCTTCGAGGGGAAGGGAGAGAAGTAAGGGGGCGTGACACTAGCAAGCGGGCCCGCGGAACATGTGACACTGACATGCGGGAGCGGGAGCACGCGGTATTGCCAGTCTGTCCAGAGCAAGTGGACTTTGCAACGTGACAACAGCAAGCTGATTGGACCAATAACTCGTCGAATTATTAAGGAGTACTAAAAAAACTACAACTGGGGTACATTCGCACAACACGTAGTCTCTACGCACCTGAGAAGCATCGCTTAAGTCTAGCAGTAACGACAGCATAAGTACTACATTTCCCTGTCGGTCTTCTCGATACAAATGTAGAACTGCATCTGCCTGTTCAGTCCAGCACCGACAAGGTACTAAGATGGAACACATAGGATCGACCTCAGGTCCGCATACTCCACCTCCCGCGGTGCCAGGCATCTCGATGCCTTGGCTAGCACAAGAATGCTATCGGACAACGACGGCTGGGCGTTCGCCCACATGCGCACCATGTATAGGGGCCAGGCGCACGAGACTGACCTGACGCATACCGCACACATGAAGGTGGGCCCAGCTCTGGTTCCCGGAACACCGGTGGTGATGGTCAGGAGGGAAACAGAGCCGCCCCCTGGAAAATTAGCCGGCAGCATGCCGATTCAATGGGCGGCACCTGCTCTTGGAGAAGTTGGGCATGCCCGTATGAGATCCTAATCACTTCGATCAAGTGCTCCTCTACAAGGTGGACACTGAGCTCTGTCGACGGGCCGGCGTAGTTGCAGCCTGGCTCCGTGCAGAAGCACGCGCCATGTGGGCACGCGAGCTAGTGGAGCAGGAGCTCGTGGTAGGAGTAACGACGAAAGCATCCTAGGTGGGAGCACACGAGCGGGAATGTCACTTCAAAGTTGCACGCGAGGATCTCCAGATTCTTGGGATGCAGTATCTGCCACATCTGAAGTTCGTCGAGAAATCGGAAAAAAGATCGGCAGTTACATCGGCAAATCGCAGGAATATGTAGGATAAATTCAAAACCTTGTAAAATGATTTCTTAGCATGAAGGTAGCGACCCGAGAATTAGCGGATGTCATCCGAGCACGGCACACAAAAGTCGGTGGCGTCGTCTGGGCACAATGACGTGTGGTGGATGAGGGGAGAGGGGGATGCGGAGTAGATGTGCTCACTCACAAGCTCTATGATATTACTAGTAGGCTATAGGGGAGTGGAAATAATAGTAATATAAGTGAAAATGTAAGCGTGGCCAATCATGTCGCGGAACAGCCTACTCGCGGATCGCTCTGACGAACAACCATCTTATTCGTCCACACGCCCCAATCGAACAGTATGCAACAATCGGATCGGACAACTAGTTCTTCAGGGGGCTTCTAGAAGACGCGGTCTTACGTGGTTTAGTGGAAAGAACACACATGCAATGAGTCTAGTGGATCCATATGTGGTTTGTGGAAAGAACACACATGCAATTACTCTAGTGGATCCATATGTGGTTTGTGGAAAAGAACACACATGCAATGACATTGGTTGATCCATATGTGGTTTGTGAAAAGAACACACATGCAATGACATTGGTTGATCCATATGTGGTTTGTGGAAAGAACAAACATGCAATGACGCTGGTGGGTCCACATGTGGTTTGTGAAAAGAACACACATGCAATGACTCTAGTGGATCCATATGTGGTTTGTGGAAAGAACACACATGCAATGACTCTAGTGGATCCATATGTGGCTAGTGAAAAGATTACACATGAAATGACATTGGTGGATCCATATGTGGTTTCTGGAAGGAACACACATGCAATGACATTTGTTGATCCATATGTGGTTTGTGAAAAGAATACACATGCAATTACTCTGGTGGATACATATGTGGTTTGTGGAAAGAACACACATGCAATTACTCTAGTGGATCCATAAGTGGTTTGTGGAAAAGAACACACATGCAATTACTCTAGTGGGTACATATCTGGTTTATGGAGAGAACACACATGCAATGACATTGGTGGATCCATATGTGGTTTGTGAAAAGAACACACATGCAATGACATTTGTTGATCCATATGTGGTTTGTGAAAAGAACACACATGCAATTACTCTGGTGGATACATATGTGGTTTGTGGAAAGAACACACATGCAATGAACACTGGTGGATCCATATGTGGTTCATGACAAGAACATACATGCAATGACATTGGTTGATCTATATGTGTTTTGTTACAATAACACACATGCAATGTCATTGGTTGATCCATGTGGTTTGTGGAAAGAACACACATGCAATGACTCTGGTGGATCCATGTGTGGTTTGTGAAAAGAACACACATGCAATGACTCTAGTGCTGGTTTTAGTATAAGAACACACATGCAATGACTCTAGTGGGTCCATATGTGCTTTGTGAAAAGAACACACATGCAATGACTCTAGTGGATCCATATGTGGTTCATGAAACAACACACATGAAATGACATTGGTTGATCCATATGTGGTTTGTGAAAGGAAAACACATGCAATGACTCTAGTGGATCCATATGTGGTTAGTGGAAAGAACACACATGCAATGACTCTAGTGGATCCATATGTGGTTTGTGGAAAAGAACACACATGCAATTACTCGAGTGAGTACATATGTGGTTTGTGGAAAAGAACACACATGCAATGACATTGGTGGATCCATATGTGGATTGTGAAAAGAACACACATGCAATGACATTTGTTGATCCACATGTGGTTTGTGAAAAGAACACACATGCAATTACTCTAGTGGATCCATATGTGGTTTGTGTAAAAGAACACACATGCAATGATATTGGTTGATCCATATGTGATTTGTGAAATGAACACACATGCAATGACATAGGTTGATCCATATGTGGTTTGTGGAAAGAACACACATGCAATGACTCTAGTGGGTCCATATGTGGTTTTTGAAAAGAACACAAACGCAATGACTCTAGTGGATCCATATGTGGTTTGTGGAAATAACACACATGCAATGACTCTAGTGGATCCATATGTGGTTTGTGAAAAGAAAACATGCAATGTCATTGGTAAATCCATATGTGGTTTGTGGAAAGAACACACATGCAATGACATTTGTTGATCCATATGTGGTTTGTGAAAAGAACACACATGTAATTACTCTGGTGGATAATACACATGAACACACATTGGTTGATCCATATGTGTTTTGTGACAATAACACACATTCAATGCCATTGGTTGATCCATGTGGTTTGTGGAAAAGAACACACATGCAATGACTCTGGTGGATCCATGTGTGGTTTGTGGAAAGAACACACATGCAATGACTCTGGTGGATCCATGTGTGGTTTGTGGAAAGAACACACATGCAATGACTCTAGTGGATCCATATGTGGTTTGTGGAAAAGAACACACATGCAATTACTCTAGTGGGTACATATGTGGTTTACGGAAAGAACACACATGCAATGACATTGGTGGATCCATGTGTGGTTCATGATAGGAACACACATGCAATGACATTGGTTGATCCATATGTGGTTTGTGACAATAACACACATGCAATGCCATTGGTTGATCCATGTGGTTTGTAGAAAGAACACACATGTAATGACTCTGGTGGATCCATGTGTGGTTTGTGAAAAGAACACACATGCAATGACTCTAGTGCTGGTTTTAGTATAAGAACACACATTCAATGACTCTAGTGGGTCCATATGTGGTTTGTGGAAAGAACACACATGCAATGACATTGGTTGATCCATGTGGTTTGTGGAAAGAACACACATGCAATGACTCTAGTGGACCCATGTGTGGTTTGTGAAAATAAAACACATCCAATGACTCTAGTGCTAGTTTTAGTATAAGAAGACACATGCAATGACTCTAGTGGGTCCATATGTGGTTTTTGAAAAGAACACACATGCAATGACTCTAGTGGATCCATATGTGGTTCATGAAAAGAACACACATGCAATGACATTGGTTGATCCATATGTGGTTTGTGAAAGGAACACACATGAAATGATTCTAGTGGATCCATATGTGGTTTGTGGAAAGAACACACATGCAATAACTCTAGTGGATCCATATGTGGTTTGTGGAAAACAACACACATGCAATTACTCTAGTGGGTACATATGTGGTTTGTGGAAAAGAACACACATGCAATGACATTGGTGGATCCATATGTGGTTTGTGAAAAGAACACACATGCAATGACACTTGTTGATCCATATGTGTTTTGTGAAAAGATGTAGCATCCCAATTGTTTAACAATTGCAATGCTACTAGCCTAGTCTATATAAATGCTACTTCGTACATATAATTGTTGCATCATCATTATATCATGCTCATGTCATCATGACACCTTTCATTTGAGCATCATATAAAACCCTTTTTTGTTTTGGTTCTTCTCTCATATGCATTGTAAATTGTATTTTGCCTCTTGATATTGTATTTGGTTATTGATATATTGTTTAATGCCCAAGTTGAGTTGGGGGCATATCTTTTATTAACTCCACCACCTTTCTTGTCATCACCCCATCATTCCACCATTCCACCATATATGAGCATTGCACTTTATTTGGTTTTACCTCTAGCTCATGTGGGTTGGGATGGCTCCACTTACAATTCCACATGCTCCCATATATGCACCATGTTGTTTTCACATTATTGGTATATGAGAGCCACATGGCCACCTTTGCATGCTATGTGAGTGGAACCCTTGTCAAGTTTTCATATGGGTTAAATATGAATATAAGCTCATGTAGGAATACCATTGTGGTTCATGTTGGCTAGTGGCACATACACACAAGCTTGGCCACCTTATATTCATGCATGATCTTTTATTTAATCCATGTGGTAAACAAGCTCTCTTTTCTTTTGTGGGCCTTATTCCAATTTGGGAAGCTTGCTTATACAAATGCCATGAGATAATCTAGTGGTTTTCACTACTAGAGGAGGCATTTACTATTTATGCATGGCCCATGCAAGTACCACCACATTCTAGCCTTTTGGATTTTTTTTGAATTTTTGAGTGGATCATCTCCCATCTCTCTCTCTTCCTCCTTTTGGCTTGATCTTGTTTGATCTTGCTAAAACCCTACCACCACATCAACCTCTCTCTAATCCTCTCTCCAACACCTCACACCTCATCTAAACCCTAGATCCCCTCCCTCTATTTCTATCTAACCCTACCACCACCATGATCTACCCCAACCCTAAACCAAACCCTAGCCCGAGCCCTATCTAGCTAACCCTAGCTGCCATGCCCTCTCTCTCGGCCTCTCCCTGCCTGCAGGCCCACACAGCCACCTGGCCCCACCTAGCTACCAACCACCCCAAGCCCCTAACGAGCCACTACTCCTTCTCCTAACCTAGCTCCTAACCGAGCCTCCCTCCTACCCTAGCTCTCTCTCTCCTCTCTTTTCTCTCCGACGCGAGGACCCCCCCCGAGCCTTCCCTCTCTGACCAGCCCGAGCCCTACCGCCCATCACCTACCCTGCCTTCGACCGAGCACGTGAAGAGGGGGAGGAAAAGTGGCCGAAGCCACCTTTTCTCTACCCCACTTCCCACGGCACCCTTCCCCTCCCTCTGCTATCTGCCACCACCTCCCACGCCTCTGTTCGCCCAGATCTCCCAGTAGCCCCTTCCTCTCCGCTCACCCTACCACCATCCACCACCGATCACCACCTTTCCGTCGGCCTCCTCTCGACGACACCGTACCAGGCGGCGGGCGCGGCGTCCAGGTGTCAAGGAAGAACGAGTCGGCCCTCTGCATCGCCCTATACCGCAGACGTGGAGCAGGAGGAGCCCAGGCAATCGCACACCGTCGCCCACGCGAAACCCTAGCCGCGTTAAATGCGGCCTCGTCGACGATCGACGCTTCGCTCCGCACCAACGTCAACAGCCCCGTGAGCCCCTGTACCTCCTAGACACGCTCCTCTTCGCTGTTGCGTTGTCAGCCGCCGGACCTTCACGAACACCCTCTGCGGCCCGGCTGGCAGCTCACGCGGCGTAGCGCCTCGCCGACGGCATGTCCAGCCCCCACCCACCTTGCGGTCACCAAACCTCACCTAGCCGCATTGGTTCCGGCCCTCCGCGCGCACGCCCAGGTCCTGGGTTCGACCCCCCGCCTCGCGCCGCGCACCGATCGGTCCTCTACACGTGGAGAAGAACAACAGTACGGGCGCCTCTTTTGTATTTAACCCCTGCCTCTTTTTCGGCTAAACCCGCGGTACGCAGGGCCCATCGACCTCCTGCCCTTTTACAAATACACCCCGTAGTACCCTAGCCTTAACCCGCGGTCCCATACCCCCTCCTGCCAGCCACGTCTGGATCACCCACTGTCACGTGGACCCTCGTGGCCGCTGGCCCCACCTGTCATTCGAAGAGGCTAGGTAAAGCCCATGAGAAATCCGTTTTTGCAGGCGTGAGTCCTAGTCAGCCTTGGCCCCACTTATGTCTGTGGCTAGGACTGGCTGAGTGACAAAAGACCTTCAGATTGCTTTTAATTCAAACTTTTCCAAATTAATTTAAATTCAAATTTCATATCTGTTTTCCAATAACTTTTAAAATATAAACCCAATTTAAACATGTAATATATGTTTATGAATCAGAAAATTTGAGGAATTCAAATATGCCCTCCAAAATATATTTTGAACCCTTTAAATTTTCGAGTTGATTAAAATTACAAATAAAATGCCCTTTTCCTTAATTAATTAATAACTTTTGTTTTATAACTCCAATTTTAACAAATAATATGTCTAAAATGATTAGCTCGACGAGACCTTTCTGTTTATGCATTTCATGTTCTGAATTGCAGCATGCATCATATAAATATAAAGTATACAGCAACTTATTTGAGTATAAAATATGATTAAAACTCAATAAAATGCTTATTTCTTGTATTCCACACCTCACCCATGCCATGCTACTTTATTGCCATGCAAATTGTGCATCATTCATCATGGCATGATTGTTTGCTTGTCGCATTTTATTCATATGCTTGTGCACTTTATTTATGTTGGCCCTTGTTTGTTTGGTTCTTCTTCGAATAGACGGCGAGGATTTATCAAGAAACCAGAGCACTACCGCATCCTTCTCTCGCTTCAACTGAGCTGCCAGGCAAGCACTACCACATGCTTGCATACATAAAGTACCTATTGCCCCTATCTTATTCTTGCATCATCGAGTCGCGATTGCATTAAATTGAATCCCAAGTACTGCATAGCCTTTACTTTTAAACTCCACCGAAGCTTGCTCCTCCATCCCATGATCCATTACTACTGGAGTTGTTTGAGCCATGCAGTCGAGAAACGCATGTGTAGGGTATGTGAGTGTCTGATGGATAACGAGGTACCTAAACAACTTAACCTGAGTAGTAATGGGATAACTAATGAAAGCGGCATCGGTGAGCAATATCTGCTATTTGGTTTTTCATGCTCACTTGTGTCCGTGGGACCCCGAGTACTTGATTCCTGTTCCTTGAATATTCGCTATCCACATCCGGAGGCTTATGAACCCCCTGAGCGAGCTTGATTCATTCTTATTTCTTGGGGCCACAATTAGTTTGGGGCTTTATTACTATCTGTACTTATGCCATGTTTCTTCGCTTAATTTAAGATTGTGCGAGGATGCATGTCTTCGTTAGGTCCGTGACACGTTTTTAGTATCGACAAGCCCACCACATTTTCGGTTCCCGATCGTTTACAGCCATCCACACAAACCTTGAGTCCGTCTCGAGTCGGCCAACTTCTTCGGGTAGCTTAATGGGTGGCCCCTCAAATATTTCTGAATCTGTGATCGCTTTGTCGTGGCCCTCGTTGGGTTTTGATTTGGTTTTCGAGGTTGATCGAGTGTGTGTTGTTATTTGTGCACCCTGCAGGTAAAACTTCTGAAAGCCGTGTCCGGTTATGGATGACTTGGAGCATTTCTCGATCATAGACAAGTATAACTAAAGTACCGCTTTTAACGACTAAGTACGACTAGTAAATAGTGCAATTCTCATGGAATGGATAATAAACTGTCAACGGATGGGGTTGTTCGTCCGCTTTCTCGTTGGTAGCGAGGAGGAGGATGGATCTAATATTACCGTTATAACTGTTGTTATTAATTCACGGACATCCGCCTATCTTTGGTTAGGCGGATGGATAGCAGTATCTATAGAATTGTTAGGTATTATCTTTTCTGCAATTCGTCACCCAGGTTGTGTCCCTTTAGAGGCATAAAGACTTGCCGAAAATTTCTAGGGTCTCACACGATAAATTGTTTGATTCAGATGAACAGGTAAACTCGCAAGATGGATACTGGGTGGAGGAGACAGACGATGTTGGCAACGATCATTCGGTGTAGAGATTTAGGGAACGGGGATCCGTGTGATCTCTGGGCGGGATGTGTTTATTTATGGGGCATCTTATGCCGATTTGCTTCTTATCCGTACTCGGATCTTGTTTTCCGCTTCCGCCTGATACTCTGATGTTTGATATATGAGGAGATATCCTAAACTATTATATCTATCTAGGATATTTGGATCTTGTCGTATGGCGTTGCAATATTTCTATTTCTTTTAGATGGAATGGCTCTGAGGACTGTTGTATGGTGGCTTGCATACAAACTCATTTGTGTATGTAGTTGATCCCTTCGCCTGCCGATTACACTGCTCGTTCTTGTCCAGATGTGTGGAAATGGTTAGGACGGCCGAAAGGTCTACCTGTGAGTGGCATTTGGGCCCCATCGTACTATTTTAACCATTTCTGCTCATCCAGGCTTGTAACTAAGAGCGTAATTCACCGACGTAGTTACAAAAGAGCACACATGCAATTACTCTAGTGGATCCATATGTGGTTTGTGGAAAAGAACACACATGCAATGACATTGGTTGATCCATATATGGTTTGTGAAAGGAACAAACATGCAATGACACTAGTTGATCCATATGTTTTTTGTGGAAAGAACACACATGCAATGACTCTGGTGGGTCCATATGTGGTTTGTGAAAAGAACACACATGCAATGACTCTAGTGGATACATATGTGGTTTGTGGAAAGAACACATGCAATGACTCTAGTGGATCCATATGTGGTTTGTGGAAAGAACACACATGCAATGACTCTAGTGGATCCATATGTGGTATGTGAAAAGAACACACATGCAATGACTCTAGTGTTGGTTTTAGTATAAGAACACACATTCAATGACTCTAGTGGGTCCATATGGGGTTTGTGGAAAGAACACATATGCAATGACATTGGTTGATCCATGTGGTTTGTGGAAAGAGCACACATGCAATGATTCTGGTGGATCCATGTGTGGTTTGTGAAAAGAACACACATGCAATGACTAGTGTTGGTTTTAGTATAAGAACACACATGCAATGACTCGAGTGGGTCCATATGTGGTTTCTGAAAAGAACACACATGCAATGACACTAGTGGATACATATGTGGTGCATGAAAAGAACACACACGCAATGATATTGGTTGATCCATATGTGGTTTGTGAAAGGAACTCGCATGCAATGACTCTAGAGGATCCATATGTGGTTGGTGGAAACAACACACATGCAATGGCTCTAGTGGATCCATATGTGGTTTGTGGAAAAGAACACACATGCAATTACTCTAATGGGTACATATGTGGTTTGTAGAAAAGAACACACATGCAATGACATTGGTTGATCCATATGTGGTTTCTGAAAAGAACACACATGCAATGAAATTTCTTGATCCATATGTGGTTTGTGAAAAGAACACACATGCAATTACTCTAGTGGATCCATTTGTGGTTTTCGGAAAAGAACACACATGCAATGACATTGGTTGATCCATATGTGGTTTGTGAAAAGAATACACATGCAATGACATTGGTTATCCATATGTGGTTTCTGGAAAGAACACACATGCAATGACTCTGGTGGGTCCATATGTGGTTTCTGAAAAGAACGCACATGCAATGACTCTAGTGGATCCATATGTGGTTTTTGGAAAGAACACACATGAAATGACTCTAGTGGATCCATATGTGGTTTCTGAAATGAACACACATGCAATGACATTGGTGGATCCATGTGTGGTTTGTGGAAAGAACACACATGCAATGACATTGGTTGATCCATATGTGGTTTGTGGAAAGAACACACATGCACTGACTCTGGTGGGTCCATATGTGGTTTGTGAAAAGAACACACATGCAATGACTCTAGTGGATCCATATGTGGTTTGTGGAAAGAACACACATGCAATGACTCTAGTGGATCCATATGTGGTTAGTGAAAAGAACACACATGCAATGACATTGGTGGATCCATATGTGCTTTGTGGAAGGAACACACATGCAATGACATTTGTTGATCCATATGTGGTTTATGAAAAGAACACACATGCAATTACTCTGGTGGATACATATGTGGTTTGTGGGAAGAACACACGTGCAATTACTCTAGTGGATCCATATGTGGTTTGTGGAAAAGAACACACATGCAATTACTCTAGTGGGTACATATGTGGTTTGTGGAAAAGAACACACATGCAATGACATTGGTGGATCCATATGTGGATTGTGAAAAGAACACACATGCAATGACATTTGTTGATCCACATGTGGTTTGTGAAAAGAACGCACATGCAATTACTCTAGTGGATCCATATGTGGTTTGTGTAAAAGAACACACATGCAATGATATTGGTTGATCCATACGTGATTTGTGAAAAAAAACACATGCAATGACATAGGTTAATCCATATGTGGTTTGTGGAAAGAACACACATGCAATGAATCTGGTGGGTCCATATGTGGTTTTTGAAAAGAACACACACGCAATGACTCTAGTGGATCCATATGTGGTTTGTGGAAATAACACACATGCAATGACTCTAGTGGATCCATATGTGGTTTGTGAAAAGAAAACATGCAATGACATTGGTGGATCCATATGTGGTTTGTGGAAAGAACACACATGCAATGACATTTGTTGATCCATATGTGGTTTGTGAAAAGAACACACATGTAATTACTCTGGTGGATACATATGTGGTTTGTGGAAACAACACACATGCAATGGTATTGGTGGATCCATGTGTGGTTCATGACAAAAACATACATGCAATGACATTGGTTGATCCATATGAGGTTTGTGACAATAACACACATGCAATGCCATTGGTTGATCCATGTGGTTTGTGGAAAAGAACACACATGCAATGACTCTGGTGGATCCATGTGTGGTTTGTGGAAAGAACACACATGCAATGACTCTAGTTCTGGTTTTAGTATAAGAACACACATGCAATGACTCTAGTGGGTCCATATGTGCTTTGTGAAAAGAACACACATGCAATGACTCTAGTGGATCCATATGTGGTTCATGAAACAACACACATGCAATGACATTGGTTGATCCATATGTGGTTTGTGAAAGGAAAACACATGCAATGACTCTAGTGGATCCATATGTGGTTAGTGGAAAGAACACACATGCAATAACTCTTGTTCATCCATATGTGGTTTTTGGAAAAGAACACACATGCAATTACTCTAGTGGATACATATGTGGTTTGTGGAAAAGAACACACATGCAATGACATTGGTGGATCCATATGTGGATTGTGAAAAGAACACACATGCAATGACATTTGTTGATCCACATGTGGTTTGTGAAAAGAACACACATGCAATTACTCTAGTGAATCCATATGTGGTTTGTGTAAAAGAACACACATGCAATGATATTGGTTGATCCATATGTGATTTGTGAAAAGAACACACATACAATGACATAGGTTGATCCATATGTGGTTTGTGGAAAGAACACACATGCAATGACTCTGGTGGGTCCATATGTGGTTTTTGAAAAGAACACACACGCAATGACTCTAGTGGATCCATATGTGGTTTGTGGAAATATCACACATGCAATGACTCTAGTGGATCCATATGTGGTTTGTGAAACGAAAACATGCAATGACATTGGTGGATCCATATGTGGTTTGTGGAAAGAACACACATGCAATGACATTTGTTGATCCATATGTGGTTTGTGAAAAGAACACACATGCAATTACTCTGGTGGATACATATGTGGTTTGTGGAAACAACACACATGCAATGGTATTGGTGGATCCATGTGTGGTTCATGACAAGAACATACATGCAATGACATTGGTTGATCCATATGTGGTTTGTGACAATAACACACATGCAATGCCATTGGTTGATCCATGTGGTTTGTGGAAAAGAACACACATGCAATGACTCTAGTGGATCCATATGTGGTATGTGAAAAGAACACACATGCAATGACTCTAGTGTTGGTTTTAGTATAAGAACACACATTCAATGACTCTAGTGGGTCCATATGGGGTTTGTGGAAAGAACACATATGCAATGACATTGGTTGATCCATGTGGTTTGTGGAAAGAGCACACATGCAATGATTCTGGTGGATCCATGTGTGGTTTGTGAAAAGAACACACATGCAATGACTAGTGTTGGTTTTAGTACAAGAACACACATGCAATGACTCGAGTGGGTCCATATGTGGTTTCTGAAAAGAACACACATGCAATGACACTAGTGGATACATATGTGGTGCATGAAAAGAACACACTCGCAATGATATTGGTTGATCCATATGTGGTTTGTGAAAGGAACTCGCATGCAATGACTCTAGAGGATCCATATGTGGTTTGTGGAAACAACACACATGCAATGGCTCTAGTGGATCCATATGTGGTTTGTGGAAAAGAACACACATGCAATTACTCTAATGGGTACATATGTGGTTTGTAGAAAAGAACACACATGCAATGACATTGGTTGATCCATATGTGGTTTCTGAAAAGAACACACATGCAATGAAATTTCTTGATCCATATGTGGTTTGTGAAAAGAACACACATGCAATTACTCTAGTGGATCCATTTGTGGTTTTCGGAAAAGAACACACATGCAATGACATTGGTTGATCCATATGTGGTTTGTGAAAAGAATACACATGCAATGACATTGGTTATCCATATGTGGTTTCTGGAAAGAACACACATGCAATGACTCTGGTGGGTCCATATGTGGTTTCTGAAAAGAACGCACATGCAATGACTCTAGTGGATCCATATGTGGTTTTTGGAAAGAACACACATGAAATGACTCTAGTGGATCCATATGTGGTTTCTGAAATGAACACACATGCAATGACATTGGTGGATCCATGTGTGGTTTGTGGAAAGAACACACATGCAATGACATTGGTTGATCCATATGTGGTTTGTGGAAAGAACACACATGCACTGACTCTGGTGGGTCCATATGTGGTTTGTGAAAAGAACACACATGCAATGACTCTAGTGGATCCATATGTGGTTTGTGGAAAGAACACACATGCAATGACTCTAGTGGATCCATATGTGGTTAGTGAAAAGAACACACATGCAATGACATTGGTGGATCCATATGTGCTTTGTGGAAGGAACACACATGCAATGACATTTGTTGATCCATATGTGGTTTATGAAAAGAACACACATGCAATGACATTGGTGGATCCATATGTGGTTTGTGAAGAACACACATGCAATGACATTTGTTGATCCATATGTGGTTTTTGAAAAGAACACACATGCAATGACTCTAGTGGTTCCATATGTGGTTTGTGCAAAGAACACACATGCAATGACACTGGTGGATCCATATGTGGTTTGTGTAAAGAACACACATGCAATGACATTGGTTGATCCATATGTGCTTTGTGGAATGAACACACATGCAATGACATTTGTTGATCCATATGGTTTGTGAAAAGAACACACATGCAATGCCATTGGTTGATCCATGTGGTTTGTGGAAAGAACACACATGCAATGACTGTGGATCCATGTGTGGTTTTGGGAACACACATGCAATGATGACTCTCTGGTTTTAGTATAAGAACACACATGCAATGACTCTAGTGGGTCCATATGTGCTTTGTGAAAAGAACACACATGCAATGACTCTAGTGGATCCATATGTGGTTCATGAAACAACACACATGCAATGACATTGGTTGATCCATATGTGGTTTGTGGAAAGAACACACATGCAATGACATTGGTTGATCCATATGTGGTTTGTGACAATAACACACATGCAATGCCATTGGTTGATCCATGTGGTTTGTGGAAAAGAACACACATGCAATGACTCTAGTGGATCCATATGTGGTATGTGAAAAGAACACACATGCAATGACTCTAGTGTTGGTTTTAGTATAAGAACACACATTCAATGACTCTAGTGGGTCCATATGGGGTTTGTGGAAAGAACACATATGCAATGACATTGGTTGATCCATGTGGTTTGTGGAAAGAGCACACATGCAATGATTCTGGTGGATCCATGTGTGGTTTGTGAAAAGAACACACATGCAATGACTAGTGTTGGTTTTAGTACAAGAACACACATGCAATGACTCGAGTGGGTCCATATGTGGTTTCTGAAAAGAACACACATGCAATGACACTAGTGGATACATATGTGGTGCATGAAAAGAACACACTCGCAATGATATTGGTTGATCCATATGTGGTTTGTGAAAGGAACTCGCATGCAATGACTCTAGAGGATCCATATGTGGTTTGTGGAAACAACACACATGCAATGGCTCTAGTGGATCCATATGTGGTTTGTGGAAAAGAACACACATGCAATTACTCTAATGGGTACATATGTGGTTTGTAGAAAAGAACACACATGCAATGACATTGGTTGATCCATATGTGGTTTCTGAAAAGAACACACATGCAATGAAATTTCTTGATCCATATGTGGTTTGTGAAAAGAACACACATGCAATTACTCTAGTGGATCCATTTGTGGTTTTCGGAAAAGAACACACATGCAATGACATTGGTTGATCCATATGTGGTTTGTGAAAAGAATACACATGCAATGACATTGGTTATCCATATGTGGTTTCTGGAAAGAACACACATGCAATTACTCTAGTGGGTCCATATGTGGTTTCTGAAAAGAACGCACATGCAATGACTCTAGTGGATCCATATGTGGTTTTTGGAAAGAACACACATGAAATGACTCTAGTGGATCCATATGTGGTTTCTGAAATGAACACACATGCAATGACATTGGTGGATCCATGTGTGGTTTGTGGAAAGAACACACATGCAATGACATTGGTTGATCCATATGTGGTTTGTGGAAAGAACACACATGCACTGACTCTGGTGGGTCCATATGTGGTTTGTGAAAAGAACACACATGCAATGACTCTAGTGGATCCATATGTGGTTTGTGGAAAGAACACACATGCAATGACTCTAGTGGATCCATATGTGGTTAGTGAAAAGAACACACATGCAATGACATTGGTGGATCCATATGTGCTTTGTGGAAGGAACACACATGCAATGACATTTGTTGATCCATATGTGGTTTATGAAAAGAACACACATGCAATTACTCTGGTGGATACATATGTGGTTTGTGGGAAGAACACACGTGCAATTACTCTAGTGGATCCATATGTGGTTTGTGGAAAAGAACACACATGCAATTACTCTAGTGGGTACATATGTGGTTTGTGGAAAAGAACACACATGCAATGACATTGGTGGATCCATATGTGGATTGTGAAAAGAACACACATGCAATGACATTTGTTGATCCACATGTGGTTTGTGAAAAGAACGCACATGCAATTACTCTAGTGGATCCATATGTGGTTTGTGTTAAAGAACACACATGCAATGATATTGGTTGATCCATACGTGATTTGTGAAAAAAAAACACATGCAATGACATAGGTTAATCCATATGTGGTTTGTGGAAAGAACACACATGCAATGAATCTGGTGGGTCCATATGTGGTTTTTGAAAAGAACACACACGCAATGACTCTAGTGGATCCATATGTGGTTTGTGGAAATAACACACATGCAATGACTCTAGTGGATCCATATGTGGTTTGTGAAAAGAAAACATGCAATGACATTGGTGGATCCATATGTGGTTTGTGGAAAGAACACACATGCAATGACATTTGTTGATCCATATGTGTGAAAAGAACACACATGTAATTACTCTGGTGGATACATATGTGGTTTGTGGAAACAACACACATGCAATGGTATTGGTGGATCCATGTGTGGTTCATGACAAAAACATACATGCAATGACATTGGTTGATCCATATGAGGTTTGTGACAATAACACACATGCAATGCCATTGGTTGATCCATGTGGTTTGTGGAAAAGAACACACATGCAATGACTCTGGTGGATCCATGTGTGGTTTGTGGAAAGAACACACATGCAATGACTCTAGTTCTGGTTTTAGTATAAGAACACACATGCAATGACTCTAGTGGGTCCATATGTGCTTTGTGAAAAGAACACACATGCAATGACTCTAGTGGATCCATATGTGGTTCATGAAACAACACACATGCAATGACATTGGTTGATCCATATGTGGTTTGTGAAAGGAAAACACATGCAATGACTCTAGTGGATCCATATGTGGTTAGTGGAAAGAACACACATGCAATAACTCTTGTGGATCCATATGTGGTTTGTGGAAAAGAACACACATGCAATTACTCTAGTGGATACATATGTGGTTTGTGGAAAAGAACACACATGCAATGACATTGGTGGATCCATATGTGGATTGTGAAAAGAACACACATGCAATGACATTTGTTGATCCACATGTGGTTTGTGAAAAGAACACACATGCAATTACTCTAGTGAATCCATATGTGGTTTGTGTAAAAGAACACACATGCAATGATATTGGTTGATCCATATGTGATTTGTGAAAAGAACACACATACAATGACATAGGTTGATCCATATGTGGTTTGTGGAAAGAACACACAAGCAATGACTCTGGTGGGTCCATATGTGGTTTTTGAAAAGAACACACACGCAATGACTCTAGTGGATCCATATGTGGTTTGTGAAACGAAAACATGCAATGACATTGGTGGATCCATATGTGGTTTGTGGAAAGAACACACATGCAATGACATTTGTTGATCCATATGTGGTTTGTGAAAAGAACACACATGCAATTACTCTGGTGGATACATATGTGGTTTGTGGAAACAACACACATGCAATGGTATTGGTGGATCCATGTGTGGTTCATGACAAGAACATACATGCAATGACATTGGTTGATCCATATGTGGTTTGTGACAATAACACACATGCAATGCCATTGGTTGATCCATGTGGTTTGTGGAAAAGAACACACATGCAATGACTCTGGTGGATCCATGTGTGGTTTGTGGAAAGAACACACATGCAATGACTCTGGTGGATCCTTGTGTGGTTTGTGGAAAGAACACACATGGAATGACTCTAGTGGATCCATATGTGGTTTGTGGAAAACAACACACATGCAATTACTCTAGTGGGTACATATGTGGTTTGTGGAAAGAACACACATGCAATGACATTGGTGGATCCATGTGTGGTTCATGATAGGAACACACATGCAATACCATTGGTTGATCCATATGTGGTTTGTGACAATAACACACATGCAATGCCATTTGTTGATCCATGTGGTCTGTGGAAAGAACACACATGTAATGACTCTGGTGGATCCATGTGTGGTTTATGAAAAGAACACACATGCAATGACTCTAGTGCTGGTTTTAGTATAAGAACACACATTCAATGACTCTAGTGGGTCCATATGTTGTTTGTGGAAAGAACACACATGCAATGACATTGGTTGATCCATGTGGTTTGTGGAAAGAACACACATGGAATGACTCTAGTGGATCCATGTGTGGTTTGTGAAAATAACACACATCCAATGACTCTAGTGCTAGTTTTAGTATAAGAACACACATGCAATGACTCTAGTGGGTCCATATGTGGTTTTTGAAAAGAACACACATGCAATGACTCTAGTGGATCCATATGTGGTTCATGAAAAGAACACACATGCAATGACATTGGTTTATCCATATGTGGTTTGTGAAAGGAACACACATGCAATGATTCTAGTGGATCCATATGTGGTTTGTGGAAAGAACACACATGCAATAACTCTAGTGGATCCATATGTGGTTTGTGGAAAACAACACACATGCAATTGCTCTAGTGGGTACATATGTGGTTTGTGGAAAAGAACACACATGCAATGACATTGGTGGATCCATATGTGGTTTGTGAAAAGAACACACATGCAATGACACTTGTTGATCCATATGTGTTTTGTGAAAAGAGCACACATGCAATTACTCTAGTGGATCCATATGTGGTTTGTAGAAAAGAACACACATGCAATGACATTGGTTGATCCATATATGGTTTGTGAAAAGAACACACATGCAATGACACTGGTTGATCTATATGTTATTTGTGGAAAAACACACATGCAATGACTCTGGTGGGTCCATATGTGGTTTGTGAAAAGAACACACATGCAATGACTCTAGTGGATCTATATGTGGTTTGTGGAAAGAACACATGCAATGACTCTAGTGGATCCATATGTGGTTTGTGGAAAGAACACACATGCAATGACTCTAGTGGATCCATATGTGGTATGTGAAAAGAACACACATGCAATGACTCTAGTGTGGGTTTTAGTATAAGAACACACATTCAATGACTCTAGTGGGTCCATATGGGGTTTGTGGAAAGAACACATATGAAATGACATTGGTTGATCCATGTGGTTTGTGGAAAGAACACACATGCAATGATTCTGGTGGATCCATGTGTGGTTTGTGAAAAGAACACACATGCAATGACTCTAGTGCTGGTTTTAGTATAAGAACACACATGCAATGACTCGAGTGGGTCCATATGTGGTTTCTGAAAGGAACACACATGCAATGACTCTAGTGGATACATATGTTGTGCATGAAAAGAACACACACGCAATGACATTGGTTGATCCATATGTGGTTTGTGAAAGGAACACGCATGCAATGACTCTAGTGGATCCATATGTGGTTTGTGCAAAGAACACACATGCAATGGCTCTAGTGGATCCATATGTGGTTTGTGGAAAAGAACACACATGCAATTACTCTACTGGGTACATATGTGGTTTGTGGAAAAGAACACACATGCAATGACATTGGTTGACCATATGTGGTTTCTGAAAAGAACACACATGCAATGAAATTTGTTGATCCATATGTGGTTTGTGAAAAGAACACACATGCAATTACTATAGTGGATCCATTTGTGGTTTTTGGAAGAGAACACACATGCAATGACATTGGTTGATCCATATGTGGTTTGTGAAAAGAATACACATTCAATGACATTGGTTATCCATATGTGGTTTCTAGAAAGAACACACATGCAATGACTCTGGTGGGTCCATATGTGGTTTCTGAAAAGAACGCACATGCAATGACTCTAGTGGATCCATATGTGGTTTTTGGAAAGAACACACATGAAATGACTCTAGTGGATCCATATGTGGTTTCTAAAAAGAACACACATGCAATGACATTGGTGGATCCATATGTGGTTTGTGGAAAGAACACACATGCAATGACATTGGTTGATCCATATGTGGTTTGTGGAAAGAACACACATGCAATGACTCTGGTAGGTCCATATGTGGTTTGTGAAAAGAACACACATGCAATGAATCTAGTGGATCCATATGTGGTTTGTGGAAAGAACACACATGCAATGACTCTAGTGGATCCATGTGGTTAGTGAAAAGAACACACATGCAATGCCATTGGTGGATCCATATGTGGTTTGTGGTAGGAACACACATGCAATGACATTTGTTGATCCATATGTGGTTTGTGAAAAGAACACACATGCAATTACTCTGGTGGATACATATGTGGTTTGTGGAAAGAACACACATGCAATTACTCTAGTGGATCCATATGTGGTTTGTGGAAAAGAACACACATGCAATTACTCTAGTGGGTACATATCTGGTTTGTGGAGAGAACACACATGCAATGACATTGGTGGATCCATATGTGGTTTGTGAAAAGAACACACATGCAATGACATTTGTTGATCCATATGTGGTTTGTGAAAAGAACACACATGCAATTACTCTGGTGGATACATATGTGGTTTGTGGAAAGAACACACATGGAATGAACACTAGTGGATCCATATGTGGTTCATGAAAAGAACATACATGCAATGATATTAGTTGATCTATATGTGTTTTGTTACAATAACACACATGCAATGTCATTGGTTGATCCATGTGGCTTGTGGAAAGAACACACATCCAATGACTCTCGTGGATCCATGTGTGGTTTGTGAAAAGAACACACATGCAATGACTCTAGTGCTGGTTTTAGTATAAGAACACAAATGCAATGACTCTAGTGGGTCCATATGTGCTTTGTGAAAAGAACACACATGCAATGACTCTAGTGGATCCATATGTGGTTCATGAAACAACACACATGCAATCACATTGGTTGATCCATATGTGGTTTGTGAAAGGAAAACACATGCAATGACTCTAGTGGATCCATATGTGGTTAGTGGAAAGAACACACATGCAATAACTCTTGTGGATCCATATGTGGTTTGTGGAAAAGAACACACATGCAATTACTCTAGTGGGTACATATGTGGTTTGTGGAAAAGAACACACATGCAATGACATTGGTGGATCCATATGTGGATTGTGAAAAGAACACACATGCAATGACATTTGTTGATCCACATGTGGTTTGTGAAAAGAACACACATGCAATTACTCTAGTGGATCCATATGTGGTTTGTGTAAAAGAACACACATGCAATGATATTGGTTGATCCATATGTGATTTGTGAAAAGAACACACATACAATGACATAGGTTGATCCATATGTGGTTTGTGGAAAGAACACACATGCAATGACTCTGGTGGGTCCATATGTGGTTTTTGAAAAGAACACACACGCAATGACTCTAGTGGATCCATATGTGGTTTGTGGAAATATCACACATGCAATGACTCTAGTGGATCCATATGTGGTTTGTGAAACGAAAACATGCAATGACATTGGTGGATCCATATGTGGATTGTGGAAAGAACACACATGCAATGACATTTGTTGATCCATATGTGGTTTGTGAAAAGAACACACATGCAATTACTCTGGTGGATACATATGTGGTTTGTGGAAACAACACACATGCAATGGTATTGGTGGATCCATGTGTGGTTCATGACAAGAACATACATGCAATGACATTGGTTGATCCATATGTGGTTTGTGACAATAACACACATGCAATGCCATTGGTTGATCCATGTGGTTTGTGGAAAAGAACACACATGCAATGACTCTGGTGGATCCATGTGTGGTTTGTGGAAAGAACACACATGCAATGACTCTGGTGGATCCATGTGTGGTTTGTGGAAAGAACACACATGCCATTACTCTAGTGGAACCATATGTGGTTTGTGGAAAAGAACACACATGCAATTACTCTAGTGGGTACATATGTGGTTTGTGGAAAGAACACACATGCAATGACATTGGTGGATCCATGTGTGGTTCATGATAGGAACACACATGCAATGCCATTGGTTGATCCATATGTGGTTTGTGACAATAACACACATGCAATGCCATTTGTTGATCCATGTGGTCTGTGGAAAGAACACACATGTAATGACTCTGGTGGATCCATGTGTGGTTTGTGAAAAGAACACACATGCAATGACTCTAGTGCTGGTTTTAGTATAAGAACATACATTCAATGACTCTAGTGGGTCCATATGTTGTTTGTGGAAAGAACACACATGCAATGACATTGGTTGATCCATGTGGTTTGTGGAAAGAACACACATGCAATGACTCTAGTGGATCCATGTGTGGTTTGTGAAAATAACACACATCCAATGACTCTAGTGCTAGTTTTAGTATAAGAACACACATGCAATGACTCTAGTGGGTCCATATGTGGTTTTTGAAAAGAACACACATGCAATGACTCTAGTGGATCCATATGTGGTTCATGAAAAGAACACACATGCAATGACATTGGTTTATCCATATGTGGTTTGTGAAAGGAACACACATGCAATGATTCTAGTGGATCCATATGTGGTTTGTGGAAAGAACACACATGCAATAACTCTAGTGGATCCATATGTAGTTTGTGGAAAACAACACACATGCAATTACTCTAGTGGGTACATATGTGGTTTGTGGAAAAGAACACACATGCAATGACATTGGTGGATCCATATGTGGTTTGTGAAAAGAACACACATGCAATGACACTTGTTGATCCATATGTGTTTTGTGAAAAGAGCACACATGCAATTACTCTAGTGGATCCATATGTGGTTTGTAGAAAAGAACACACATGCAATGACATTGGTTGATCCATATATGGTTTGTGAAAAGAACACACATGCAATGACACTGGTTGATCTATATGTTATTTGTGGAAAAACACACATGCAATGACTCTGGTGGGTCCATATGTGGTTTGTGAAAAGAACACACATGCAATGACTCTAGTGGATCTATATGTGGTTTGTGGAAAGAACACATGCAATGACTCTAGTGGATCCATATGTGGTTTGTGGAAAGAACACACATGCAATGACTCTAGTGGATCCATATGTGGTATGTGAAAAGAACACACATGTAATGACTCTAGTGTGGGTTTTAGTATAAGAACACACATTCAATGACTCTAGTGGGTCCATATGGCGTTTGTGGAAAGAACACATATGAAATGACATTGGTTGATCCATGTGGTTTGTGGAAAGAACACACATGCAATGATTCTGGTGGATCCATGTGTGGTTTGTGAAAAGAACACACATGCAATGACTCTAGTGCTGGTTTTAGTATAAGAACACACATGCAATGACTCGAGTGGGTCCATATGTGGTTTTTGAAAGGAACACACATGCAATGACTCTAGTGGATACATATGTTGTGCATGAAAAGAACACACACGCAATGACATTGGTTGATCCATATGTGGTTTGTGAAAGGAACACGCATGCAATGACTCTAGTGGATCCATATGTGGTTTGTGGAAAGAACACACATGCAATGGCTCTAGTGGATCCATATGTAGTTTGTGGAAAAGAACACACCTGCAATTACTCTACTGGGTACATATGTGGTTTGTGGAAAAGAACACACATGCAATGACATTGGTTGACCATATGTGGTTTCTGAAAAGAACACACATGCAATGAAATTTGTTGATCCATATGTGGTTTGTGAAAAGAACACACATGCAATTACTATAGTGGATCCATTTGTGGTTTTTGGAAAAGAACACACATGCAATGACATTGGTTGATCCATATGTGGTTTGTGAAAAGAATACACATTCAATGACATTGGTTATCCATATGTGGTTTCTGGAAAGAACACACATGCAATGACTCTGGTGGGTCCATATGTGGTTTCTGAAAAGAACGCACGTGCAATGACTCTAGTGGATCCATATGTGGTTTTTGGAAAGAACACACATGAAATGACTCTTGTGGATCCATATGTGGTTTCTAAAAAGAACACACATGCAATGACATTGGTGGATCCATATGTGGTTTGTGGAAAGAACACACATGCAATGACATTGGTTGATCCATATGTGGTTTGTGGAAAGAACACACATGCAATGACTCTGGTGGGTCCATATGTGGTTTGTGAAAAGAACACACATGCAATGACTCTAGTCGATCCATATGTGGTTTGTGGAAAGAACACACATGCAATGACTCTAGTGGATCCATGTGGTTAGTGAAAAGAACACACATGCAATGACATTGGTGGATCCATATGTGGTTTGTGGAAGGAACACACATGCAATGACATTTGTTGATCCATATGTGGTTTGTGAAAAGAACACACATGCAATTACTCTGGTGGATACATATGTGGTTTGTGGAAAGAACACACATGCAATTACTCTAGTGGATCCATATGTGGTTTGTGGAAAAGAACACACATGCAATTACTCTAGTGGGTACATATCTGGTTTGTGGAGAGAACACACATGCAATGACATTGGTGGATCCATATGTGGTTTGTGAAAAGAACACACATGCAATGACATTTGTTGATCCATATGTGGTTTGTGAAAAGAACACACATGCAATTACTCTGGTGGATACATATGTGGTTTGTGGAAAGAACACACATGGAATAAACACTGGTGGATCCATATGTGGTTCATGAAAAGAACATACATGCAATGATATTAGTTGATCTATATGTGTTTTGTTACAATAACACACATGCAATGTCATTGGTTGATCCATGTGTCTTGTGGAAAGAACACACATCCAATGACTCTGGTGGATCCATGTGTGGTTTGTGAAAAGAACACACATGCAATGACTCTAGTGCTGGTTTAGTATAAGAACACACATGCAATGACTCTAGTGGGTCCATATGTGCTTTGTGAAAAGAACACACATGCAATGACTCTAGTGGATCCATATGTGGTTCATGAAACAACACACATGCAATGACATTGGTTGATCCATATGTGGTTTGTGAAAGGAAAACACATGCAATGACTCTAGTGGATCCATATCTGGTTAGTGGAAAGAACACACATGCAATAACTTTTGTGGATCCATATGTGGTTTGTGGAAAAGAACACACATGCAATTACTCTAGTGGGTACATATGTGGTTTGTGGAAAAGAACACACATGCAATGACATTGGTGGATCCATATGTGGATTGTGAAAAGAACACACATGCAATGACATTTGTTGATCCACATGTGGTTTGTGGAAAGAACACACATGCCATTACTCTAGTGGATCCATATGTGGTTTGTGTAAAAGAACACACATGCAATGATATTGGTTGATCCATATGTGATTTGTGAAAAGAACACACATGCAATGACATAGGTTGATCCATATGTGGTTTGTGGAAAGAACACACAAGCAATGACTCTGGTGGGTCCATATGTGGTTTTTAAAAAGAACACACACGCAATGACTCTAGTGGATCCATATGTGGTTTGTGAAACGAAAACATGCAATGACATTGGTGGATCCATATGTGGTTTGTGGAAAGAACACACATGCAATGACATTTGTTGATCCATATGTGGTTTGTGAAAAGAACACACATGCAATTACTCTGGTGGATACATATGTGGTTTGTGGAAACAACACACATGCAATGGTATTGGTGGAACCATGTGTGGTTCATGACAAGAACATACATGCAATGACATTGGTTGATCCATATGTGGTTTGTGACAATAACACACATGCAATGCTATTGGTTGATCCATGTGGTTTGTGGAAAAGAACACACATGCAATGACTCTGGTGGATCCATGTGTGGTTTGTGGAAAAAACACATATGCAATGACTCTGGTGGATCCATGTGTGGTTTGTGGAAAGAACACACATGCAATGACTCTAGTGGATCCATATGTGGTTTGTGGAAAAGAACACAGATGCAATTACTCTAGTGGGTACATATGTGGTTTGTGGAAAGAACACACATGCAATGACATTGGTGGATCCATGTGTGGTTCATGATAGGAACACACATGCAATGCCATTGGTTGATCCATATGTGGTTTGTGACAATAACACACATGCAATGCCATTGGTTGATCCATGTGGTTTGTGGAAAGAACACACATGTAATGACTCTGGTGGATCCATGTGTGGTTTGTGAAAAGAACACACATGCAATGACTCTAGTGCTGGTTTTAGTATAAGAACACACATTCAATGACTCTAGTGGGTCCATATGTGGTTTGTGGAAAGAACACACATGCAATGAAATTTGTTGACCCATATGTGGTTTGTGAAAAGAACACACATGCAATTACTATAGTGGATCCATTTGTGGTTTTTGGAAAAGAACACACATGCAATGACATTGGTTGATCCATATGTGGTTTGTGAAAAGAATACACATTCAATGACATTGGTTATCCATATGTGGTTTCTGGAAAGAACACACATGCAATGACTCTGGTGGGTCCATATGTGGTTTCTGAAAAGAACGCACGTGCAATGACTCTAGTGGATCCATATGTGGTTTTTGGAAAGAACACACATGAAATGACTCTTGTGGATCCATATGTGGTTTCTAAAAAGAACACACATGCAATGAAATTGGTGGATCCATATGTGGTTTGTGGAAAGAACACACATGCAATGACATTGGTTGATCCATATGTGGTTTGTGGAAAGAACACACATGCAATGACTCTGGTGGGTCCATATGTGGTTTGTGAAAAGAACACACATGCAATGACTCTAGTCGATCCATATGTGGTTTGTGGAAAGAACACACATGCAATGACTCTAGTGGATTCATGTGGTTAGTGAAAAGAACACACATGCAATGACATTGGTGGATCCATATGTGGTTTGTGGAAGGAACACACATGCAATGACATTTGTTGATCCATATGTGGTTTGTGAAAAGAACACACATGCAATTACTCTGGTGGATACATATGTGGTTTGTGGAAACAACACACATGCAATTACTCTAGTGGATCCATATGTGGTTTGTGGAAAAGAACACACATGCAATTACTCTAGTGGGTACATATCTGGTTTGTGGAGAGAACACACATGCAATGACATTGGTGGATCCATATGTGGTTTGTGAAAAGAACACACATGCAATGACATTTGTTGATCCATATGTGGTTTGTGAAAAGAACACACATGCAATTACTCTGGTGGATACATATGTGGTTTGTGGAAAGAACACACATGGAATGAACACTGGTGGATCCATATGTGGTTCATGAAAAGAACATACATGCAATGATATTAGTTGATCTATATGTGTTTTGTTACAATAACACACATGCAATGTCATTGGTTGATCCATGTGTCTTGTGGAAAGAACACACATCCAATGACTCTGGTGGATCCATGTGTGGTTTGTGAAAAGAACACACATGCAATGACTCTAGTGCTGGTTTTAGTATAAGAACACACATGCAATGACTCTAGTGGGTCCATATGTGCTTTGTGAAAAGAACACACATGCAATGACTCTAGTGGATCCATATGTGGTTCATGAAACAACACACATGCAATGACATTGGTTGATCCATATGTGGTTTGTGAAAGGAAAACACATGCAATGACTCTAGTGGATCCATATCTGGTTAGTGGAAAGAACACACATGCAATAACTTTTGTGGATCCATATGTGGTTTGTGGAAAAGAACACACATGCAATTACTCTAGTGGGTACATATGTGGTTTGTGGAAAAGAACACACATGCAATGACATTGGTGGATCCATATGTGGATTGTGAAAAGAACACACATGTAATGACATTTGTTGATCCACATGTGGTTTGTGGAAAGAACACACATGCCATTACTCTAGTGGATCCATATGTGGTTTGTGTAAAAGAACACACATGCAATGATATTGGTTGATCCATATGTGATTTGTGAAAAGAACACACATGCAATGACATAGGTTGATCCATATGTGGTTTGTGGAAAGAACACACAAGCAATGACTCTGGTGGGTCCATATGTGGTTTTTGAAAAGAACACACACGCAATGACTCTAGTGGATCCATATGTGGTTTGTGAAACGAAAACATGCAATGACATTGGTGGATCCATATGTGGTTTGTGGAAAGAACACACATGCAATGACATTTGTTGATCCATATGTGCTTTGTGAAAAGAACACACATGCAATTACTCTGGTGGATACATATGTGGTTTGTGGAAACAACACACATGCAATGGTATTGGTGGAACCATGTGTGGTTCATGACAAGAACATACATGCAATGACATTGGTTGATCCATATGTGGTTTGTGACAATAACACACATGCAATGCTATTGGTTGATCCATGTGGTTTGTGGAAAAGAACACACATGCAATGACTCTGGTGGATCCATGTGTGGTTTGTGGAAAAAACACATATGCAATGACTCTGGTGGATCCATGTGTGGTTTGTGGAAAGAACACACATGCAATGACTCTAGTGGATCCATATGTGGTTTGTGGAAAAGAACACAGATGCAATTACTCTAGTGGGTACATATGTGGTTTGTGGAAAGAACACACATGCAATGACATTGGTGGATCCATGTGTGGTTCATGATAGGAACACACATGCAATGCCATTGGTTGATCCATATGTGGTTTGTGACAATAACACACATGCAATGCCATTGGTTGATCCATGTGGTTTGTGGAAAGAACACACATGTAATGACTCTGGTGGATCCATGTGTGGTTTGTGAAAAGAACACACATGCAATGACTCTAGTGCTGGTTTTAGTATAAGAACACACATTCAATGACTCTAGTGGGTCCATATGTGGTTTGTGGAAAGAACACACATGCAATGAAATTTGTTGACCCATATGTGGTTTGTGAAAAGAACACACATGCAATTACTATAGTGGATCCATTTGTGGTTTTTGGAAAAGAACACACATGCAATGACATTGGTTGATCCATATGTGGTTTGTGAAAAGAATACACATTCAATGACATTGGTTATCCATATGTGGTTTCTGGAAAGAACACACATGCAATGTTTCTGGTGGGTCCATATGTGGTTTCTGAAAAGAACGCACATGCAATGACTCTAGTGGATCCATATGTGGTTTTTGGAAAGAACACTCATGAAATGACTCTAGTGGATCCATTTGTGGTTTCTGAAAAGAACACAAATGCAATGACATTGGTGGATCCATATGTGGTTTGCGGAAAGAACACACATGCAATGACATTGGTTGATCCATATGTGGTTTGTGGATAGAACACACATGCAATGACTCTGGTGGGTCCATATGTGGTTTGTGAAAAGAACACACATGCAATGACTCTAGTGGATCCATATGTGGTTTGTGGAAAGAACACACATGCAATGACATTGGTGGATCCATATGTGGTTTGTGGAAGGAACACACATGCAATAACATTTGTTGATCCATATGTGGTTTGTGAAAAGAACACACATGCAATTACTCTGATGGATACATATGTGGTTTGTGGAAAGAACACACATGCAATTACTCTAGTGGATCCATATGTGGTTTGTGGAAAATAACACACATGCAATTACTCTAGTGGGTACATATCTGGTTTGTGGAGAGAACACACATGCAATGACATTGGTGGATCCATATGTGGTTTGTGAAAAGAACACACATGCAATGACATTTGTTGATCCATATGTGGTTTGTGAAAAGAACACACATGCAATTACTCTGGTGGATACATATGTGGTTTGTGGAAAGATCACACATGGAATGAACACTGGTGGATCCATATGTGGTTCATGACAAGAACATACATGCAATGACATTGGTTGATCTATATGTGTTTTGTTACAATAACACACATGCAATGTCATTGGTTGATCCATGTGGTTTGTGGAAAGAACACACATGCAATGACTGTGGTGGATCCATGTGTGGTTTGTGAAAAGAACACACATGCAATGACTCTAGTGCTGGTTTTAGTATAAGAACACACATGCAAAGACTCTAGTGGGTCCATATGTGCTTTGTGAAAAGAACACACATGCAATGACTCTAGTGGATCCATATGTGGTTCATGAAACAACACACATGCAATGACATTGGTTGATCCATATGTGGTTTGTGAAAGGAAAACACATGCAATGACTCTATTGGATCCATATGTGGTTAGTGGAAAGAACACACATGCAATGACTCTAGTGGATCCATATGTGGTTTGTGGAAAAGAATACACATGCAATTACTCTAGTGGGTACATATGTGGTTTGTGGAAAAGTACACACATGCAATGACTCTAGTGGATCCATATGTGGTTTGTGGAAAGAACACACATGCAATAACTCTAGTGGATCCATATGTAGTTTGTGGAAAACAACACACATGCAATTACTCTAGTGGGTACATATGTGGTTTGTGGAAAAGTACACACATGCAATGACATTGGTGGATCCATATGTGGATTGTGAAAAGAACACACATCAATGACATTTGTTGATCCACATGTGGTTTGTGAAAAGAACACACATGCAATTATTCTAGTGGATCCATATGTGGTTCGTGTAAAAGAACACACATGCAATGATATTGGTTGATCCATATGTGATTTGTGAAAAGAACACACATGCAATGACATTGGTTGATCCATATGTGGTTTGTGGAAAGAACACACACGCAATGACTCTGGTGGGTCCATATGTGGTTTTTGAAAAGAACACACACGCAATGACTCTAGTGGATCCATATGTGGTTTGTGGAAATAACACACATGCAATGACTCTAGTGGATCCATATGTGGTTTGTGAAAAGAAAAAATGCAATGACATTGGTGGATCCATATGTGGTTTGTGGAAAGAACACACATGCAATGAAATTTGTTGATCCATATGTGGTTTGTGAAAATAACACACATGCAATTACTCTAGTGGGTACATATCTGGTTTGTGGAGAGAACACACATGCAATGCCATTGGTGGATCCATATGTGGTTTGTGAAAAGAACACACATGCAATGACATTTGTTGATCCATATGTGGTTTTTGAAAAGTACACACATGCAATTACTCTGGTGGATACATATGTGGTTTGTGGAAACAACACAGATGCAATGGTATTGCTGGATCCATGTGTGGTTCATGACAAGAACATACATGCAATGACATTGGTTGATCCATATGTGGTTTGTGACAATACACACATGCAATGCCATTGGTTGATCCATGTGGTTTGTGGAAAAGAACACACATGCAATGACTCTGGTGGATCCATGTGTGGTTTGTGGAAAGAACACACATGCAATGACTCTAGTGGATCCATATGTGGTTTGTGGAAAAGAACACACATGCAATTACTCTAGTGGGTACATATGTGGTTTGTGGAAAGAACACACATGCAATGACATTGGTGGATCCATGTGTGGTTCATGATAGGAACACACATGCAATGACATTGGTTGGTCCATATGTGGTTTGTGACAATAACACACATGCAATGCCATTGGTTGATCCATGTGGTTTGTGGAAAGAACACACATGTAATGACTCTGGTGGATCCATGTGTGGTTTGTGAAAAGAACACACAAGCAATGACTCTAGTGCTGGTTTTAGTATAAGAACACACATTCAATGACTCTAGTGGGTCCATATGTGGTTTGTGGAAAGAACACACATGCAATGAGATTGGTTGATCCATGTGGTTTGTGGAAAGAACACACATGCAATGACTCTAGTGGATGCATGTGTCGTTTGTGAAAATAACACACATCCAATGACTCTAGTGCTAGTTTTATTATAAGAACACACATGCAATGACTCTAGTGGGTCCATATGTGGTTTTTGAAAAGAACACACATGCAATGACTCTAGTGGATCCATATGTGGTTCATGAAAAGAACACACATGCAATGACATTGGTTTATCCATATGTGGTTTGTGAAAGGAACACACATGCAATGATTCTAGTGGATCCATATGTGGTTTGTGGAAAACAACACACATGCAATTACTCTAGTGGGTACATATGTGGTTTGTGGAAAAGAACACGCATGCAATGACATTGGTGGATCCATATGTGGTTTGTGAAAAGAACACACATGCAATGACATTTGTTGATCCATATGTGGTTTGTGAAAAGAACACACATGCAATTACTCTGGTGGATACATATGTGGTTTATGGAAAGAACACACATGGAATGAACACTAGTGGATCCATATGTGGTTCATGAAAAGAACATACATGCAATGATATTAGTTGATCTATATGTGTTTTGTTACAATAACACACATGCAATGTCATTGGTTGATCCATGTGGCTTGTGGAAAGAACACACATCCAATGACTCTGGTGGATCCATGTGTGGTTTGTGAAAAGAACACACATGCAATGACTCTAGTGCTAGTTTTAGTATAAGAACACACATGCAATGACTCTAGTGGGTCCATATGTGGTTTGTGAAAAGAACACACATGCAATTACTCTGATGGATACATATGTGGTTTGTGGAAAGAACACACATGCAATTACTCTAGTGGATCCATATGTGGTTTGTGGAAAATAACACACATGAAATTACTCTAGTGGGTACATATCTGGTTTGTGGAGAGAACACACATGCAATGACATTGGTGGATCCATATGTGGTTTGTGAAAAGAACACACATGCAATGACATTTGTTGATCCATATGTGGTTTGTGAAAAGAACACACATGCAATTACTCTGGTGGATACATATGTGGTTTGTGGAAAGAACACACATGGAATGAACACTGGTGGATCCATATGTGGTTCATGACAAGAACATACATGCAATGACATTGGTTGATCTATATGTGTTTTGTTACACTAACACACATGCAATGTCATTGGTTGATCCATGTGGTTTGTGGAAAGAACACACATGCAATGACTATGGTGGATCCATGTGTGGTTTGTGAAAAGAACACACATGCAATGACTCTAGTGCTGGTTTTAGTATAAGAACACACATGCAAAGACTCTAGTGGGTCCATATGTGCTTTGTGAAAAGAACACACATGCAATGACTCTAGTGGATCCATATGTGGTTCATGAAACAACACACATGCAATGACATTGGTTGATCCATATGTGGTTTGTGAAAGGAAAACACATGCAATGACTCTAGTGGATCCATATGTGGTTAGTGGAACGAACACACATGCAATAACTCTTGTTCATCCATATGTGGTTTTTTGAAAAGAACACACATGCAATGACTCTAGTGGATCCATATGTGGTTCATAAAACAACACACATGCAATGACATTGGTTGAACCATATGTGGTTTGTGAAAGGAAAACACATGCAATGACTCTATTGGATCCATATGTGGTTAGTGGAAAGAACACACATGCAATGACTCTAGTGGATCCATATGTGGTTTGTGGAAAAGAATACACATGCAATTACTCTAGTGGGTACATATGTGGTTTGTGGAAAAGTACACACATGCAATGACATTGGTGGATCCATATGTGGATTGTGAAAAGAACACACATCAATGACATTTGTTGATCCACATGTGGTTTGTGAAAAGAACACACATGCAATTATTCTAGTGGATCCATATGTGGTTCGTGTAAAAGAACACACATGCAATGATATTGGTTGATCCATATGTGATTTGTGAAAAGAACACACATGCAATGACATTGGTTGATCCATATGTGGTTTGTGGAAAGAACACACACACAATGACTCTGGTGGGTCCATATGTGGTTTTTGAAAAGAACACACACGCAATGACTCTAGTGGATCCATATGTGGTTTGTGGAAATAACACACATGCAATGACTCTAGTGGATCCATATGTGGTTTGTGAAAAGAAAACATGCAATGACATTGGTGGATCCATATGTGGTTTGTGGAAAGAACACACATGCAATGAAATTTGTTGATCCATATGTGGTTTGTGAAAAGAACACACATGCAATTACTCTAGTGTGTACATATCTGGTTTGTGGATAGAACACACATGCAATGCCATTGGTGGATCCATATGTGGTTTGTGAAAAGAACACACATGCAATGACATTTGTTGATCCATATGTGGTTTTTGAAAAGTACACACATGCAATTACTCTGGTGGATACATATGTGGTTTGTGGAAACAACACACATGCAATGGTATTGCTGGATCCATGTGTGGTTCATGACAAGAACATACATGCAATGACATTGGTTGATCCATATGTGGTTTGTGACAATACACACATGCAATGCCATTGGTTGATCTAGGTGGTTTGTGGAAAACAACACACATGCAATGACTCTGGTGGATCCATGTGTGGTTTGTGGAAAGAACACACATGGAATGACTCTAGTGGATCCATATGTGGTTAGTGAAAAGAACACACATGCAATTAAATTTGTTGGATCCATATGTGGTTTGTGGAAGGAACACACATGCAATGACATGTGTTGATCCATATGTGGTTTGTGAAAAGAACACACATGCAATTACTCTGGTGGATACATATCTGGTTTGTGGAAAGAACACACATGCAATTACTCTAGTGGATCCATATGTGGTTTGTGGAAAAGAACACACATGCAATTACTCTAGTGGGTACATATCTGGTTTGTGGAGAGAACACACATGCAATGACATTGGTGGATCCGTATGTGGTTTGCGAAAAGAACACACATGCAATGACATTTGTTGATCCATATGTGGTTTGTGAAAAGAACACACATGCAATTACTCTGGTGGATACATATGTGGTTTGTGGAAAGAACAGACATGCAATGAACACTGGTGGATCTATATGTGGTTCATGACAAGAACATACATGCAATGACATTGGTTGATCTATATGTGTTTTGTTACAATAACACACATGCAATGTCATTGGTTGATCCATGTGGTTTATGGAAATAACACACATGCAATGACTGTGGTGGATCCATGTGTGGTTTGTGAAAAGAACACACATGCAATGTCTCTAGTGCTGGTTTTAGTATAAGAACACACATGCAATGACTCTAGTGGGTCCATATGTGCTTTGTGAAAAGAACACACATGCAATGACTCTAGTGGATCCATATGTGGTTCATAAAACAACACACATGCAATGACATTGGTTGATCCATATGTGGTTTGTGAAAGGAAAACACATGCAATGACTCTAGTGGATCCATATGTGGTTAGTGGAAAGAACACACATGCAATGACTCTAGTGGATCCATATGTGGTTTGTGGAAAAGAATACACATGCAATTACTCTAGTGGGTACATATGTGGTTTGTGGAAAAGTACACACATGCAATGACATTGGTGTATCCATATGTGGATTGTGAAAAGAACACACATGCAATGACATTTGTTGATCCACATGTGGTTTGTGAAAAGAACACACATGCAATTATTCTAGTGGATCCATATGTGGTTCGTGTAAAAGAACACACATGCAATGATATTGGTTGATCCATATGTGATTTGTGAAAAGAACACACATGCAATGACATTGGTTGATCCATATGTGGTTTGTGGAAAGAACACACACGCAATGACTCTGGTGGGTCCATATGTGGTTTTTGAAAAGAACACGCACGCAATGACTCTGGTGGATCCATATGTGGTTTGTGGAAATAACACACATGCAATGACTATAGTGGATCCATATGTGGTTTGTGAAAAGAAAACATGCAATGACATTGGTGGATCCATATGTGGTTTGTGGAAAGAAAACACATGCAATGAAATTTGTTGATCCATATGTGGTTTGTGAAAAGAACACACATGCAATTACTCTAGTGGGTACATATCTGGTTTGTGGAGAGAACACACATGCAATGCCATTGGTGGATCCATATGTGGTTTGTGAAAAGAACACACATGCAATGGAATTTGTTGATCCATATGTGGTTTTTGAAAAGTACACACATGCAATTACTCTGGTGGATACATATGTGGTTTGTGGAAACAACACACATGCAATGGTATTGCTGGATCCATGTGTGGTTCATGACAAGAACATACATGCAATGACATTGGTTGATCCATATGTGGTTTGTGACAATACACACATGAAATGCCATTGGTTGATCCATGTGGTTTGTGGAAAAGAACACACATGCAATGACTCTGGTGGATCCATGTGTGGTTTGTGGAAAGAACACACATGCAATGACTCTAGTGGATCCATATGTGGTTTGTGGAAAAGAACACACATGCAATTACTCTAGTGGGTACATATGTGGTTTGTGGAAAGAACACACATGCAATGACATTGGTGGATCCATGTGTGGTTCATGATAGGAACACACATGCAATGACATTGGTTGGTCCATATGTGGTTTGTGACAATAACACACATGCAATGCCATTGGTTGATCCATGTGGTTTGTGGAAAGAACACACATGTAATGACTCTGGTGGATCCATGTGTGGTTTGTGAAAATAACACACAAGAAATGACTCTAGTGCTGGTTTTAGTATAAGAACACACATTCAATGACTCTAGTGGGTCCATATGTGGTTTGTGGAAAGAACACACATGCAATGAGATTGGTTGATCCATGTGGTTTGTGGAAAGAACACACATGCAATGACTCTAGTGGATGCATGTGTCGTTTGTGAAAATAACACACATCCAATGACTCTAGTGCTAGTTTTATTATAAGAACACACATGCAATTACTCTAGTGGGTACATATGTGGTTTGTGGAAAAGTACACACATGCAATGACTCTAGTGGATCCATATGTGGTTCATGAAAAGAACACACATGCAATGACATTGGTTTATCCATATGTGGTTTGTGAAAGGAACACACATGCAATGATTCTAGTGGATCCATATGTGGTTTGTGGAAAACAACACACATGCAATTACTCTAGTGGGTACATATGTGGTTTGTGGAAAAGAACACGCATGCAATGACATTGGTGGATCCATATGTGGTTTGTGAAAAGAACACACATGCAATGACATTTGTTGATCCATATGTGGTTTGTGAAAAGAACACACATGCAATTACTCTGGTGGATACATATGTGGTTTGTGGAAAGAACACACATGGAATGAATACTAGTGGATCCATATGTGGTTCATGAAAAGAACATACATGCAATGATATTAGTTGATCTATATGTGTTTTGTTACAATAACACACATGCAATGTCATTGGTTGATCCATGTGGCTAGTGGAAAGAACACACATCCAATGACTCTGGTGGATCCATGTGTGGTTTGTGAAAAGAACACACATGCAATGACTCTAGTGCTAGTTTTAGTATAAGAACACACATGCAATGACTCTAGTGGGTCCATATGTGCTTTGTGAAAAGAACACACATGCAATGACTCTAGTGGATACATATGTGGTTCATGAAACAACACACATGCAATGACATTGGTTGATCCATATGTGGTTTGTGAAAGGAAAACACATGCAATGACTCTAGTGGATCCATATGTGGTTAGTGGAAAGAACACACATGCAATAACTCTTGTGGATCCATATGTGGTTTCTGGAAAAGAACACACATGCAATTACTCTAGTCGGTACATATGTGGTTTGTGGAAAAGAACACACATGCAATGACATTGGTGGATCCATATGTGGATTGTGAAAAGAACACACATGCAATGACATTTGTTGATCCACATGTGGTTTGTGGAAAGAACACACATGCCATTACTCTAGTGGATCCATATGTGGTTTGTTTAAAAGAACACACATGCAATGATATTGGTTGATCCATATGTGATTTGTGAAAAGAACACACATGCAATGACATAGGTTGATCCATATGTGGTTTGTGGAAATAACACACAAGCAATGACTCTGGTGGGTCCATATGTGGTTTTTGAAAAGAACACACACGCAATGACTCTAGTGGATCCATATGTGGTTTGTGGAAATATCACACATGCAATGACTCTAGCGGATCCATATGTGGTTTGTGAAACGAAAACATGCAATGACATTGGTGGATCCATATGTGGTTTATGGAAAGAACACACATGCAATGACATTTGTTGATCCATATGTGGTTTGTGAAAAGAACACACATGCAATTACTCTGGTGGATACATATGTGGTTTGTGGAAACAACACACATGCAATGGTATTTTTGGATCCATGTATGGTTCATGACAAGAACATACATGCAATGCCATTGGTTGATCCATGTGGTTTGTGGAAAAGAACACACATGCAATGACTCCGGTGGATCCATGTGTGGTTTGTGGAAAGAACACACATGCAATGACTCTGGTGGATCCATGTGTGGTTTGTGGAAAGAACACACATGCAATGACTCTAGTGGATCCATATGTGGTTTGTGGAAAATAACACACATGCAATTACTCTAGTGGGTACATATGTGGTTTGTGGAAAGAACACACATGCAATAACATTGGTAGATCCATGTGTGGTTCATGATAGGAACACACATGCAATGCCATTGGTTGATCCATATGTGGTTTGTGACAATAACACACATGCAATGCCATTGGTTGATCCATATGTGGTTTGTGAAAAGAATACACATCAATGACATTGGTTATCCATATGTGGTTTCTGGAAAGAACACACATGCAATGTGTCTAGTGGGTCCATATGTGGTTTCTGAAAAGAACGCACATGCAATGACTCTAGTGGATCCATATGTGGTTTTTGGAAAGAACACTCATGAAATGACTCTAGTGGATCCATATGTGGTTTCTGAAAAGAACACACATGCAATGACATTGGTGGATCCATATGTGGTTTGCGGAAAGAACACACATGCAATGACATTGGTTGATCCATATGTGGTTTGTGGATAGAACACACATGCAATGACTCTAGTGGGTCCATATGTGGTTTGTGAAAAGAACACACATGCAATGACTCTAGTGGATGCATATGTGGTTTTTTGAAAGAAAACACATGAAATGACTCTAGTGGATCCATATGTGGTTTGTGAAAAGAACACACATGCAATGACATTGGTGGATCCATATGTGGTTTGTGGAAGGAACATACATGCAATAACATTTTTGTTGATCCATATGTGGTTTGTGAAAAGAACACACATGCAATTACTCTGGTGGATACATATGTGATTTGTGGAAAGAACACACATGCAATTACTCTAGTGGATCCATATGTGGTTTGTGGAAAAGAACACACATGCAATTACTCTAGTGGGTACATATCTGGTTGTGGAGAGAACACACATGCAATGACATTGGTGGATCCATATGTGGTTTGTGAAAAGAACACACATGCAATGACATTTGTTGATCCATATGTGGTTTGTGAAAAGAACACACATGCAATTACTCTGGTGGATACATATGTGGTTTGTGGAAAGAACACACATGGAATGAACACTGGTGGATCCATATGTGGTTCATGACAAGAACATACATGCAATGACATTGGTTGATCTATATGTGTTTTGTTACAATAACACACATGCAATGGCATTGGTTGATTTATGTGGTTTATGGAAAGAACACACATCCAATGACTCTGGTGGATCCATGTGTGGTTTGTCAAAAGAACACACATGCAATGACTCTAGTGCTGGTTTTAGTATAAGAACACACATGCAATGACTCTAGTGGGTCCATATGTGCTTTGTGAAAAGAACACACATGCAATGACTCTAGTGGATCCATATGTGGTTCATGAAACAACACACATGCAATGACATTGGTTGATCCATATGTGGTTTGTGAAAGGAAAACACATGCAATGACTCTAGTGGATCCATATGTGGTTAGTGGAAAGAATAGACATGCAATAACTCTTGTGGATCCATATGTGGTTTGTGGAAAATTACACACATGCAATTACTCTAGTGGGTACATATGTGGTTTGTGGAAAAGAACACACATGCAATGACATTGGTGGATCCATATGTGGATTGTGAAAAGAACACACATGCAATGACATTTGTTGATCCACATGTGGTTTGTGAAAAGAACACACATGCAATTACTCTAGTGGATCCATTTGTGGTTTGTGTAAAAGAACACACATGCAATGATATTGGTTGATCCATATGTGATTTGTGAAAAGAACACACATGCAATGACATAGGTTGATCCATATGTGGTTTGTGGAAAGAACACACATGCAATGACTCTGGTGGGTCCATATGTGGTTTTTGAAAACAACACACACGCAATGACTCTAGTGGATCCATATGTGGTTTGTGGAAATATCACACATGCAATGACTCTAGTGGATCCATACGTGGTTTGTGAAACGAAAACATGCAATGACATTGGTGGATCCATAGGTGGTTTGCGGAAAGAACACACATGCAATCACATTTGTTGATCCATATGTGGTTTGTGAAAAGAACACACATGCAATTACTCTGGTGGATACATATGTGGTTTGTGGAAACAACACACATTCAATGGTATTGGTGGATCCATGTGTGGTTCATGACAAGAACATACATGCAATGACATTGGTTGATCTATATGTGGTTTGTGACAATAACACAGATGCAATGCCATTGGTTGATCCATGTGGTTTGTAGAACACACATGCAATGACTCTGGTGGATCCATGTGTGGTTTGTGGAAAGAACACACATGCAATGACTCTGGTGGATCCATGTGTGGTTTGTGGAAAGAACACACATGCAATGACTCTAGTGGATCCATCTGTGGTTAGTGAAAAGAACACACATGCAATTACTCTAGTGGGTACATATGTGGTTTGTGGAAAGAACACACATGCAATGACATTGGTGTATCCATGTGTGGTTCATGATAGGAACCCACATGCAATGCCATTGGTTGATCCATATGTGGTTTGTGACAATAACACACATGCAATGCCATTGGTTTATCCATGTGGTTTATGGAAAGAACACACATGTAATGACTCTGGTGGATCCATGTGTGGTTTGTGAAAAGAACACACATGCAATGACTCTAGTGCTGGTTTTAGTATAAGAACACACAATCAATGACTCTAGTGGGTCCATATGTGGTTTGTGGAAAGAACACACATGCAATGACATTGGTTGATCCATGTGGTTTGTGGAAAGAACACACATCCAATGACTCTAGTGGATCCATGTGTGGTTTGTGAAAATAACACACATCCAATGACTCTAGTGCTAATTTTAGTATAAGAACACACATGCAATGACTCTAGTGGGTCCATATGTGGTTTTTGAAAAGAACACACACGCAATGACTCTAGTGGATCCATATGTGGTTCATGAAAAGAACACACATGCAATGACATTGGTTTATCCATATGTGGTTTGTGAAAGGAACACACATGCAATGATTCTAGTGGATCCATACGTGGTTTGTGGAAAGAACACACATGCAATAACTCTAGTGGATCCATATGTGGTTTGTGGAAAACAACACACATGCAATTACTCTAGTGGGTACATATGTGGTTTGTGGAAAAGAACACACATGCAAGGACATTGGTGGATCGATATGTGGTTTGTGAAAAGAACACACATGCAATGACACTTGTTGATCCATATGTGTTTTGTGAAAAGAGCACACATGCAATTACTCTAGTGGATCCATATGTGGTTTGTGGAAGAGAACACACATGCAATGACATTGGTTGATCCATATATGGTTTGTGAAAAGAACACACATGCAATGACACTGGTTTATCCATATGTTATTTGTGGAAAGAACACACATGCAATGAATCTGGTGGGTCCATATGTGGTTTGTGAAAAGAACACACATGCAATGACTCTAGTGGATCCATATGTGGTTTGTGGAAAGAACACATGCAATGACTCTAGTGGATCCATATGTGGTTTGTGGAAAGAACACACATGCAATGACTCTAGTGGATCCATATGTGGTATGTGAAAAGAACACACATGCAATGACTCTAGTGTTGGTTTTATTATAAGAACACACATTCAATGACTCTAGTGGGTCCATATGGGGTTTGTGGAAAGAACACATATGCAATGACATTGGTTGATCCATGTGGTTTGTGGAAATAACACACATGCAATGATTCTGGTGGATCCATGTGTGGTTTGTGAAAAGAACACACATGCAATGACTCTAGTGCTGGTTTTAGAATAAGAACACACATGCAATGACTCGAGTGGGTCCATATGTGGTTTCTAAAAAGAACACACATGCAATGACTCTAGTGGATACATAGGTGGTGCATGAAAAGAACACACACGCAATGACATTGGTTGATCCATATGTGGTTTGTGAAAGGAACACACATGCAATGACTCTAGTGGATCCATATGTGGTTTGTGGAAAGAACACACATGCAATGGCTCTAGTGGATCCATATGTGGTTTGTGGAAAATAACACACATACAATTACTCTACTGGTACATATGTGGTTTCTGGAAAAGAACACACATGCAATGACATTGGTTGATCCATATGTGTTTTCTGAAAAGAACACACATGCAAGAAATTTGTTGATCCATATGTGGTTTGTGAAAAGAACACACATGCAATTACTCTAGTGGATCCATATGTGGTTTTTGGAAAAGACAACACATACAATGACATTGGTTGATCCATATGTGGTTTGTGAAAAGAATACACATGCAACGACATTGGTTATCCATATGTGGTTTCTGGAAAGAACACACATGCAATGACTCTGGTGGGTCCATATGTGGTTTCTGAAAAGAACGCACATGCAATGACTCTAGTGGATCCATATGTGGTTTTTGGAAAGAACACACATGAAATGGCTCTAGTGGATCCATATGTGGTTTCTGAAAAGAACACACATGCAATGACATTAGTGGATCCATATGTGGTTTGTGGAAAGAACACACATGCAATGACATTGGTTGATCCATATGTGGTTTGTGGAAAGAACACACATGCAATGACTCTGGTGGGTCCATATGTGGTTTGTGAAAATAACACACATGCAATGACTCTCGTGGATCCATATGTGGTTTGTGGAAAGAACACACATGGAATGACTCTAGTGGATCCATATGTGGTTAGTGAAAAGAACACACATGCAATGACATTGGTGGATCCATATGTGGTTTGTGGAAGGAACACACATGCAATGACATTTGTTGATCCATATGTGGTTTGTGAAAAGAACACACATGCAATTACTCTGGTGGATACATATGTGGTTTGTGGAAAGAACACACATGCAATTACTCTAGTGGATCCATATGTGGTTTGTGGAAAAGAACACACATGCAATTACTCTAGTGGGTACATATCTGGTTTGTGGAGAGAACACACATGCAATGACATTGGTGGATCCGTATGTGGTTTGCGAAAAGAACACACATGCAATGACATTTGTTGATCCATATGTGGTTTGTGAAAAGAACACACATGCAATTACTCTGGTGGATACATATGTGGTTTGTGGAAAGAACAGACATGCAATGAACACTGGTGGATCCATATGTGGTTCATGACAAGAACATACATGCAATGACATTGGTTGATCTATATGTGTTTTGTTACAATAACACACATGCAATGTCATTGGTTGATCCATGTGGTTTATGGAAAGAACACACATGCAATGACTGTGGTGGAACCATGTGTGGTTTGTGAAAAGAACACACATGCAATGACTCTAGTGCTGGTTTTAGTATAATAACACATATGCAATGACTCTAGTGGGTCCATATGTGCTTTGTGAAAAGAACACACATGCAATGACTCTAGTGGATCCATATGTGGTTCATAAAACAACACACATGCAATGACATTGGTTGATCCATATGTGGTTTGTGAAAGGAAAACACATGCAATGACTCTAGTGGATCCATATGTGGTTAGTGGAAAGAACACACATGCAATGACTCTAGTGGATCCATATGTGGTTTGTGGAAAAGAATACACATGCAATTACTCTAGTGGGTACATATGTGGTTTGTGGAAAAGTACACACATGCAATGACATTGGTGGATCCATATGTGGATTGTGAAAAGAACACACATGCAATGACATTTGTTGATCCACATGTGGTTTGTGAAAAGAACACAAATGCAATTACTCTAGTGGATCCATATGTGGTTCGTGTAAAAGAACACACATGCAATGATATTGGTTGATCCATATGTGATTTGTGAAAAGAACACACATGCAATGACATTGGTTGATCCATATGTGGTTTGTGGAAAGAACACACATGCAATGACTCTGGTGGGTCCATATGTGGTTTTTGAAAAGAACACACACGCAATGACTCTAGTGGATCCATATGTGGTTTGTGGAAATAACACACATGCAATGGCTCTAGTGGATCCATATGTGGTTTGTGAAAAGAAAACATGCAATGACATTGGTGGATCCATATGTGGTTTGTGGAAAGAACACACATGCAATGACATTTGTTGATCCATATGTGGTTTGTGAAAAGAACACACATGCAATTACTCTAGTGGGTACATATCTGGTTTGTGGAGAGAACACACATGCAATGCCATTGGTGGATCCATATGTGGTTTGTGAAAAGAACACACATGCAATGACATTTGTTGATCCATATGTGGTTTTTGAAAAGTACACACATGCAATTACTTTGGTGGATACATATGTGGTTTGTGGAAACAACACACATGCAATGGTATTGCTGGATCCATGTGTGGTTCATGACAAGAACATACATGCAATGACATTGGTTGATCCATATGTGGTTTGTGACAATACACACATGCAATGCCATTGGTTGATCCATGTGGTTTGTGGAAAAGAACAGACATGCAATGACTCTGGTGGATCCATGTGTGGTTTGTGGAAAGAACACACATGCAATGACTCTGGTGGATCCATGTGTGGTTTGTGGAAAGAACACACATGCAATGACTCTAGTGGATCCATATGTGGTTTGTGGAAAAGAACACACATGCAATTACTCTAGTGGGTACATATGTGGTGTGTGGAAAGAACACACATGCAATGACATTGGTGGATCCATAAGTGGTTCATGATAGGAACACACATGCAATGACATTGGTTGGTACATATGTGGTTTGTGACAATAACACACATGCAATGCCATTGGTTGATCCATGTGGTTTGTGGAAAGAACACACATGTAATGACTCTTGTGGATCCATGTGTGGTTTGTGAAAAGAACACACATGCAATGACTCTAGTGCTGGTTTTAGTATAAGAACACACATTCAATGACTCTAGTGGGTCCATATGTGGTTTGTGGAAAGAACACACATGCAATGAGATTGGTTGATCCATGTGGTTTGTGGAAAGAACACACATGCAATGACTCTAGTGGATGCATGTGTTGTTTGTGAAAATAACACACATCCAATGACTCTAGTGCTAGTTTTATTATAAGAACACACATGCAATGACTCTAGTGGCTCCATATGTGGTTTTTGAAAAGAACACACATGCAATGACTCTAGTGGATCCATATGTGGTTCATGAAAAGAACACACATGCAATGACATTGGTTTATCCATATGTGGTTTGTGAAAGGAACACACATGCAATGATTCTAGTGGATCCATATGTGGTTTGTGGAAAACAACACACATGCAATTACTCTAGTGGGTACATATGTGGTTTGTGGAAAAGAACACGCATGCAATGACATTGGTGGATCCATATGTGGTTTGTGAAAAGAACACACATGCAATGACACTTGTTGATCCATATGTGTTTTGTGAAAAGAGCACACATGCAATTACTCTAGTGGATCCATATGTGGTTTGTGGAAAAGAACACACATGGAATGACATTGGTTGATCTATATATGGTTTGTGAAAAGAACACACATGCAATGACACTGGTTGATCCATATGTTATTTGTGGAAAGAACACACATGCAATGACTCTGGTGGGTCCATATGTGGTTTGTGAAAAAAAACACATGCAATGACTCTAGTGGATCCATTTGTGGTTTGTGGAAAGAACACATGCAATGAATCTAGTGGATCCATATGTGGTTTTTGGAAAGAACACACATGCAATGACTCTAGTGGATCCATATGTGGTATGTGAAAAGAACACACATGCAATGACTCTAGTGTTGGTTTTAGTATAAGAACACACATTCAATGACTCTAGTGGGTCCTTATGGGGTTTATGGAAAGAACACATATGCACTGACATTGGTTGATCCATGTGGTTTGTGGAAAGAACACACATGCAATGATTCTGGTGGATCCATGTGTGGTTTGTGAAAAGAACACACATGCAATGACTCCAGTGCTGGTTTTAGTATAAGAACACACATGCAATGACTCGAGTGGGTCCATATGTGGTTTCTGAAAAGAACACACATGCGATGACTCTAGTGGATACATATGTGGTGCATCAAAAGAACACACACGCAATGACATTTGTTGGTCCATATGTGGTTTGTGAAAGGAACACACATGCAATGACTCTAGTGGATCCATATGTGGTTTGTGGAAAGAACACACATGCAATGGCTCTAGTGGATCCATATGTGGTTTGTGGAAAATAACACACATGCAATTACTCTACTTGGTACATATGTGGTTTGTGGAAAAGAACACACATGCAATGACATTGGTTGATCCATATGTGGTTTCTGAAAAGAACACACATGCAATGAAATTTGTTGATCCATATGTGGTTTGTGAAAAGAACACACATGCAATTACTCTAGTGGATCCATATGTGGTTTTTGGAAAAGAACACACATGCAATGACATTGGCTGATCCATATGTGGTTTGTGAAAAGGATACACATGCAATGACATTGGTTATCCATATGTGGTTTCTGGAAAGAACACACATGCAATGTCTCTGGTGGGTCCAATGTGGTTTCTGAAAAGAACGCACATGCAATGACTCTAGTGGATCCATATGTGGTTTTTGGAAAGAACACAAATGAAATGACTCTAGTGGATCCATATGTGGTTTCTGAAAAGATCACACATGCAATGACATTGGTGGATCCCTATGTGGTTTGTGGAAAGAACACACATGCAATGACATTTGTTGATCCATATGTGGTTTGTGGAAAGAACGCACATGCAATGACTCTGGTGGGTCCATATGTGGTTTTTGGAAAGAACACACACGCAATGACTCTAGTGGATCCATATGTGGTTTGTGGAAAGAACACACATGCAATGACTCTAGTGGATCCATATGTGGTTTGTGGAAAGAACACACATGCAATGGCTCTAGTGGATCCATATGTGGTTTGTGGAAAATAACACACATGCAATTACTCTGGTGGATACATATGTGGTTTGTGGAAACAACACACATGCAATGGCATTGGTGGATCCATGTGTGGTTCATGACAAGAACATACAAGCAATGACATTGGTTGATCCATATGTGGTTTGTGACAATAACACACATGCAATGCCATTGGTTGATCCATGTGGTTTGTGGAAAAGAACACACATGCAATGACTCTGGTGGATCGATGAGTGGTTTGTGGAAAGAACACACATGCAATGACTCTGGTGGATCCATGTGTGGTTTGTGGAAAGAACACACATGTAATGACTCTAGTGGATCCATATGTGGTTTGTGTAAAAGAACATACATGCTATTACTCTAGTGCGTACATATGTGGTTTGTGGAAAGAACACACATGCAATCACATTGGTGGATCCATGTGTGGTTCATGACAGGAACACACATGCAATGACATTGGTTGATCCATATGTGGTTTCTGACAATAACACACATGCAATGCCTTTCCTTTATCCATGTGGTTTGTGGAAAGAACACACTTATAATGACTCTGGTGGATCCATGTGTGGTTTGTGAAAAGAACACACATGCAATGACTCTAGTGCTGGTTTTAGTACAAGAACACACATTCAATGACTCTAGTGGGTCCATATGTGGTTTGTGGAAAGAACACACATGCAATGAAATTGGTTGATCCATGTGGTTTGTGGAAAGAACACACATGCAATGACTCTAGTGGATCCATGTGTGGTTTCTGAAAATAACACACATGCAATGACTCTAGTGCTAGTTTGAGTATAATAACACACATGCAATGACTCTAGTGGGTCCATATGTGGTTTGTGAAAAGAACACACATGCAATGACTCTAGTGGATCCATATGTGGTTCATGAAAATAACACACATGCAATGACATTGGTTGATCCATATGTGGTTTGTGAAAGGAACACACATGCAATGATTCTAGTGGATCCATATGTGGTTTGTCGAAAGAACACACATGCAATAACTCTAGTGGATTCATATGTGGTTTGTGGAAAACAACAAACATGCAATTACTCTAGTGGGTACATATGTGGTTTGTGGAAAAGAACACACATGCAATGACATTGGTGGATCCATATGTGGTTTGTCAAAAGAACACACATGCAATGACATTTGTTGATCCATATGTGTTTTGTGAAAAGAACACACATGCAATTACTCTAGTGGATCCATATGTGGTTTGTGCAAAAGAACACACATGCAATGACATTGGTTGATCCATATATGGTTTGTGAAAAGAACACACATGCAATGACATTGGTTGATCTATATGTTATTTGTGGAAAGAACACACATGCAGTGACTCTGGTGGGTCCATATGTGGTTTGTGAAAAGAACACAGATGCAATGACTCTAGTGGATCCATATGTGGTTTGTGGACAGAACACATGCAATGACTCTAGTGGATCCATATGTGGTTTGTGGAAAGAACACACATGCAATGACTCTAGTGGATCCATATGTGGTATATGAAAAGAACACACATGCAATGACTCTAATGTTGGTTTTAGTATAAGAAGACACATTTAATGACTCTAGTGGGTCCATATGGGGTTTGTGGAAAGAACACACATGCAATGATATTAGTTGATCCATGTGGTTTGTGAAAAGAACACACATGCAATGATTCTGGTGGATCCATGTGTGGTTTGTGAAAAGAACACACATGCAATGACTCTAGTGCTAGTTTTAGTATAAGAACACACACATGCAATGACTTTAGTGGATCCATATGTGGTGCATGAAAAGAACACACACGCAATGACAATTGTTGATCCATATGTGGTTTGTGAAAGGAAAACACATGCAATGACTCTAGTGGATCCATATGTGGTTAGTGGAAAGAACACACATGCAATGACTCTAGTGGATCCACATATGGTTTGTTGAAAAGAACACACATGCAATTACTCTACTGGGTACATATGTGGTTTGAGGAAAAGAACACACATGCAATGACATTGGTTGATCCATATGTGGTTTATGAAAAGACACACATGTAATGACATTTGTTAATACATATATGGTTTGTGAAAAGAACACACATGCAATTACTCTAGTGGATCCATATGTGGTTTGTGGAAAAGAACACACATGCAATGACATTGGTTGATCCATATGTGGTTTGTGAAAATAATACACATGCAATGACATGGGTTGATCCATATGTGGTTTGTGCAAAGAACACACATGCAATGACTCTAGTGGGTCAATATGTGGTTTGTGGAAAGAACACACATGCAATGACATTTGTTCATCCATATGTGGTTTGTGAAAAGAACAAACATGCAATTACTTTGGTGGATACATATGTGGTTTATGAAAAGAACACACATGCAATGAAATTGGTGGATCCATATGTGGTTTGTGGAAAGAACACACATGCAATGACATTTGTTCATCCATATGTGGTTTGTGAAAAGAACAAACATGCAATTACTTTGGTGGATACATATGTGGTTTGTGAAAAGAACACGCATGCAATGGCATTGGTGGATCCATGTGTGGTTAATGACAAGAACATACATGCAATGACATTGGTTGATCCATATGTGGTTTTGACAATAACACACATGCAAGGCCATTGGTTGATACATGTGGTTTGTGGAACAGAACACACATGCAATGACTCTGGTGGATCCATGTGTTGTTTGTGGAAAGTACACACATGCAATGACTCTGGTGGATCCATGTGTGGTTTTTGGAAAGAACATAGATGCAATGACTCTAGTGGATCCATATGTGGTTTGTGGAAAAGAACACACATGCAATTACTCTAGTGGGTACATATGTGGTTTGTGGAAAGAACACACATGCAATGACATTGGAGGATCCATGTGCGGTTCATGACAGGAACACAGATGCAATGACATTGGTTGATCCATATGTGGTTTGTGACAATAACACACATGCAATGCCATTGGTTGATCGATGTGGTTTGTGGAAAAGAACACACATGCAATGACATTGGTGGGTCCATATGTGGATTGTGAAAAGAACACACATGCAATGACATTGGTTGATCCATGTGGTTTGTGGAAAGAACACACATGCAATGACTCTGGTGGATCCATGTGTGGTTTGTGAAAATAACACATATTCACTGACTCTAGTGCTGGTTTTAGTATAAGAACACACATGCAATGACTCTAGTTGGTCCATATGTGGTTTTTGAAACTAACACACATGCAATGACATTGGTGGATACATATGTGGTTTGTGAAAAGAACACACATGCAATGACATTTTTTGATCCATATGTGGTATGTGAAAAGAACACACATGCAATGACTCTAGTGTTGGTTTTAGTATAAGAACACACATTCAATGACTCTAGTGGGTCCTTATGGGGTTTATGGAAACAACACATATGCACTGACATTGGTTGATCCATGTGGTTTGTGGAAAGAACACACATGCAATGATTCTGGTGGATCCATGTGTGGTTTGTGAAAAGAATACACATGCAATGACTCCAGTGCTGGTTTTAGTATAAGAACACACATGCAATGACTCGAGTGGGTCCATATGTGGTTTCTGAAAAGAACACACATGCGATTACTCTAGTGGATACATATGTGGTGCATCAAAAGAACACACACGCAATGACATTGGTTGGTCCATATGTGGTTTGTGAAAGGAACACACATGCAATGACTCTAGTGGATCCATATGTGGTTTGTGGAAAGAACACACATGCAATGGCTCTAGTGGATCCATATATGGTTTGTGGAAAATAACACACATGCAATTACTCTACTGGGTACATATGTGGTTTGTGGAAAAGAACACACATGCAATGACATTGGTTGATCTATATATGGTTTCTGAAAAGAACACACATGCAATGAAATTTGTTGATCCATATGTGGTTTGTGAAAAGAACACACATGCAATTACTCTAGTGGATCCATATGTGGTTTTTGGAAAAGAACACACATGCAATGACATTGGCTGATCCATATGTGGTTTGTGAAAAGGATACACATGCAATGACATTGGTTATCCATATGTGGTTTCTGGAAAGAACACACATGCAATGTCTCTGGTGGGTCCAATGTGGTTTCTGAAAAGAACGCACATGCAATGACTCTAGTGGATCCATATGTGGTTTTTGGAAAGAACACAAATGAAATGACTCTAGTGGATCCATATGTGGTTTCTGAAAAGATCACACATGCAATGACATTGGTGGATCCCTATGTGGTTTGTGGAAAGAACACACATGCAATGACATTTGTTGATCCATATGTGGTTTGTGGAAAGAACACACATGCAATGACTCTGGTGGGTCCATATGTGGTTATTGAAAAGAACACACACGCAATGACTCTAGTGGATCCATATGTGGTTTGTGGAAAGAACACACATGCAATGACTCTAGTGGATCCATATGTGGTTTATGGAAAGAACACACATCCAATGGCTCTAGTGGATCCATATGTGGTTTGTAGAAAATAACACACATGCAATTACTCTACTGGGTACATATGTGGTTTGTGGAAAAGAACACACATGCAATGACATTGGTTGATCCATATGTGGTTTATGAAAAGAACACACATGCAATGACATTTGTTAATCCATATGTGGTTTGTGAAAAGAACACACATGCAATTACTCTAGTGGATCCATATGTGGTTTGTGCAAAAGAACACACATGCAATGACATTGGTTGATCCATATATGGTTTGTGAAAAGAACACACATGCAATGACATTGGTTGATCTATATGTTATTTGTGGAAAGAACACACATGCAGTGACTCTGGTGGGTCCATATGTGGTTTGTGAAAAGAACACAGATGCAATGACTCTAGTGGATCCATATGTGGTTTGTGGACAGAACACATGCAATGACTCTAGTGGATCCATATGTGGTTTGTGGAAAGAACACACATGTAATGACTCTAGTGGATCCATATGTGGTATATGAAAAGAACACACATGCAATGACTCTAGTGTTTGTTTTAGTATAAGAAGACACATTTAATGACTCTAGTGGGTCCATATGGGGTTTGTGGAAAGAACACACATGCAATGATATTAGTTGATCCATGTGGTTTGTGAAAAGAACACACATGCAATGATTCTAGTGCTAGTTTTAGTATAAGAACACACACATGCAATGACTTTAGTGGATCCATATGTGGTGCATGAAAAGAACACACACGCAATGACATTGGTTGATCCATATGTGGTTTGTGAAAGGAAAACACATGCAATGACTCTAGTGGATCCATATGTGGTTTGTGGAAAGAACACACATGCAATGACTCTAGTGGATCCACATATGGTTTGTTGAAAAGAACACACATGCAATTACTCTACTGGGTACATATGTGGTTTGAGGAAAAGAACACACATGCAATGACATTGGTTGATCCATATGTGGTTTATGAAAAGACACACATGCAATGACATTTGTTAATACATATGTGGTTTGTGAAAAGAACTAACATGCAATTACTCTAGTGGATCCATATGTGGTTTGTGGAAAAGAACACACATGCAATGACATTGGTTGATCCATATGTGGTTTGTGAAAATAATACACATGCAATGACATGGGTTGATCCATATGTGGTTTGTGGAAAGAACACACATGCAATGACTCTAGTGGGTCCATATGTGGTTTGTGGAAAGAACACACATGCAATGACATTTGTTCATCCATATGTGGTTTGTGAAAAGAACAAACATGCAATTACTTTGGTGGATACATATGTGGTTTGTGAAAAGAACACACATGCAATGAAATTGGTGGATCCATATGTGGTTTGTGGAAAGAACACACATGCAATGACATTTGTTCATCCATATGTGGTTTGTGAAAAGAACAAACATGCAATTACTTTGGTGGATACATATGTGGTTTGTGAAAAGAACACGCATGCAATGGCATTGGTGGATCCATGTGTGGTTCATGACAAGAACATACATGCAATGACATTGGTTGATCCATATGTGGTTTTGACAATAACACACATGCAATGCCATTGGTTGATCCATGTGGTTTGTAGAACAGAACACACATGCAATGACTCTGGTGGATCCATGTGTTGTTTGTGGAAAGTACACACATGCAATGACTCTGGTGGATCCATGTGTGGTTTTTGGAAAGAACATAGATGCAATGACTCTAGTGGATCCATATGTGGTTTGTGGAAAAGAACACACATGCAATTACTCTAGTGGGTACATATGTGGTTTGTGGAAAGAACACACATGCAATGACATTGGAGGATCCATGTGCGGTTCATGACAGGAACACAGATGCAATGACATTGGTTGATCCATATGTGGTTTGTGACAATAACACACATGCAATGCCATTGGTTGATCCATGTGGTTTGTGGAAAAGAACACACATGCAATGACATTGGTGGGTCCATATGTGGATTGTGAAAAGAACACACATGCAATGACATTGGTTGATCCATGTGGTTTGTGGAAAGAACACACATGCAATGACTCTGGTGGATCCATGTGTGGTTTGTGAAAAGAACACATATTCACTGACTCTAGTGCTGGTTTTAGTATAAGAACACACATGCAATGACTCTAGTTGGTCCATATGTGGTTTTTGAAACTAACACACATGCAATGACATTGGTGGATACATATGTGGTTTGTGAAAAGAACACACATGCAATGACATTTGTTGATCCATATGTCGTATGTGAAAAGAACACACATGCAATGACTCTAGTGTTGGTTTTAGTATAAGAACACACATTCAATGACTCTAGTGGGTCCTTATGGGGTTTATGGAAACAACACATATGCACTGACATTGGTTGATCCATGTGGTTTGTGGAAAGAACACACATGCAATGATTCTGGTGGATCCATGTGTGGTTTGTGAAAAGAACACACATCCAATGACTCCAGTGCTGGTTTTAGTATAAGAACACACATGCAATGACTCGAGTGGGTCCATATGTGGTTTCTGAAAAGAACACACATGCGATTACTCTAGTGGATACATATGTGGTGCATCAAAAGAACACACACACAATGACATTGGTTGGTCCATATGTGGTTTGTGAAAGGAACACACATGCAATGACTCTAGTGGATCCATATGTGGTTTGTGGAAAGAACACACATGAAATGGCTCTAGTGGATCCATATGTGGTTTGTGGAAAATAACACACATGCAATTACTCTACTTGGTCCATATGTGGTTTGTTGAAAAGAACAAACATGCAATGACATTGGTTGATCTATATGTGGTTTCTAAAAAGAACACACATGCAATGAAATTTGTTGATCCATATGTGGTTTGTGAAAAGAACACACATGCAATTACTCTAGTGGATCCATATGTGATTTTTGGAAAAGAACACACATGCAATGACATTGGCTGATCCATATGTGGTTTGTGAAAAGGATACACATGCAATGACATTGGTTATCCATATGTGGTTTCTGGAAGGAACACACATGCAATGTCTCTGGTGGGTCCAATATGGTTTCTGAAAAGAACGCACATGCAATGACTCTAGTGGATCCATATGTGGTTTTTGGAAAGAACACAAATGAAATGACTCTAGTGGATCCATATGTGGTTTCTGAAAAGATCACACATGCAATGACATTGGTGGATCCCTATGTGGTTTGTGGAAAGAACACACATGCAATGACATTTATTGATCCATATGTGGTTTGTGGAAAGAACACACATGCAATGACTCTGGTGGGTCCATATGTGGTTTTTGAAAAGAACACACACGCAATGACTCTAGTGGATCCATATGTGGTTTGTGGAAAGAACACACATGCAATGACTCTAGTGGATCCATATGTGGTTTGTGGAAAGAACACACATGCAATGGCTCTAGTGGATCCATATGTGGTTTGTGGAAAATAACACACATGCAATTACTCTACTGGGTACATATGTGGTTTGTGGAAAAGAACACACATGCAATGACATTGGTTGATCCATATGTGGTTTCTGAAAAGAACACACATGCAATGAAATTTGTTGATCCATATGTGGTTTGTGAAAAGAACACACATGCAATTACTCTAGTGGATCCATATGTGGTTTTTGGAAAAGAACACACATGCAATGACATTGGCTGATCCATATGTGGTTTGTGAAAAGGATACACATGCAATGACATTGGTTAGCCATATGTGGTTTCTGGAAAGAACACACATGTAATGTCTCTGGTGGGTCCAATGTGGTTTCTGAAAAGAACGCACATGCAATGACTCTAGTGGATCCATATGTGGTTTTTGGAAAGAACACAAATGAAATGACTCTAGTGGATCCATATGTGGTTTCTGAAAAGATCACACATGCAATGACATTGGTGGATCCCTATGTGGTTTGTGGAAAGAACACACATGCAATGACATTTGTTGATCCATATGTGGTTTGTGGAAAGAACACACATGCAATGACTCTGGTGGGTCCATATGTGGTTTTTGAAAAGAACACACATGCAATGACTCTAGTGGATCCATATGTGGTTTGTGGAAAGAACACACATGCAATGACTCTAGTGGATCCATATGTGGTTTGTGAAAATAAAACATGCAATGACATTGGTGGATCCATATGTGGTTTGTGAAAAGAACACACAATGCAATTACTCTGGTGGATACATATGTGGTTTGTGGAAACAACACACATGCAATGGCATTGGTGGATCCATGTGTGGTTCATGACAAGAACATACAAGCAATGACATTGGTTGATCCATATGTGGTTTGTGACAATAACACACATGCAATGCCATTGGTTGATCCATGTGGTTTGTGGAAAAGAACACACATGCAATGACTCTGGTGGATCGATGTGTGGTTTGTGGAAAGAACACACATGCAATGACTCTGGTGGATCCATGTGTGGTTTGTGGAAAGAACACACATGTAATGACTCTAGTGGATCCATATGTGGTTTGTGGAAAAGAACATACATGCTATTACTCTAGTGGGTACATATGTGGTTTGTGGAAAGAACACACATGCAATCAGATTGGTGGATCCATGTGTGGTTCATGACAGGAACACACATGCAATGACATTGGTTGATCCATATGTGGTTTCTGACAATAACACACATGCAATGCCATTCATTGATCCATGTGGTTTGTGGAAATAACACACTTATAATGACTCTGGTGGATCCATGTGTGGTTTGTGAAAAGAACACACATGCAATGACTCTAGTGCTAGTTTTAGTACAAGAACACACATTCAATGACTCTAGTGGGTCCATATGTGGTTTGTGGAAAGAACACACATGCAATGAAATTGGTTGATCCATGTGGTTTGTGGAAAGAACACACATGCAATGACTCTAGTGGATCCATGTGTGGTTTCTGAAAATAACACACATGCAATGACTCTAGTGCTAGTTTGAGTATAATAACACACATGCAATGACTCTAGTGGGTCCATATGTGGTTTGTGAAAAGAACACACATGCAATGACTCTAGTGGATCCATATGTGGTTCATGAAAATAACACACATGCAATGACATTGGTTGATCCATATGTGGTTTGTGAAAGGAACACACATGCAATGATTCTAGTGGATCCATATGTGGTTTGTCGAAAGAACACACATGCAATAACTCTAGTGGATCAATATGTGGTTTGTGGAAAACAACAAACATGCAATTACTCTAGTGGGTACATATGTGGTTTGTGGAAAAGAACACACATGCAATGACATTGGTGGATCCATATGTGGTTTGTCAAAAGAACACACATGCAATGACATTTGTTGATCCATATGTGTTTTGTGAAAAGAACACACATGCAATTACTCTAGTGGATCCATATGTGGTTTGTGCAAAAGAACACACATGCAATGACATTGGTTGATCCATATATGGTTTGTGAAAAGAACACACATGCAATGACATTGGTTGATCTATATGTTATTTGTGGAAAGAACACACATGCAGTGACTCTGGTGGGTCCATATGTGGTTTGTGAAAAGAACACAGATGCAATGACTCTAGTGGATCCATATGTGGTTTGTGGACAGAACACATGCAATGACTCTAGTGGATCCATATGTGGTTTGTGAAAAGAACACACATGCAATGACTCTAGTGTTGGTTTTAGTATAAGAAGACACATTCAATGACTCTAGTGGGTCCATATGGGGTTTGTGGAAAGAACACACATGCAATGATATTAGTTGATCCATGTGGTTTGTGAAAAGAACACACATGCAATGATTCTGGTGGATCCATGTGTGGTTTGTGAAAAGAACACACATGCAATGACTCTAGTGCTAGTTTTAGTATAAGAACACACACATGCAATGACTTTAGTGGATCCATATGTGGTGCATGAAAAGAACACACACGCAATGACATTGGTTGATCCATATGTGGTTTGTGAAAGGAAAACACATGCAATGACTCTAGTGGATCCATATGTGGTTTGTGGAAAGAACACACATGCAATGACTCTAGTGGATCCACATATGGTTTGTTGAAAAGAACACACATGCAATTACTCTACGGGGTACATATGTGGTTTGTGGAAAAGAACACACATGCAATGATATTGGTTGATCCATATGTGGTTTATGAAAAGAACACACATGCAATGACATTTGTTAATCCATATGTGGTTTGTGAAAAGAACACACATGCAATTACTCTAGTGGATCCATATGTGGTTTGTGGAAAAGAACACACATGCAATGACATTGGTTGATCCATATGTGGTTTGTGAAAAGAATACACATGCAATGACATGGGTTGATCCATATGTGGTTTGTGGAAAGAAGACACATGCAATGACTCTAGTGGGTCCATATGTGGTTTGTGGAAAGAACACACATGCAATGACATTTGTTCATCCATATGTGGTTTGTGAAAAGAACAAACATGCAATTACTTTGGTGGATACATATATGGTTTGTGAAAAGAACACACATGCAATGAAATTGGTGGATCCATATGTGGTTTGTGGAAAGAACACACATGCAATGACATTTGTTCATCCATATGTGGTTTGTGAAAAGAACAAACATGCAATTACTTTGGTGGATACATATGTGGTTTGTGAAAAGAACACGCATGCAATGGCATTGGTGGATCCATGTGTGGTTCATGACAAGAACATACATGCAATGACATTGGTTGATCCATATGTGGTTTTCACAATAACACACATGCAATGCCATTGGTTGATCCATGTGGTTTGTGGAACAGAACACACATGCAATGACTCTGGTGGATCCATGTGTTGTTTGTGGAAAGTACAGACATGCAATGACTCTGGTGGATCCATGTGTGGTTTGTGGAAAGAACATAGGTGCAATGACTCTAGTGGATCCATATGTGGTTTGTGGAAAAGAACACACGTGCAATTACTCTAGTGGGTACATATGTGGTTTGTGGAAAGAACACACATGCAATGACATTGGAGGATCCATGTGCGGTTCATGACAGGAACACAGATGCAATGACATTGGTTGATCCATATGTGGTTTGTGACAATAACACACATGCAATGTCATTGGTTGATCCATGTGGTTTGTGGAAAAGAACACACATGCAATGACATTGGTGGGTCCATATGTGGATTGTGAAAATAACACACATGCAATGACATTGGTTGATCCATGTGGTTTGTGGAAAGAACACACATGCAATGACTCTGGTGGATCCATGTGTGGTTTGTGAAAAGAACACATATTCACTGACTCTAGTGCTGGTTTTAGTATAAGAACACACATGCAATGACTCTAGTTGGTCCATATGTGGTTTTTGAAACTAACACACATGCAATGACATTGGTGGATACATATGTGGTTTGTGAAAAGAACACACATGCAATGACATTTGTTGATCCATATGTGGTTTGTGAAAAGAACACACATGCAATTACTCTGGTGGATACATATGTGGTTTGTGGAAAGAACACACATGCAACGAACACTGGTGGATCCATATGTGGTTCATGACAAGAACATACATGCAATGACATTGGTTGATCTATATGTGTTTTGTTACAATAACACACATGCAATGTCATTGGTTGATCCATGTGGTTTATGGAAAGAAGACACATGCAATGACTGTGGTGGATCCATGTGTGGTTTGTGAAAAGAACACACATGCAATGACTCTAGTGCTGGTTTTAGTATAAGAACACACATGCAATGAATCTAGTGGGTCCATATGTGCTTTGTGAAAAGAACACACATGCAATGAATCTAGTGGATCCATATGTGGTTCATGAAACAACACACATGCAATGACATTGGTTGATCCATATGTGGTTTGTGAAAGGAAAACACATGCAATGACTCTAGTGGATCCATATGTGGTTAGTGGAAAGAACACACATGCAATGACTCTAGTGGATCCATATGTGGTTTATGGAAAAGAACAGACATGCAATTACTCTAGTGGGTACATATGTGGTTTGTGGAAAAGTACACACATGCAATGACATTGGTGGATCCATATGTGGATTGTGAAAAGAACACACATGCAATGACATTTGTTGATCCACATGTGGTTTGTGAAAAGAACACACATGTAATTACTCTAGTGGATCCATATGTGGTTTGTGTAAAAGAACACACATGCAATGATATTGGTTGATCCATATGTGATTTGTGAAAAGAACACACATGCAATGACATTGGTTGATCCATATGTGGTTTTTGGAAAGAACACACATGCAATGACTCTGGTGGGTCCATATGTGGTTTTTGAAAAGAACACACACGCAATGACTCTAGTGGATCCATATGTGGTTTGTGGAAATAACACACATGGAATGACTCTAGTGGATCCATATGTGGTTTGTGAAAAGAAAACATGCAATGAAATTGGTGGATCCATATGTGGTTTGTGGAAAGAACACACATGCAATGACATTTGTTGATCCATATGTGGTTTGTGAAAAGAACACACATGCAATTACTCTAGTGGGTACATATCTGGTTTGTGGAGAGAACACACATGCAATGCCATTGGTGGATACATATGTGGTTTGTGAAAAGAACACACATGCAATGACATTTGTTGACCCTTCTGTGGTTTGTGAAAAGAACACACATGCAATTACTCTGGTGGATACATATGTGGTTTGTGGAAACAACACACATGCAATGGTATTGCTGGATCCATGTGTGGTTCATGACAAGAACATACATGCAATGACATTGGTGATCGATATGTGGTTTGTGACAATGCACACATGCAATGCCATTGGTTGATCCATGTGGTTTGTGGAAAAGAACACACATGCAATGACTCTGGTGGATCCATGTGTGGTTTGTGGAAAGAACACACATGCAATGACTCTGGTGGATCCATGTGTGGTTTGTGGAAAGAACACACATGCAATGACTAGTGGATCCATATGTGGTTTGTGGAAAAGAACACACATGCAACTACTCTAGTGGGTACATATGTGGTTTGTGGAAAGAACACACATGCAATGACATTGGTGGATCCATGTGTGGTTCATGATAGGAACACACATGCAATGACATTGGTTGGTCCATATGTGGTTTGTGACATTAACACACATGCAATGCCATTGGTTGATCCATGTGGTTTATGGAAAGAACACACATGCAATGACTCTGGTGGATCCATGTGTGGTTTTTGAAAAGAACACACATGCAATGACTCTAGTGCTGGTTTTAGTATAAGAACACACATTCAATGACTCTAGTGGGTCCATATGTGGTTTGTGGAAAGAACACACATGCAATGACATTGCTTGATCCATGTGGTTTGTGGAAAGAACACACATGCAATGACTCTAGTGGATGCATGTGTGGTTTGTGAAAATAACACACATCCAATGACTCTAGTGCTATTTTTATTATAAGAACACACAGGCAATGACTCTAGTGGGTCCATATGTGGTTTTTGAAAAGAACACACATGCAATGACTCTAGTGGATCCATATGTGGTTCATGAAAAGAACACACATGCAATGTCATTGGTTTATCCATATGTGGTTTGTGCAAGGAACACACATGCAATGATTCTAGTGGATCCATATGTGGTTTGTGGAAAGAACACACATGCAATAACTCTAGTGGATCCATATGTGGTTTGTGGAAAACAACACACATGCAATTACTCTAGTGGGTACATATGTGATTTGTGGAAAAGAACACACATGCAATGACATTGGTGGATCCATATGTGGTTTGTGAAAAGAACACACATGCAATCACACTTGTTGATTCATATGTGTTTTGTGAAAAGAGCACACATGCAATTACTCTAGTGGATCCATATGTGGTTTGTGGAAAAGAACACACATGCAATGATATTGGTTGATCCATATATGGTTTGTGAAAAGAACACACATGCAATGACACTAGTTGATCCATATGTTATTTGTGGAAAGAACACACATGCAATGACTTTGGTGGGTCCATATGTGGTTTGTGAAAAAAAACACATGCAATGACTCTAGTGGATCCATATGTGGTTTGTGGAAAAAACACATGCAATGACTCTAGTGGATCCATATGTGGTTTGTGGAAAGAACACACATGCAATGACTCTAGTGGATCCATATGTGGTATGCGAAAAGAACACACATGCAATGACTCAAGTGTTGGTTTTAGTATAAGAACACACATTCAATGACTCTAGTGGGTCCTTATGGGGTTTATGGAAAGAACACATATGCAATGACATTGGTTGATCCATGTGGTTTGTGGAAATAACACACATGCAATGATTCTAGTGGATCCATGTGTGGTTTGTGAAAAGAACACACATGCAATGACTCCAGTGCCGGTTTTAGTATAAGAACACACATGCAATGACTCGAGTGGGTCCATATGTGGTTTCTGAAAAGAACACACATGCAATGACTCTCGTGGATACATATATGGTGCATGAAAAGAACACACATGCAATGACATTGGTTGGTCCATATGTGGTTTGTGAAAGGTACACACATGCAATGACTCTAGTGGATCCATATGTGGTTTGTGGAAAGAACACACATGCAATGGCTCTAGTGGATCTATATGTGGTTTGTGGAAAATAACACACATGCAATTACTCTACTGGGTACATATGTGGTTTGTGGAAAAGAACACACATGCAATGACATTGGTTGATCCATCTATGGTTTCTGAAAAGAACACACATGCAATGAAATTTGTTGATCCATATGTGATTTGTGAAAAGAACACGCATGCAATTACTCTAGTGGATCCATATGTGGTTTTTGGAAAAGAACACACATGCAATGACATTGGTTGATCCATATGTGGTTTGTGAAAAGAATACACATGCAATGACATTGGTTATCCATATGTGGTTTCTGGAAAGAACACACATGCAATGTCTCTGGTGGGTCTAATGTGGTTTCTGAAAAGAACGCACATGCAATGACTCTAGTGGATCCGTATGTGGTTTTTTGAAAGAACACAAATGAAATGACTCTAGTGGATCCATATGTGGTTTCTGAAAAGATCACACATGCAATGACATTGGTGGATCCCTATGTGGTTTGTGGAAAGAACACACATGCAATGACATTTGTTGATCCATATGTGGTTTGTGGAAAGAACACACATGCAATGACATTTGTTCATCCATATGTGGTTTGTGAAAAGAACAAACATGCAATTACTTTGGTGGATACATATGTGGTTTGTGAAAAGAACACACATGCAATGACATTGGTGGATCCATATGTGGTTCCTGGAAAGAACACACATGCAATGACATTGGTTGATCCATATGTGGTTTTTGGAAAGAACACACATGCAATGACTCTGGTGGGTCCATATGTGGTTTTTGAAAAGAACACACACGCAATGACTCTAGTGGATCCATATGTGGTTTGTGGAAAGAATACACATGCAATGACTCTAGTGGATCCATATGTGGTTTGTGAAAAGAAAACATGCAATGACATTGGTGGATCCATATGAGGTTTGTGGAAAGAACACACATGCAATGACATTTGTTGATCCATATGTGGTTTGTGAAAAGAACACACATGCAATTACTCTGGAGGATACATATGTGGTTTGTGGAAACAACACACATGCAATGGCATTGGTGGATCCATGTGTGGTTCATGACAAGAACATACAAGCAATGACATTGGTTGATCCATATGTGGTTTGTGACAATAACACACATGCAATGCCATTGGTTGATCCATGTGGTTTGTGGAAAAGAACACACATGCAATGACTCTGGTGGATCAATGTGTGGTTTGCGGAAAGAACACACATGCAATGACTCTGGTGGATCCATGTGTGGTTTGTGGAAAGAACACACATGTAATGACTCTAGTGGATCCATATGTGGTTTGTGGAAAAGAACATACATGCTATTAGTGTAGTGGGTACATATGTGGTTTGTGGAAAGAACACACATGCAATGACATTGGTGGATCCATGTGTGGTTCATGACAAGAACACACATGCAATGACATTGGTTGATCCATATGTGGTTTGTGACAATAACACACATGCAATGCCATTCCTTGATCCATGTGGTTTGTGGAAATAACACACATGTAATGACTCTGGTGGATCCATGTGTGGTTTGTGAAAAGAACACATATGCAATGACTCTAGTGCTGGTTTTAGTACAAGAACACACATTCAATGACTCTAGTGGGTCCATATGTGGTTTGTGGAAAGAACACACATGCAATGAAATTGGTTGATCCATGTGGTTTGTGGAAAGAACACACATGCAATGACTCTAGTGCTAGTTTTAGTATAATAACACACATGCAATGACTCTAGTGGGTCCATATGTGGTTTGTGAAAAGAACACACATGCAATGACTCTAGTGGATCCATATGTGGTTCATGAGAATAACACACATGCAATGACTCTGGTGGGTCCATATGTGGTTTGTGAAAGGAACACACATGCAATGACTCTAGTGGATCCATATGTGGTATGTGAAAAGAACACACATGCAATGACTCTAGTGTTGGTTTTAGTATAAGAAGACACATTGAATGACTCTAGTGGGTCCATATGGGGTTTGTGGAAAGAACACACATGCAATGATATTGGTTGATCCATGTGGTTTGTGAAAAGAACACACATGCAATGATTCTGGTGGATCCATGTGTGGTTTGTGAAAAGAACACACATGAAATGACTCTAGTGTTGGTTTTAGTATAAGAACACACACATGCAATGACTTTAGTGGATCCATATGTGGTGCATGAAAAGAACACACACGCAATGACATTGGTTGATCGATATGTGGTTTGTGAAAGGAAAACACATGCAATGACTCTAGTGGATCCATATGTGGTTTGTGGAAAGAACACACATGCAATGACTCTAGTGGATCCACATATGGTTTGTTGAAAAGAACACACATGCAATTACTCTACTGGGTACATATGTGGTTTGTGGAAAAGAGCACACATGCAATGACATTGGTTGATCCATATGTGGTTTATGAAAAGAACACACATGCTATGACATTTGTTGATCCATATGTGGTTTGTGAAAAGAACACACATGCAATTACTCTAGTGGATCCATATGTGGTTTGTGGAAAAGAACACACATGCAATGACATTGGTTGATCCATATGTGGTTTGTGAAAAGAATACACATGCAATGACATGGGTTGATCCATATGTGGTTTGTGGAAAGAACACACATGCAATGACTCTAGTGGGTCCATATGTGGTTTGTGAAAAGAACACACATGCAATGACTCTAGTGGATCCATATGTGGTTTTTGGAAAGACCACACATGAAATGACTCTAGTGGATCCATATGTGGTTTGTTAAAAGAACACACATGCAATAAAATTGGTGGATCCATATGTGGTTTGTGGAAAGAACACACATGCAATGACATTTGTTCATCCATATGTGGTTTGTGAAAAGAACAAACATGCAATTACTTTGGTGGATACATATGTGGTTTGTGAAAAGAACACACATGCAATGGCATTGGTGGATCCATGTGTAGTTCATGACAAGAACATACATGCAATGACATTGGTTGATCCATATTTGGTTTTGACAATAACACACATGCAATGCCATTGGTTGATCCATGTGGTTTGTGGAACAGAACACACATGCAATGACTCTGGTGGATCCATGTGTTGTTTGTGGAAAGTACAGACATGCAATGACTCTGGTAGATCCATGTGTGGTTTGTGGAAAGAACATATATGTAATGACCCTAATGGATCCATATGTGGTTTGTGGAAAAGAACACACATGCAATTACTCTAGTGGGTACATATGTGGTTTGTGGAAAGAACACACATGCAATGACATTGGAGGATCCATGTGCGGTTCATGACAGGAACACACATGCAATGACATTGGTTGATCCATATGTGGTTTGTGACAATAATACACATGCAATGCCATTGGTTGATCCATGTGGTTTGTGGAAAAGAACACAAATGCAATGACTCTGGTGGATCCATGTGGTTTGTGGAAAAGAACACACATGCAATGACATTGGTGGGTCCATATGTGGATTGTGAAAAGAACACACATGCAATGACATTGATTGATCCATGTGGTTTGTAGAAAGAACACACATGCAATGACTCTGGTGGATCCATGTGTGGTTTGTGAAAAGAACACATATTCACTGACTCTAGTGCTGGTTTTAGTATAAGAACACACACGCAATGACTCTAGTTGGTCCATTTGTGGTTTGTGAAACTAACACACATGCAATGACTCTAGTGGATCCGTATGTGGTTTGTGGAAAGAACACACATGCAATGACTAGTGGATCCATATGTGGTTTCTGGAAAAGAACACACATGCAATTACTCTAGTGGGTACATATGTGCTGCTGGAAAAGAACACACATGCAATGACATTGGTGGATCCATATGTGGTTTGTGAAAAGAACACACATGCAATGACATTTGTTGATCCATATTTGGTTTGTGAAAAGAATACACATGCAATTACTCTAGTGGATACATATGTGGTTTGTGGAAAGAACACACATGCAATGGCATTGGTGGATCCATGTGTGGTTCATGACAGGAACACACATGCAATGACATTGGTTCACTCTAGTGCTGGTTTTAGTATAAGAACACAATTCAATTACTCTAGTGGGTCCATATGTGGTTTGTGGAAAGAACACACATGCAATGACTCTGGTGGATCCATGTGTGGTTTGTGGAAAGAACACACATGCAATGACTCTAGTGGATCCATATGTGGTTTGTGGAAAAGAACACACATGCAATTACTCTAGTGGGTACATATGTGGTTTGTGGAAAGAACACACATGCAATGACATTGGTGGATCCATGTGTGGTTCATGACAGGAACACACATGCAATGACATTGGTTTATCCATATGTGGTTTGTGACAATAACACACATGCAATGCCATTGGTTGATCCATGTGGTTTGTGGAAAGAACAAACATGCAATTACTTTGGTGGATACATATGTGGTTTGTGAAAAGAACACACATGCAATGGCATTGGTGGATCCATGTGTAGTTCATGACAAGAACATACATGCAATGACATTGGTTGATCCATATTTGGTTTTGACAATAACACACATGCAATGCCATTGGTTGATCCATGTGGTTTGTGGAACAGAACACACATGCAATGACTCTGGTGGATCCATGTGTTGTTTGTGGAAAGTACAGACATGCAATGACTCTGGTGGATCCATGTGTGGTTTGTGGAAAGAACATATATGTAATGACTCTAGTGGATCCATATGTGGTTTGTGGAAAAGAACACACATGCAATTACTCTAGTGGGTACATATGTGGTTTGTGGAAAGAACACACATGCAATGACATTGGAGGATCCATGTGCGGTTCATGACAGGAACACACATGCAATGACATTGGTTGATCCATATGTGGTTTGTGACAATAATACACATGCAATGCCATTGGTTGATCCATGTGGTTTGTGGAAAAGAACACAAATGCAATGACTCTGGTGGATCCATGTGGTTTGTGGAAAAGAACACACATGCAATGACATTGGTGGGTCCATATGTGGATTGTGAAAAGAACACACATGCAATGACATTGATTGATCCATGTGGTTTGTAGAAAGAACACACATGCAATGACTCTGGTGGATCCATGTGTGGTTTGTGAAAAGAACACATATTCACTGACTCTAGTGCTGGTTTTAGTATAAGAACACACACGCAATGACTCTAGTTGGTCCATATGTGGTTTGTGAAACTAACACACATGAAATGACTCTAGTGGATCCGTATGTGGTTTGTGGAAAGAACACACATGCAATGACTAGTGGATCCATATGTGGTTTCTGGAAAAGAACACACATGCAATTACTCTAGTGGGTACATATGTGCTGCTGGAAAAGAACACACATGCAATGACATTGGTGGATCCATATGTGGTTTGTGAAAAGAACACACATGCAATGACATTTGTTGATCCATATTTGGTTTGTGAAAAGAATACACATGCAATTACTCTAGTGGATACATATGTGGTTTGTGGAAAGAACACACATGCAATGGCATTTGTGGATCCATGTGTGGTTCATGACAGGAACACACATGCAATGACATTGGTTCACTCTAGTGCTGGTTTTAGTATAAGATCACAATTCAATTACTCTAGTGGGTCCATATGTGTTTTGTGGAAAGAACACACATGCAATGACTCTGGTGGATCCATGTGTGGTTTGTGGAAAGAACACACATGCAATGACTCTAGTGGATCCATATGTGGTTTGTGGAAAAGAACACACATGCAATTACTCTAGTGGGTACATATGTGGTTTGTGGAAAGAACACACATGCAATGACATTGGTGGATCCATGTGTGGTTCATGACAGGAACACACATGCAATGACATTGGTTTATCCATATGTGGTTTGTGACAATAACACACATGCAATGCCATTGGTTGATCCATGTGGTTTGTGGAAAGAACACACATGTAATGACTCTGGTGGATCCATGTGTGGTTTGTGAAAAGAACACACATGCAACGACTCTAGTGCTGGTTTTAGTATAAGAACACACGTTCAATGACTCTAGTGGGTCCATATGTGGTTTGTGGAAAGAACACACATGCAATGACATTTGTTGATCCATGTGGTTTGTGGAAAGAACACACATGCAATGACTCTAGTGGATCCATGAGTGGTTTGTGAAAATAACACTCATGAAATGACTCTAGTGCTAGTTTTAGTATAAGAACACACATGCAATGACTCTAGTGGGTCCATATGTGGTTTGTGAATAGAACACACATGAAATGACTCTAGTGGATCCATATGTGGTTCATGAAAAGAACACACATGCAATGACACTGGTTGATCCATATGTGGTTTGTGAAAGGAACACACATGCAATGATTCTAGTGGATCCATATGTGGTTTGTGGAAAGAACACACAAGCAATAACTCTACTGGATTCATATGTGGTTTGTGGAAAACAACACACATGCAATTACTCTAGTGGGTACATATGTGGTTTGAGGAAAAGAACACACATGCAATGACATTGGTGGATCCATATGTGGTTTGTGAAAAGAACACACATGCAATGACATTTGTTGATCCATATGTGTTTTATAAAAAGAACACACACGCAATTACTCTAGTGGATCCATATGTGGTTTGTGGAAAAGAACACACATGCAATGACATTGGTTGATCCATATATGGTTTGTGAAAAGAACACACATGTAATGACATTGGTTGATCCATATGTTATTTGAGGAAAGAACACACATGCAATGACTCTGGTGAGTCCATATGTGGTTTGTGAAAAGAACACACGTGCAATGACTCCAGTGGATCCATATGTGGTTTATGGAAAGAACACACATGCAATGACTCTAGTGGATCCATATGTGGTTTGTGGAAAGAACACACATGCAATGACTCTAGTGGATCCATATGTGGTATGTGACAAGAACACACATGAAATGACTCTAGTGTTGGTTTTAGTATAAGAACACACATTCAATGACTCTAGTGGGTCCATATGGGGTTTGTGGAAAGAACACACATGCAATGACATTGGTTGATCCATGTGGTTTGTGGAAAGAACACACATGCAATGATTCTGGTGGATCCATGTGTGGTTTGTGAAAATAACACACATGCAATGACTCTAGTGCTGGTTTTAGTATAAGAACACACATGCAATGACTCGAGTGGGTCCATATGTGGTTTGTGAAAAGAACACACATGAAATGACTCTAGTGGATCCATATGTGGTGCATGCAAAGAACACACACGCAATGACATTGGTTGATCCATATGTGGTTTGTGAAAGGAACACACATGCAATTACTCTAGTGGATCCATATGTGGTTTTTGGAAAGAATGCACATGCAATGACGATAGTGGATCCATATGTGGTTTGTGGAAAAGAACACACATGCAATTTCTCTACTCGGTACATATGTGGTTTGTGGAAAAGAACACACATGCAATGACATTGGTTGATCCATATGTGGTTTCTGAAAAGAACACACATGCAATGACATTTGTTGATCCATATGTGGTTTGTGAAAAGAAGACACATGGAATTACTCTAGTGGATCCATTTGGGGTATGTGGAAAAGAACACACATGCAATGACATTGGCTGCTCCATATGTGGTTTGTGAAAAGAACACACATGAAATGACATTGGTTGATCCATATGTGGTTTTTGAAAGAACACACATGCAATGACTCTAGTGGGTCCATATGTGGTTTGTGAAAAGAACACACATGCAATGACTCTAGTGGATCCATATGTGGTTTTTGGAAAGAACACACATGAAATGACTCTAGTGGATCCATATGTGGTTTGTGAAAAGAACAAACATGCAATGACATTGGTGGATCCATATGTGGTTTATGGTAAGAACACAGATGCAATGACATTTGTTGATCCATATGTGGTTTGTGAAAAGAACACACATATAATTACTCTGGTTGATACATATGTGGTTTGTGAAAAGAACACACATGCAATGGCATTGGTGGATCCATGTGTGGTTCATGACAAGAACATACATGCAATGACATTGGTTGATCCATATGTGGTTTGTGACAATAACACACATGCAATGCCATTGGTTGATCCATGTGATTTGTGGAAAAGAACACAAATGCAATGACTCTGGTGGATCCATGTGTTGTGTGTGGAAAGAACACACATGCAATGACTCTGGTGGATCCATGTGTGGTTTGTGTAAAGAACATAGATGCAATGACTCTAGTGGATCCATATGTGGTTTGTGGAAAGAACACACATGCAATGAATCTAGTGTATCCATATGTGGTTTGTGGAAAGAACACACATGCAATGACTCTAGTGGATCCATATGTGGTATGTGACAAGAACACACATGCAATGACTCAAGTGTTGGTTTTAGTATAAGAACACACATTCAATGACTCTAGTGGGTCCATATGGTGTTTGTGGAAAGAACACACATGGAATGACATTGGTTGATCCATGTGGTTTGTGGAAAGAACACACATGCAATGATTCTGGTGGATCCATGTGTGGTTTGTGAAAAGAACACACATGCAATGACTCTAGTGCTGGTTTTAGTATAAGAACACACATGCAATGACTCGAGTGGGTCCATATGTGGTTTGTGAAAAGAACACACATGAAATGACTCTAGTGGATCCATATGTGGTGCATGAAAAGAACTCACACGCAATGACATTGGTTGATCCATATGTGGTTTGTGAAAGGAACACACATGCAATGACTCTAGTGGATCCATATGTGGTTTGTGGAAAGAATGCACATGCAATGACTATAGTGGATCCATATGTGGTTTGTGGAAAAGAACACACATGCAATTACTCTACTGGGTACATATGTGGTTTGTGGAAAAGAACACACATGCAATGACATTGGTTGATCCATATGTGATTTCTGAAAAGAACACACATGCAATGACATTTGTTGATCCATATGTGGTTTGTGAAAAGAACACACATGGAATTACTGTAGTGGATCCATTTGTGGTATGTGGAAAAGAACACACATGCAATGACATTGGTTGATCCATATGTGGTTTGTGAAAAGAACACACATGCAATGACATTGGTTGATCCCAGGGCCGGTCCACACATATTCGGGGCCCCAGGGCAAGACAACAAGAAGGGGCCCTTGTTGACTAACATAGATTTTGAATGAATGGTAATTCAAAAGCAAACCAATAAAGTAACATAGTAGATGGTTGGTGTTTGAACTATAAAACTAATACCACAAACTAAATTATTTCTCAACAATCAAGGGAAATTGCATAGTAGGGAAACAATATTGTTCTACAGAACAGGTCGCAGAATTATTGATCCAGACCCAACAACTTGCTTTTTAAAGTGTGACGGACCATTTTTCATCACCAAAACAAATAACCTTGTGAACACAGATTGGTCCTTAAAGATTTTTTTTGTTACCATGGTATATACAGTATAATTTTAGTACAAGAAAAGGTCCTAGGCACGTACTTCCATTGGTGTCCATCCTCCCCAATCTGCTATCTTCTTCACTCCATGTTTCTATCCCGAATAAAACTTCTCCAAAGCTTCCTGCATAAATCAAATTTAGTTAGAGCCCAGGAGTAGAGCTATTTAACAAGAATCAATTGATGAACGAGATTACAGGAAAGACGCGGTCGTACCATATCAGATCTCTCAAACATGGGTCATGGGAAACGAGTACTAGAACATTGAGAATAATGGAAAAAGAGCTTCCTTAGGAACGAAATCGCGCTATTGATCTCCATTAACGGCTGCGGCGACATCGAAAATCGGAGCGGCCGTATTGTTCTCTCTCAATGGGAGTTCGGGGGAGGAGTCGAGTCGACGAGTAGCCATCAAGGCATCGAACAATTCCTAATTCCTCTAGCATTACGGATCCCATAATTTGGTCCGTGAATCTCCAGCTATGTGATGGGCCTGACTTTTCTACTTGGGTCATCTTTTTTTCTTTCGTTTCTTGGACGTAAGGCAGAAATAGTACGTAGCTACTACCTGGGCAAGGGCCCCTGCCTTCCTGGGCCCCAGGGCGGGCGCCCCGTCGCCCCTGCCTATGGGCCGGCCCTGGTTGATCCATATGTGGTTTGTGGAAAGAACACACATGCAATGACTCTAGTGGGTCCATATGTGGTTTGTGAAAAGAACACACATGCAATGACTCTAGTGGATCCATATGTGGTTTTTGGAAAGATGACACATGAAATGACTCAAGTGGATCCATATGTGGTTTGTGAAAAGAACACACATGCAATGACATTGGTGGATCCATATGTGGTTTGTGGTAAGAACACACATGCAATGACCTTTGTTGATCCATATGTGGTTTCTGAAAAGAACACACATGTAATTACTCTGGTGGAAACATATGTGGTTTGTGAAAATAACACACATGCAATGGCATTGGTGGATCCATGTGTGGTTCATGACAAGAACATACATGCAATGACATTGGTTGATCCATATGTGGTTTGTGACAATAACACACATGCAATGCAATTGGTTGATCCATGTGGTTTGTGGAAAAGAACACACATGCAATGACTCTGGTGGATCCATGTGTTGCTTGTGGAAAGAACACACATGCAATGACTCTGGTGGATCCATGTGTGGTTTGTGTAAAGAACATAGATGCAATGACTCTAGTGGATCCATATGTGGTTTGTGGAAAGAACACACATGCAATGACTCTAGTGTATCCATATGTGGTTTGTGGAAAGAACACACATGCAATGACTCTAGTGGATCCATATGTGGTATGTGACAAGAACACACATGCAATGACTCTAGTGTTGGTTTTAGTATAAGAACACACATTCAATGACTCTAGTGGGTCCATATGGGGTTTGTGGAAAGAACACACATGCAATGACATTGGTTGATCCATGTGGTTTGTGGAAAGAACACACATGCAATGATTCTGGTGGATCCATGTGTGGTTTGTGAAAAGAACACACATGCAATGACTCTAGTGCTGGTTTTAGTATAAGAACACACATGCAATGACTCTAGTGGGTCCATATGTGGTTTGTGAAAATAACACACATGTAATGACTCTAGTGGATCCATATGTGGTTCATGAAAAGAACACACATTTAATGACATTGGTTGATCCATATGTGGTTTGTGAAACTAACCCACATGCAATGACTCTAGTGGATCCATATGTGGTTTGTGGAAAGAACACACATGCAATGACTAGTGGATCCATGTGTGGTTTGTGGAAAGAACATAGATGCAATGACTCTAGTGGATCCATATGTGGTTCATGAAAAGAATACACATGCAATGACATTGGTTGATCCATATGTGGTTTGTGAAAGGAACACACATGCAATGATTCTAGTGGATCCATATGTGGTTTGTGGAAAGAACGCACATGCAATAACTCTAGTGGATCCATATGTGGTTTGTGGAAAACAACACACATCCAATTACTCTAGTGGTACATATGTGGTTTGTGGAAAAGAACACACATGCAATGAAATTGGTGGATCCATATGTGGTTTGTGAAAAGAACACACATGTAATGACATTTGTTGATCCATATGTGGTTTGTGAAAAGAACACACATGCAATTACTCTAGTGGATCCATATGTGGTTTGTGGAAAAGAACACACATGCAATGGCATTGGTTGATCCATATGTGGTTTGTGAAAAGAACACGCATGCAATGACTCTAGTGGATCCATATGTGGTTTGTGGATAGAACACACATGAAATGATTATATTGGATCCATATGTGGTTTGTGGAAAGAACACACATGCAATGACTCTAGTGGATCCATCTTGGGTATATGAAAAGAACACACATGCAATGACTCTAGTGTTGGTTTTAGTATAAGAACACACATTAAATGACTCTAGTGGGTCCATATGTGGTTTGTGGAAAGAACACACATGCAATAACATTGGTTGATCCATGTGGTTTGTGGAAAGAACACACATGCAATGATTCTGGTGGATCCACGTGTGGTTTGTGGAAAGAACACACATGCAATGATTCTGGTGGATCCATGTGTGGTTTGTGAAAAGAACACACATGCAATGACTCTAGTGCTGGTTTTAGTATAAGAACACACATGCAATGACTCGAGTGGATCCATATGTGGTTTGTGAAAAGAACACACATGAAATGACTCTAGTGGATCCATATGTGGTGCATGAAAAGAACACACACGCAATGACATTGGTTGATCCATATGTGGTTTGTGGAAGGAACACACATGCAATGACTCTAGTGGATCCATATGTGGTTTGTGGAAAGAATGCACATGCAATGAATATAGTGGATCCATATGTGGTTTGTGGAAAAGAACACACATGCAATTACTCTACTGGGTACATATGTGGTTTGTGGAAAAGACACAAATGCAATGACATTGGTTGATCCATATGTGGTTTCTGAAAAGAACACACATGCAATGACATTTGTTGATCCATATGTGGTTTGTGAACAGAACACACATGGAATTACTCTAGTGGATCCATTTGTGGTATGTGGAAAAGAACACACATGCAATGACATTGGTTGATCCATATGTGGTTTGTGAAAATAACACACATGCAATGACATTGGTTGATCCATATGTGGTTTGTGGAAAGAACACACATGCAATGACTCTAGTGGGTCCATATGTGGTTTGTGAAAAGAACACACATGCAATGACTCTAGTGGATGCATATGTGGTTTTTGGAAAGAGCACACATGAAATGACTCTAGTGGATCCATATGTGGTTTGTGAAAAGAACACACATGCAATGACATTGGTGGATCCATATGTGGTTTGTGGTAAGAACACACATGCAATGACATTTGTTGATCCATATATGGTTTGTGAAAAGAACACACATGTAATTACTCTGGTGGATACATATGTGGTTTGTGAAAAGAACACACATGCAATGGCATTGGTGGATCCATGGGTGGTTCATGACAAGAACATACATGCAATGACATTGGAGGACCCATATGTGGTTTGTGACAATAACACACATGCAATGCCATTGGTTGATCCATGTGGTTTGTGGAAAAGAACACACATGCAATGACTCTGGTGGATCCATGTGTTGTTTGTGGAAAGAACACACATGCAATGACTCTGGTGGATCCATGTGTGGTTTGTGGAAAGAACATAGATGCAATGACTCTAGTGGATCCATATGTGGTTTGTGGAAAAGAACACACATGCAATTACTCTAGTGGGTACATATGTGGTTTGTGGAAAGAACACACATGCAATGACATTGGTGGATCCATGTGCGGTTCATGACAGGAACACACATGCAATGACATTGGTTGTTCCATATGTGGTTTGTGACAATAACACACATGTAATGCCATTGGTTGATCCATGTGGTTTGTGTAAAAGAACACACATGCAATGACATTGGTGGATCCATATGTGGATTGTGAAAAGAACACACATGCAATGACATTGGTTGATCCATGTGGTTTGTGGAAAGAACACACATGCAATGACTCTAGTGGATCCATGTGTGGTTTGTGAAAAGAACACACATTCACTGACTCTAGTGTTGGTTTTAGTATAAGAACACACATGCAATGACTCTAGTGGGTCCATATGTGGTTTGTGAAAATAACACACATGTAATGACTCTAGTGGATCCATATGTGGTTCATGAAGAGAACACACATTTAATGACATTGGTTGATCCATATGTGGTTTGTGAAACTAACCCACATGCAATGACTCTAGTGGATCCATATGTGGTTTGTGGAAAGAACACACTTGCAATGACTAGTGGATCCATATGTGGTTTCTGGAAAAGAATACACATGCAATGACTCTAGTGGATCCATATGTGGTTCATGAAAAGAATACACATGCAATGACATTGGTTGATCCATATGTGGTTTGTGAAAGGAACACACATGCAATGATTCTAGTGGATCCACATGTGGTTTGTGGAAAGAACACATATGCAATAACTCTAGTGGATCCATATGTGGTTTGTGGAAAACAACACACATGCAATTACTCTAGTGGGTACATATGTGGTTTGTGGAAAAGAACACACATGCAATGACATTGGTGGATCCATATGTGGTTTGTGAAAAGAACACACATGTAATGACATTTGTTGATCCATATGTGGTTTGTGAAAAGAACACACATGCAATTACTCTAGTGGATCCATATGTGGTTTGTGGAAAAGAACACACATGCAATGGCATTGGTTGATCCATATATGGTTTGTGAAAAAAAACACATGCAATGACATTGGTTGATCCATATGTTATTTGTGGAAAGAACACACATGCAATGACTCTGGTGGGTCCATATGTGGTTTGTGAAAAGCACACACATGCAATGAATCTAGTGAATCCATATGTGGTTTGTGGATAGAACACACATGAAATGATTATAGTGGATCCATATGTGGTTTGTGGAAAGAACACACATGCAATGACTCTAGTGGATCCATCTGGGGTATATGAAAAGAACACACATGCAATGACTCTAGTGTTGGTTTTAGTATAAGAACACACATTCAATGACTCTAGTGGGTCCATATGTGGTTTGTGGAAAGAACACACATGCAATAACATTGGTTGATCCATGTGGTTTGTGGAAAGAACACACATGCAATAACATTGGTTGATCCATGTGGTTTGTGGAAAGAACACACATGCAATGATTCTGGTGGATCCACGTGTGGTTTGTGAAAAGAACACACCTGCAATGACTCTAGTGCTGGTTTTAGTATAAGAACACACATGCAATGACTCTAGTGGGTCCATATGTGGTTTGTGGAAAGAACACACATGCAATGACATTGGTGGCTCCATATGTGGTTTGTGAAAAGAACACACATGCAATGACATTGGTTGATCCATATGTGGTTTGTGACAATAATACACATGCCATGCCATTGGTTGATCCATGTGGTTTGTGGAAAGATAGACATGCAATGACTCTGGTGGATCCATATGTGGTTTGTGGAGAGAACACACATGAAATGACATTGGTTGATCCATATGTGGGTTGTGAAAAGAACACACATGCAGTGACTCTAGTGCAGGTTTTAGTATAAGAATACACATGCAATGACTCTAGTGGACCCATATGTGGTTTGTGGAAAGAACACACATGCAATGACTCTAGTGGATCCATATGTGGTTTGTGGAAAGTACGCTGATGCAATGACACTAGTGGGTCGATATGTGGTTTGTGAAAAGAACACACATGCAATGACTATAGTGGATCCATATGTATTTTGTGGAAAGAACACACATGCAATGACATTGGTGGATCCATATGTGGTTCATGGAAAGAACACACATGCAATGACATTGGTGGATCCATATGTGGTTTGTGAAAATAACACACATGCAATGACATTTGTTCATCCATGTGTGGTTTGTGAAAAGAACACACATGCAATTACTCTAGTGGATCCATATGTGGTTTGTGGAGAAGAACACACACATGCAATGACATTGGTTGATCCATATGTGGTTTATGAAAAGAACACACATGCAATTACTCTAGTGGCTACACATGTGGTTTGTGGAAAAGAACACACATGCAATGACATTGGTGGATCCATATGTGGTTTGTGAAAAGAACACACATGCAATGACATTTGTTGATCCATATGTGGTTTGTGAAAAGAACACACATGCAATTACTCTAGTGGATCGATATGTGGTTTGTGGAAAAGAACACACATGCAATGACATTGGTTGATCCATATGTGGTTTGTGGAGAAGAACACACACATGCAATGACATTGGTTGATCCATATGTGGTTTATGAAAAGAACACACATGCAATTACTCTAGTGGCTACACATGTGGTTTGTGGAAAAGAGCACACATGCAATGACATTGGTGGATCCATATGTGGTTTGTGCAAAGAACACACATGTAATGACATTTGTTGATCCATATGTGGTTTGTTAAAAGAACACACATGCAATTACTCTGGTGGATACATATGTGGTTTGTGGAAAGAACACACACAATGGCATTGGTGGATCCATGTGTGGTTCATCACAAGAACATACATAAAATGAAATTGGTTGATCCATATGTGGTTTGTGATAATAACACACATGCAATGCCATTGGTTGATCCATGTGGTTTGTGGAAAAGAACACACATGCAATGACTCTGGTGGATCTATGTGTGGTTTGTGGAAAGAACACAAATGCAATGACTCTAGTGGACCCGTGTGTGGTTTGTGGAAATAACACACATGCAATGACTCTAGTGGATCCATATGTGGTTTGTGGAAAAGAACACACATGCAATTACTCTAGTGGGTACATATGTGGTTTGTGGAAAGAACGCACGTGCAATGACATTGGTGGATCCATGTGTGGTTCATGACAGGAACACGCATTCAATGACATTGGTTGATCCATATGTGGTTTGTGACAAAAACATACATGAAATGCCATTGGTTGATCCATGTGGTTTATGGAAATGAACACAGATGCAATGACATTGGTGGATCCATATGTGGTTTGTGGAAAGAACACATGCAATGACATTGGTTGATCCATATGTGGGTTATGAAAACAACTCACATGCGATGACTCTAGTGCTTGTTTTAGTATGAGAACACACATGCAATGACTCTAGTGGGTCCGTATGTGTTTTGTGAAAAGAACACACATGCAGTGACTCTAGTGGATCCATATGTGGTTCATGAAAAGAACACACATGCAATGACGTTGGTTGATCCATATGTGATTTGTGAAAGGAACACACATGCAATGACTCTAGTGGATCCATATGTGGTTTATGGAAAGAACACACATGAAATGACTCTAGTGGATCCATATGTGGTTTGTGGAAAGAACATACATGCAATGACTTTGGTGGATCCATATGTGGTTTGTGGAAAGAACACACATGCAATGGAATTAGTGGATCCATATGTGGTTCATGACAGGAACACACATGCGATGACATTGGTTGATCCATATGTGGTTTGTGAAAAGAACACACATACAATGACATTGGTGGATCCATATGTGGTTTGTGGAAACAACACACATGCAATGGCATTGGTGGATCCATGTGCGGTTCATGACAGGAACACACATGCAATGACATTGGTTGATCCATATGTGGTTTGTGACAATAACACACATGCAATGCCATTGGTTGATCCATGTGGTTTGTGGAAAAGAACACACATGAAATGACATTGGTGGATCCATACGTGGTTTGTGGAAAGAACACACATGCAATAACATTGGTTGATCCATATGTGGGTTATGAAAAGAACACACATGCGATGACTCTAGTGCTTGTTTTAGTATGAGAACACACATGTAATTACTCTAGTGGATACATATGTGGTTTGTGAAAAGAACACACATGCAATGACTCTAGTGGATCCATATGTGGTTCATGAAAATAACACACATGCAATGACATTGGTTGATCCATATGTGGTTTGTGAAAGGAACACACATGCAATGACTCTAGTGGATCCATATGTGGTTTGTGGAAAGAACACACATTCAATGACTCTAGTGGATCCATATGTGGTTTGTGGAAAGAACACACATGTAATGACTCTAGTGGATCCATATGTGTTTTGTGAAAAAAACACACATGCAATTACTCTGGTGGATACATATGTGGTTTGTGGAAATAACACACATGCAATGGCATTGGTGGATCCATGTGTTGTTCTTGAAAAGAACATACATGCAATGACATTGGTTGGTCCATGTGGTTTGTGGAAAAGAACACACATGCAATGACTCTGGTGGATCCATGTGTGGTTTGCGGAAAGAACACACATGCAATAACATTGGTGGATCCATATGTGGTTTGTGAAAAGAACACACATGCAATCACATTGGTTGATCCATATGTGGTTTGTGACAACAACACACATGCAATGCCATTGGTTGATCCATGTGGTTTGTGGAAAAAACAGACATGCAATGACTCTGGTGGATCCATATGTGGTTTGTGGAAAGAACACACATGCAATGACATTGGTTGATCCATATGTGGGTTGTGAAAAGAACACACATGCAATGACTCCAGTCCTGGTTTTAGTATAAGAACACACATGCAATGACTCTAGTGGATCCATATGTGGTTTGTGTAAAGGAAACACATGCAATGACTCTAGTGGATCCATATGTGGTTTGTGGAAAGAACACAGATGCAATGACTCTAGTGGGTCGATATGTGGTTTGTGAAAAGGACACACATGCAATGACTCCACTGGATCCATATGTGGTTTGTGGAAAGAACACACATGCAATGACATTGGTGGATCCATATGTGGTTCCTGGAAAGAACACACATGCAATGACATTGGTGGATCCATATGTGGTTTGTGAAAAGAACACACATGCAATGACATTTGTTGATCGATATGTGGTTTGTGAAAAGACCACACATGCAATTACTCTGGTGGATACATATGTGGTTTGTGGAAATAACACACATCCAATGGCATTGGTGGATCCATGTGTGGTTCATGACAAGAACATACATGCAATAACATTGGTTGATCCATGTGGTTTGTGGAAAATAACACACATGCAATGACTCTGGTGGATCCATGTGTGGTTTGTGGAAAGAACACACATGCAATGACTCTGGTGGATCCATCTGTGGGTTGTGAAAAGAACACACATGCAATGACTCCAGTACTGGTTTTAGTATAAGAACACACATGCAATGACTCTAGTGGGTCCATATGTGGTTTGTGAAAAGAACACACATGCAATGAATCTAGTGGATCCATATGTGGTTTCTGAAAAGAACACACATGCAATGACATTGGTTGATCCATATGTGGTTTGTGGAAAGAACACACATGCAATGACATTGGTTGATCCATATTTGGTTTGTTACAATAACACACATGCAATGACATTGGTTGATCCATGTGGTTTGTGGAAAACACAAACATGCAATGACTCTGGTGGATCCATATGTGGTTTGTGGAAAGAACACACATGCAATAACATTGGTTGATCCATATGTGGGTTGTGAAAAGAACACACATGCAATGCCATTGGTTGATCCATGTGTGGTTTGTGAAAACAACACACATGCAATGCCATTGGTTGATCCATGTGGTTTGTGGAAAAGAACACACATGCAATGACTCTGGTGGATCCATGTGTGGTTTGTGGAAAGAACACACATGCAATAACTCTGGTGGAGCCATGTGTGGTTTGTGAAAAGAAAACACATGTAATGACTCTAGTGCTTGTTTTAGTATAAGAACACACATGCAATGACATTGGTTGATCCATATGTGGTTTGTGAAAGGAACACACATGCAATGACTCTAGTGGATACATATGTGGTTTGTGGAAAGAACACACATGCAATGACTCTAGTGGATCCATATGTGGTTCGTGGAAAAGAATACACATGCAATTACTCTAGTGGATCCATATGTGGTTTGTGAAAAGAACACACATGCAATGATATTGGTTGATCCATATGTGGTTTGTGAAAGGAACTCACATGCAATGACTCTAGTGGATCCATATGTGGTTTGTGGAAAGCACACACATGCAATGACATTGCTTGATCCATATGTTATTTGTGGAAAGAACACACATGCAATGACTCTGGTTGGTCCATACGTGGTTTGTGAAAAGAACACACATGCAATGACTCTTTGGGATCCATATGTGGTTTGTGAAAAGAACACACATGCAATGACATTGGTGGATCCATATGTGGTTTGTGGAAAGAACACACATATAATGGCATTTGCTGATCCATATGTTGTTTGTGAAAAGAACACACATGCAATTACTCTAGTGTATACATATGTGGTTTGTGGAAAGGACACACATGCAATGGCATTGGTGGATCCATGTGTGGTTCATGATAGGAACACCCATGCAATGACGTTGGTTGATCCATATGTGGTTTGTGACAATACCACACACGCAATGCCATTGGTTGATCCATGTAATTTATGGAAAAGAACACACATGCAATGACATTGGTGGATCCATATGTGGTTTGTGGAAAGAACACACATGCAATGACATTGGTTGATCCATATGTGGGTTATGAAAAGAACACTCATGCGATGACTCTAGTGCTTGTTTTAGTATGAGAACACACATGCAATGACTCTAGTGGGTCCATATGTGGTTTGTGCAAAGAACACACATGCAGTGACTCTAGTGGATCCATATGTGGTTCATGAAAAGAACACACATGCAATGACATTGGTTGATCCATATGTGGTTTGTGAAAGGAACACACATGCAATGACTCTAGAAGATCCATATGTGGTTTGTGGAAAGAACACACATTCAATGACTCTAGTGGATCCATATGTGGTTTGTGGAAAGAACACACATGTAATGACTCAAGTGGATCCATATGTGTTTTGTGAAAAAAACACACATGCAATTACTCTGGTGGATACATATGTGGTTTGTGGAAATAACACACATGCAATGGCATTGGTGGATCCATGTGTTGTTCATGAGAAGAACATACATGCAATGACATTGGTTGATCCATATGTGGTTCATGAAAAGAACACACATGCAATGACATTGGTTGATCCATATGTGGTTTGTGAAAAGAACACACATGGAATGACATTGGTGGATCCATATGTGGTTTGTGGAAAGAACACACATGCAATGGCATTGGTGGATCCATGTGTGGTTCTTGACAGGAACACACATGCAATGACATTGGTTGATCCATATGTTCTTGTGACAATAACACACATGCAATGCCATTGATTGATCCATGTGGTTTGTGGAAAAGAACACACATGCAATGACATTGGTGGATCCATATATGGTTTATGGAAAGAACACACATGCAATGACATTGGTTGATCCATATGTGGGTTATGAAAAGAACACATATGCGATGACTCTAGTGCTTGTTTTAGTATGAGAACACACATGCAATGACTCTAGTGGGTCTGTATGTGGTTTGTGAAAAGAACACACATGCAGTGACTCTACTGGATCCATATGTGCCTCATGAAAAGAACACACATGCAATGACGTTGGTCGATCCATATGTGGTTTGTGAAAGGAACACACATGCAATAACTCTAGTGGATCCATATGTGGTTTGTGGAAAGAACACACATCCTCTAGTGGATCCATATGTGGTTTGTGGAAAGAACACACATGCAATGACTCTGGTGGATCCATATGTGGTTTGTGGAAAGAACACACATGCAATAGAATTAGTGGATCCATAAGTGGTTCATGACAGGAACACACATGCAATGACATTGGTTGATCCATATGTGGTTTGTGAAAAGAACAAACATGCAATGCCATTGGTGGATCCATATGTGGTTTATGGAAAGAACACACATGCAATGGCATTGGTGGATGCATGTGCGGTTCATGACAGGAACACACATGCAATGGCATTGGTTGATCCATATGTGGTTTGTGACAATAACACACATGCAATGCCATTGGTTGATCCATGTGGTTTGTGGAAAAGAACACACATGCAATGACATTGGTGGATCCATATGTGGTTTGTGGAAAGAACACACATGCAATGACATTGGTTGATCCATATGTGGGTTATGAAAAGAACACACATGCGATGACTCTAGTGCTTGTTCTAGTATGAGAACACACATGTAATTACTCTGGTGGATACATATGTGGTTTGTGCAAAGAACACACATGCAATGACTCTAGTGGATCCATATGTGGTTCATGAAAAGAACACACATGCAATGACATTGGTTGATCCATATGTGGTTTCTGAAAGGAACACACATGCAATGACTCTAGTGGATCCATATGTGGTTTGTGGAAAGAACACACATTCAATGACTCTAGTGGATCCATATGTGGTTTGTGGAAAGAACACACATGTAATGACTCTAGTGGATCCATATGTGTTTTGTGAAAAAAAAACACATGCAATTACTCTGGTGGATACATATGTGGTTTGTGGAAATAACACACATGCAATGGCATTGGTGCATCCATGTGTTGTTCATGACAAGAACATACATGCAATGACATTGGTTGATCCATGTGGTTTGTGGAAAAGAACACACATGCAATGACTCTGGTGGATCCATGTGTGGTTTGTGGAAAGAACACACATGCAATAACATTGGTGGATCCATATGTGGTTTCTGAAAAGACACAAATGCAATGACATTTGTTGATACATATGTGGTTTGTGGAAAAGACACAAATGCAATGACATTGGTTGATCCATATGTGGTTTATGAAAAGAACACACATGCAATGACATTTGTTGATCCATATGTGGTTTGTGAAAAGAACATACATGGAATTACTCTAGTGGATCCATTTGTGGTATGTGGAAAAGAACACACATGCAATGACATCGGTTGATCCATATGTGGTTTGTGAAAAGAACACACATGCAATGACATTGGTTGATCCATATGTGGTTTGTGGAAAGAACACACATGCAATGACTCTAGTGGGTCCATATGTGGTTTGTGAAAAGAACACACATGCAATGACTCTAGTGGATGCATATGTGGTTTTTGGAAAGAACACACATGAAATGACTCTAGTGGATCCATATGTGGTTTGTGAAAAGAACACACATGCAATGACATTGGTGGATCCATATGTGGTTTGTGGTAAGAACACACATGCAATGACATTTGTTGATCCATATATGGTTTGTTAAAAGAACACACATGTAATTACTCTGGTGGATACATATGTGGTTTGTGAAAAGAACACACATGCAATGGCATTGGTGGATCCATGTGTGTTCATGACAAGAACATACATGCAATGACATTGGTTGATCCATATGTGGTTTTGACAATAACACACATGCAATGCCATTGGTTGATCCATGTGGTTTGTGGAAGAGAACACACATGCAATGACTCTGGTGGATCCATGTGTTGTTTGTGGAAAGTACAGACATGCAATGACTCTGGTGGATCCATGTGTGGTTTGTGGAAAGAACATATATGTAATGACTCTAGTGGATCCATATGTGGTTTGTGGAAAAGAACACACATGCAATTACTCTAGTGGGTACATATGTGGTTTGTGGAAAGAACACACATGCAATGACATTGGAGGATCCATGTGCGGTTCATGACAGGAACACACATGCAATGACATTAGTTGATCCATATGGTTTGTGACAATAATACAGATGCAATGCCATTGGTTGATCCATGTGGTTTGTGGAAAAGAACACACATGCAATGACATTGGTGGGTCCATATGTGGATTGTGAAAAGAACACACATGCAATGACATTGGTTGATCCATGTGGTTTGTGGAAAGAACACACATGCAATGACTCTGGTGGATGCATGTGTGGTTTGTGAAAAGAACACATATTCAATGACTCTAGTGCTGGTTTTAGTATAAGAACACACATGCAATAACTCTAGTTGGTCCATATGTGGTTTGTGAAACTAACACACATGCAATGACTCTAGTGGATCCATATGTGGTTTGTGGAAAGAACACACATGCAATGACTAGTGGATCCATATGTGGTTTCTAGAAAAGAACACACATGCAATTACTCTAGTGGGTACATATGTGCTTGTGGAAAAGAACACACATGCAATGACATTGGTGGATCCATATGTGGTTTGTGAAAAGAACACAGATGCAATGACATTTGTTGATCCATATTTGGTTTGTGAAAAGAATACACATGCAATTACTCTAGTGGATACATATGTGGTTTGTGGAAAGAACACACATGCAATGGCATTGGTGGATCCATGTGTGGTTCATGACAGGAACACACATGCAATGACATTGGTTCACTCTAGTGCTGGTTTTAGTATAAGAACACAATTCAATTACTCTAGTGGGTCCATATGTGGTTTGTGGAAAGAACACACATGCAATGACTCTGGTGGATCCATGTGTGGTTTGTGGAAAGAACACACATGCAATGACACTAGTGGATCCATATGTGGTTTGTGGAAAAGAACACACATGCAATTACTCTAGTGGGTACATATGTGGTTTGTGAAAAGAACACACATGCAATGACTCTAGTGCTGGTTTTAGTATAAGAACACACATTCAATGACTCTAGTGGGTCCATATGTGGTTTGTGGAAAGAACACACATGCAATGACATTTGTTGATCCATGTGGTTTGTGGAAAGAACACACATGCAATGACTCTAGTGGATCCATGTGTGGTTTGTGAAAATAAGACTCATGAAATGACTCTAGTGCTAGTTTTAGTATAAGAACACACATGCAATGACTCTAGTGGGTCCATATGTGGTTTGTGAATAGAACACACATGAAATGACTCTAGTGGATCCATATGTGGTTCATGAAAAGAACACACATGCAATGACACTAGTTGATCCATATGTGGTTTGTGAAAGGAACACACATGCAATGATTCTAGTGGATCCATATGTGGTTTGTGGAAAGAACACACAAGCAATAACTCTACTGGATCCATATGTGGTTTGTGGAAAACAACACACATGCAATTACTCTAGTGGGTACATATGTGGTTTGAGAAAAAGAACACACATGCAATGACATTGGTGGATCCATATGTGGTTTGTGAAAAGAACACACATGCAATGACATTTGTTGATCCACATGTGTTTTGTAAAAAGAACACACACGCAATTACTCTAGTGGATCCATATGTGGTTTGTGGAAAAGAACACACATGCAATGACATTGGTTGATCCATATATGGTTTGTGAAAAGAACACACATGTAATGACATTGGTTGATCCATATGTTATTTGGGGAAAGAACACACATGCAATGACTCTGGTGGGTCCATATGTGGTTTGTGAAAGGAACACACATGCAATGACTCTAGTGGATTCATATGTGGTTTATGGAAAGAACACACATGCAATGACTCTAGTGGATCCATATGTGGTTTGTGGAAAGAACACACATGCAATGACTCTAGTGGATCCATATGTGGTATGTGACAAGGACACACATGCAATGACTCTAGTGTTGGTTTTAGTATAAGAACACACATTCAATGACTCTAGTGGGTCCATATGGGGTTTGTGGAAAGAACACACATGCAATGACATTGGTTGATCCATGTGGTTTGTGGAAAGAACACACATGCAATGATTCTGGTGGATCCATGTGTGGTTTGTGAAAAGAACACACATGCAATGACTCTAGTGCTGGTTTTAGTATAAGAACACACATGCAATGACTCGAGTGGGTCCATATGTGGTTTGTGAAAAGAACACACATGAAATGACTCTAGTGGATCCATATGTGGTGCATGAAAAGAACACACACGCAATGACATTGGTTGATCCATATGTGGTTTGTGAAAGGAACACACATGCAATTACTCTAGTGGATCCATATGTGGTTTGTGGAAAGAATGCACATGCAATGACGATAGTGGATCCATATGTGGTTTGTGGAAAATAACACACATGCAATGACATTGGTTGATCCATATGTGGTTTCTGAAAAGAACACACATGCAATGACATTTGTTGATCCATATGTGGTTTGTGAAAAGAACACACATGGATTTACTCTAGTGGATCCATTTGTGGTATGTGGAAAAGAACACACATGCAATGACATTGGTTGATCCATATGTGGTTTGTGAAAAGAACACACATGCAATGACATTGGTTGATCCATATGTGGTTTGTGGAAAGAACACACATGCAATGACTCTAGTGGGTCCATATGTGGTTTGTGAAAAGAACACACATGCAATGACTCTAGTGGATCCATTTGTGGTTTTTGGAAAGAACACACATGAAATGACTCTAGTGGATCCATATGTGGTTTGTGAAAAGAACACACATGCAATGACATTGGTGGATCCATATGTGGTTTGTGGTAAGAACACACATGCAATGACCTTTGTTGATCCATATGTGGTTTCTGAAAAGAACACACATGTAATTACTCTGGTGGAAACATATGTGGTTTGTGAAAATAACACACATGCAATGGCATTGGTGGATCCATGTGTGGTTCATGACAAGAACATACATGCAATGACATTGGTTGATCCATATGTGGTTTGTGACAATAACACACATGCAATGCCATTGGTTGATCCATGTGGTTTGTGGAAAAGAACACACATGCAATGACTCTGGTGGATCCATGTGTTGTTTGTGGAAAGAACACACATGCAATGACTGTGGTGGATCCATGTGTGGTTTGTGTAAAGAACATAGATGCAATGACTCTAGTGGATCCATATGTGGTTTGTGGAAAGAACACACATGCAATGACTCTAGTGTATCCATATGTGGTTTGTGGAAAGAACACACATGCAATGACTCTAGTGGATCCATATGTGGTATGTGACAAGAACACACATGCAATGACTCTAGTGTTGGTTTTAGTATAAGAACACACATTCAATGACTCTAGTGGGTCCATATGGGGTTTGTGGAAAGAACACACATGCAATGACATTGGTTGATCCATGTGGTTTGTGGAAAGAACACACATGCAATGATTCTGGTGGATCCATGTGTGGTTTGTGAAAACAACACACATGCAATGACTCTAGTGCTGGTTTTAGTATAAGAACACACATGCAATGACTCTAGTGTGTCCATATGTGGTTTGTGAAAATAACACACATGTAATGACTCTAGTGGACACATATGTGGTTCATGAAAAGAACACACATTTAATGATATTGGTTGATCCATATGTGGTTTGTAAAACTAACCCACATGCAATGACTCTAGTGGATCCATATGTGGTTTGTGGAAAGAACACACATGCAATGACTAGTGGATCCATGTGTGGTTTGTGGAAAGAACATATATGCAATGACTCTAGTGGATCCATATGTGGTTCATGAAAAGAATACACACGCAATGACATTGGTAGATCCATATGTGGTTTGTGAAAGGAACACACATGCAATGATTCTAGTGGATCCATATGTGGTTTGTGGAAAGAACACACATGCAATAACTCTAGTGGATCCATATGTGGTTTGTGGAAAACAACACACATGCAATTACTCTAGTGGGTACATATGTGGTTTGTGGAAAAGAACACACATGCAATGACATTGGTGGATCCATATGTGGTTTGTGAAAAGAACACACATGTAATGACATTTGTTGATCCATATGTGGTTTGTGAAAATAACACACATGCAATTACTCTAGTGGATCCATATGTGGTTTTTGGAAAGAACACACATGAAATGACTCTAGTGGATCCATATGTGGTTTGTGAAAAGAACACACATGCAATGACATTGGTGGATCCATATGTGGTTTGGGGTAAGAACACACATGCAATGACATTTGTTGATCCATATATGGTTTGTGAAAAGAACACACATGGAATTACTCTGGTGGATACATATGTGGTTTGTGAAAAGAACACACATGCAATGACTCTGGTGGGTCCATATGTGGTTTGTGAAAAGAACACACATGCAATGACTCAAGTGGATCCATATGTGGTTTGTGGATAGAACACACATGAAATGATTATAGTGGATCCATATGTGGTTTATGGAAAGAACACACATGCAATGACTCTAGTGGATCCATCTTGGGTATATGAAAATAACACACATGCAATGACTCTAGTGTTGGTTTTAGTATAAGAACACACATTCAATGACTCTAGTGGGTCCATATGTGGTTTGTGGAAAGAACACACATGCAATAACATTGGTTGATCCATGTGGTTTGTGGAAAGAACACACAAGCAATGATTCTGGTGGATCCACGTGTGGTTTGTGGAAAGAACACACATGCAATGATTCTGGTGGATCCATGTGTGGTTTGTGAAAAGAACACACATGCAATGACTCTAGTGCTGGTTTTAGTATAAGAACACACATGCAATGACTCGAGTGGATCCATATGTGGTTTGTGAAAAGAACACACATGAAATGACTCTAGTGGATCCATATGTGGTGCATGAAAAGAACACACACACATTGACATTGGTTGATCCATATGTTGTTTGTGAAAGGAACACACATGCAATGACTCTAGTGGATCCATATGTGGTTTGTGGAAAGAATGCACATGCAATGAATATAGTGGATCCATATGTGGTTTGTGGAAAAGAACACACATGCAATTACTCTCATCGGGTACATATGTGGTTTGTGGAAAAGACACAAATGCAATGACATTGGTTGATCCATATGTGGTTTCTGAAAAGAACACACATGCAATGACATTTGTTGATCCATATGTGGTTTGTGAAAAGAACACACATGGAATTACTCTAGTGGATCCATTTGTGGTATGTGGAAAAGAACACACATGCAATGACATTGGTTGATCCATATGTGGTTTGTGAAAAGAACACACATGCAATGACATTGGTTGATCCATATGTGGTTTGTGGAAAGAACACACATGCAATGACTCTAGTGGGTCCATATGTGGTTTGTGAAAATAACACACATGCAATGACTCTAGTGGATGCATATGTGGTTTTTTGAAAGAACACACATGAAATGACTCTAGTGGATCCATATGTGGTTTGTGAAAAGAACACACATGCAATGACATTGGTGGATCCATGTGTGGTTCATGACAAGAACATACATGCAATGACATTGGTTGATCCATATGTGGTTTGTGACAATAACACACATGCAATGCCATTGGTTGATCCATGTGGTTTGTGGAAAAGAACACACATGCAATGACTCTGGTGGATCCATGTGTTGTTTGTGGAAAGAACACACATGCAATGACTCTGGTGGATCCATGTGTGGTTTTTGTAAAGAACATAGATGCAATGACTCTAGTGGATCCATATGTGGTTTGTGGAAATAACACACATGCAATGACTCTAGTGTATCCATATGTGGTTTGTGTAAAGAACACACATGCAATGACTCTAGTGGATCCATATGTGGTATGTGACAAGAACACACATGCAATGACTCTAGTGTTGGTTTTAGTATAAGAACACACATTCAATGACTCTAGTGGGTCCATACGGGGTTTGTGGAAAGAACACACATGCAATGACATTGGTTGATCCATGTGGTTTGTGGAAAGAACACACATGCAATGATTCTGGTGGATCCATGTGTGGTTTGTGAAAACAACACACATGCAATGACTCTAGTGCTGGTTTTAGTATAAGAACACACATGCAATGACTCTAGTGGGTCCATATGTGGTTTGTGAAAATAACACACATGTAATGACTCTAGTGGATCCATATGTGGTTCATGAAAATAACACACATTTAATGACATTGGTTGATCCATATGTGGTTTGTGAAACTAACCCACATGCAATGACTCTAGTGGATCCATATGTGGTTTGTGGAAAGAACACACATGCAATGACTAGTGGATCCATGTGTGGTTTGTGGAAAGAACATAGATGCAATGACTCTAGTGGATCCATATGTGGTTCATTAAAATAATACACATGCAATGACATTGGTTGATCCATATGTGGTTTGTGAAAGGAACACACATGCAATGATTCTAGTGGATCCATATGTGGTTTGTGGAAAGAACACATATGCAATAAATCTAGTGGATCCATATGTGGTTTGTGGAAAACAACACACATGCAATTACTCTAGTGGGTACATATGTGGTTTGTGGAAAAGAACACACATGCAATGACATTGGTGGATCCATATGTGGTTTGTGAAAAGAACACACATGTAATGACATTTGTTGATCCATATGTGGTTTGTGAAAAGAACACACATGCAATTACTCTAGTGGATCCATATGTGGTTTGTGTAAAAGAACACACATGAAATGGCATTGGTTGATCCATATATGGTTTGTGAAAAAAACACACATGCAATGACATTGGTTGATCCATATGTTATTTGTGGAAAGAACACACATGCAATGACTCTGGTGGGTCCATATGTGGTTTGTGAAAAGAACACACATGCAATGACTCTAGTGCATCCATATGTGGTTTGTGGATAGAACACACATGAAATGATCATAGTAGATCCATATGTGGTTTGTGGAAAGAACACACATGCAATGACTCTAGTGGATCCATCTTGGGTATATGAAAAGAACACACATGCAATGACTCTAGTGTTGGTTTTAGTATAAGAACACACATTCAATGACTCTAGTGGGTCCATATGTGGTTTGTGGAAAGAACACACATGCAATAACATTGGTTGATCCATATGTGGTATGTGAAAGGAACACACATGCAATGACTCTAGTGGATCCATATGTGGTTTGTGGAAAGAATGCACATGCAATGAATATAGTGGATCCATATGTGGTTTGTGGAAAAGAACACACATGCAATTACTCTACTGGGTACATATGTGGTTTGTGGAAAAGACACAAATGCAATGACATTGGTTGATCCATATGTGGTTTCTGAAAAGAACACACATGCAATGACATTTGTTGATCCATATGTGGTTTGTGAAAAGAACACACATGCAATGACATTGGTTGATCCATATGTGGTTTGTGGAAAGAACACACATGCAATGACTCTAGTGGGTCCATATATGGTTTGTGAAAAGAACACACATGCAATGACTCTAGTGGATGCATATGTGGTTTTTGGAAAGAACACACATGAAATGACTCTAGTGGATCCATATGTGGTTTGTGAAAAGAACACACATGCAATGACATTGGTGGATCCATATGTGGTTTGTGGTAAGAACACACATGCAATGACATTTGTTGATCCATATATGGTTTGTGAAAAGAACACACATGTAATTACTCTGGTGGATACATATGTGGTTTGTGAAAAGAACACACATGCAATGGCATTGGTGGATCCATGTGTGGCTCATGACAAGAACATAGATGCAATGACATTGGTTGATCCATATGTGGTTTGTGACAATAACACACATGCAATGCCATTGGTTGATCCATGTGGTTTGTGGAAAAGAACACACATGTAATGACTCTGGTGGATCCATGTGTTGTTTGTGGAAAGAACACAAATGCAATGACTCTAGTGGACCCATGTGTGGTTTGTGGAAATAACACACATGCAATGACTCTAGTGGATCCATATGTGGTTTGTGGAAAAGAACACACATGGAATTACTCTAGTGGGTACATATGTGGTTTGTGGAAAGAACAGACATGCAATGACATTGGTGGATCCATGTGCGGTTCATGACAGGAACACACATGCAATGACATTGGTTGTTCCATATGTGGTTTGTGACAATAACAGACATGTAATGCCATTGGTTGATCCATGTGGTTTGTGGAAAAGAACACACATGCAATGACATTGGTGGATCCATATGTGGATTGTGAAAAGAACAGACATGCAATGACATTGGTTGATCCATGTGGTTTGTGGAAAGAACACACATGCAATGACTCTAGTGGATCCATGTGTGGTTTGTGAAAAGAACACACATTCACTGACTCTAGTGTTGGTTTTAGTATAAGAACACACATGCAATGACTCTAGTGGGTCCATATGTGGTTTGTGAAAATAACACACATGTAATGACTCTAGTGGATCCATATGTGGTTCATGAAGAGAACACACATTTAATGACATTGGTTGATCCATATGTGGTTTGTGAAACTAACCCACATGCAATGACTCTAGTGGATCCATATGTGGTTTGTGGAAAGAACACACATGCAATGACTAGTGGATCCATATGTGGTTTCTGGAAAAGAACACACATGCAATGACTCTAGTGGATCCATATGTGGTTCATGAAAAGAATACACATGCAATGACATTGGTTGATCCATATGTGGTTTGTGAAAGGAACACACATGCAATGATTCTAGTGGATCCACATGTGGTTTGTGGAAAGAACACACATGCAATAACTCTAGTGGATCCATATGTGGTTTGTGGAAAACAACACACATGCAATTACTCTAGTGGGTACATATGTGGTTTGTGGAAAAGAACACACATGCAATGACATTGGTGGATCCATATGTGGTTTGTGAAAAAAAACACATGTAATGACATTTGTTGATCCATATGTGGTTTGTGAAAAGAACACACATGCAATTACTCTAGTGGATCCATATGTGGTTTGTGGAAAACAACACACATGCAATGGCATTGGTTGATCCATATATGGTTTGTGAAAAAAACACATGCAATGACATTGGTTGATCCATATGTTATTTGTGGAAAGAACACACATGCAATGACTCTGGTGGGTCCATATGTGGTTTGTGAAAAGAACACACATGCAATGACTCTAGTGGATCCATATGTGGTTTGTGGATAGAACACACATGAAATGATTATAGTGGATCCATATGTGGTTTGTGGAAGGAACACACATGCAATGACTCTAGTGGATCCATCTGGGGTATATGAAAAGAACACACATGCAATGACTCTAGTGTTGGTTTTAGTATAAGAACACACATTCAATGACTCTAGTGGGTCCATATGTGGTTTGTGGAAAGAACACACATGAAATAACATTGGTTGATCCATGTGGTTTGTGGAAAGAACACACATGCAATGATTCTGGTGGATCCACGTGTGGTTTGTGAAAAGAACACACCTGCAATGACTCTAGTGCTGGTTTTAGTATAAGAACACACATGCAATGACTCTAGTGGGTCCATATGTGGTTTGTGGAAAGAACACACATGCAATGACATTGGTGGCTCCATATGTGGTTTGTGAAAAGAACACACATGCAATGACATTGGTTGATCCATATGTGGTTTGTGACAATAATACACATGCCATGCCATTGGTTGATCCATGTGGTTTGTGGAAAGATAGACATGCAATGACTCTGGTGGATCCATATGTGGTTTGTGGAGAGAACACACATGAAATGACATTGGTTGATCCATATGTGGGTTGTGAAAAGAACACACATGCAGTGACTCTAGTGCAGGTTTTAGTATAAGAATACACATGCAATGACTCTAGTGGATCCATATGTGGTTTGTGGAAAGAACACACATGCAATGACTCTAGTGGATCCATATGTGGTTTGTGGAAAGTACGCTGATGCAATGACTCTAGTGGGTCGATATGTGGTTTGTGAAAAGAGCTCACATGCAATGACTATAGTGGATCCATATGTATTTTGTTGAAAGAACACACATGAAATGACATTGGTGGATCCATATGTGGTTCATGGAAAGAACACACATGCAATGACATTGGTGGATCCATATGTTGTTTGTGAAAATAACACACATGCAATGACATTTGTTCATCCATGTGTGGTTTGTGAAAAGAACACACATGCAATTACTCTAGTGGATCCATATGTGGTTTGTGGAGAAGAACACACACATGCAATGACATTGGTTGATCCATATGTGGTTTATGAAAAGAACACACATGCAATTACTCTAGTGGGTACACATGTGGTTTGTGGAAAAGAACACACATGCAATGACATTGGTGGATCCATATGTGGTTTGTGAAAAGAACACACATGCAATGACATTTGTTGATCCATATGTGGTTTGTGAAAAGAACACACATGCAATTACTCTAGTGGATCGATATGTGGTTTGTGGAAAAGAACACACATGCAATGACATTGGTTGATCCATATGTGGTTTGTGAAAATAACACACATGCAATGGCTCTAGTGGATCCATATGTGGTTTGTGGAAAGAACACACATGCAATTACTCTAGTGGGTACATATGTGGTTTGTGGAAAGAACACACATGCAATGACATTGGTGGATCCATGTGCAGTTCATGACAGGAAAACACATGCAATGACATTGGTTGTTCCATATGTGGTTTGTGACAATAACACACATGTAATGCCATTGGTTGATCCATGTGGTTTGTGGAAAAGAACACACAGGCAATTACATTGGTGGATCCATATGTGGATTGTGAAAAGAACACACATGCAATGACATTGGTTGATCCATGTGGTTTGTGGAAAGAACACACATGCAATGACTCTAGTGGATCCATGTGTGGTTTGTGAAAAGAACACTCATTCACTGACTCTAGTGTTGGTTTTAGTATAAGAACACACATGCAATGACTCTAGTGGGTCCATATGTGGTTTGTGAAAATAACACACATGTAATGACTCTAGTGGATCCATATGTGGTTCATGAAGAGAACACACATTTAATGACATTGGTTGATCCATATGTGGTTTGTGAAACTAACCCACATGCAATGACTCTAGTGGATCCATATGTGGTTTGTGGAAAGAACACACACGCAATGACTAGTGGATCCATATGTGGTTTCTGGAAAAGAACACACATGCAATGACTCTAGTGGATCCATATGTGGTTCATGAAAAGAATACACATGCAATGACATTGGTTGATCCATATGCGGTTTGTGAAAGGAACACACATGCAATGATTCTAGTGGATCCACATGTGGTTTGTGGAAAGAACACACATGCAATAACTCTAGTGGATCCATATGTGGTTTGTGGAAAA